>CANSNZ010000952.1:1200000-1800000 GCA_947646795.1 Beta lomatogona
ATCACACCGTATGCATGAAACACTAGTTATAGTTATACTACTACTTTCGTTATAAGAAGAGAGAAGTGTTTTACTCATCTTACCGAGGAAGTATATTCTAACTTATTATTGAACTTATTTTAGCGTTACCATAATTATACACAAAAAATTAATAATGTCCATCTCCCGCTCCAACACAACACTGCCCATTTCCCCTCTGTGGCATTCACACACACTTCCCAATATCAAATCTTCTCTCTCTCTCATCTCTGCAAAAAAGCACTCACCTTTTTTTTTTACCATTTTAAGAAACCCTCTTCTTTGCTAAGCACAGAACAAAGAAGAAGAAGTAGAGAAGCTCAGAACTTCAAAAATGGCGGGAAATGATTGGATAAACAGTTATTTAGAGGCAATTCTGGATGTGGGTCCAGGACTTGATGATGCAAAATCATCTTTGCTTTTGAGAGAAAGAGGCAGGTTTAGTCCTACTCGTTACTTTGTTGAAGAAGTTATCACTGGTTTTGATGAAACCGACCTTCATCGTTCATGGGTTCGGGTAATTTCATTATTTCATCTTTAATCATCTAATCTTGTTTTTCAGAGTTTTTTTTTTTTTTGTTTGATTGATTATATAAGTAGTGATGATTTTCTGATTAGTTGTGATTTTATTTTTGGTTTTGAAAATTCTTTTGAACATAGTTTGATTGATATGATTTGATTTAATTTGAGTGTGTTAATCTTCCATTTTCTTCAAAAAAGAAAGAATGAAAAAAAGGTTTGATTTTTGGTTGGTTTTGATGTTATTTTCAGGCACAAGCAACAAGGAGTCCTCAAGAGAGGAATACTAGATTGGAGAACATGTGTTGGAGAATTTGGAATTTGGCTCGCCAGAAGAAGCAGGTGCTAAAGCAATGAACTTTGGTGGAAAATATAATATATAGTGTATTTTTGGTTTGAATTCTATATCTGATCATAATATGAGACTTAGAGAGAGTTTGTGAAAAACCGCGAATTTCGAAGAAGGAAGTAATGGTTGAGTTTGAAGCCTTGATGGTTTTCTAAATCATGATCTGGGTGTTTGGTTATTGGGGTTTGGTTGTTGCTTTCAGTGGTGTTGGAATTAAAAGAGATTGCAAAAAGGGTGGTTTTAGTTGTTTCCTTGGTTTAGTGGGGAAGGTTTATATATGAGAAATGTAATGTGTGAGATCTGTGTATACTGGAATATAATCTTGGCTAGTGGATTGTTTATACTTTATATGATTGTGAATTGATGTTCCTCAGCTGTGTGAGAGAGTCAAATCTTGAACTTGTAAAGTAGTGATTTCACTATCATGGTTAATCAATGATTTTGACACTTTTGCTCTTTTCAAATATGAGTCTTCTGGTCAATGAATCTATTATTAATGTGTAAAATGGTACTTAATGGTTTAGTTTGACTTGCTTGAATTTGTATTAAGTTAATCTGACTTGGTCTTTTGGTGGACCTTTAAGTCAACTCTGTATTGAATATTATCTGGGCATTTGATACCTGATGCCTTCATGTTTTGCTGGGTATGTTTTAATGTTTACATGTGTTTTTTATTCTTGTACATGACGTACAGCTCGAGAATGAAGAAGCTCAGCGGAAGACAAAACGTCGTATGGAGCTTGAGAGGGGTCGTCGAGAAGCAACTGCTGATATGTCGGAGGACTTATCAGAAGGCGAAAAGGACGTTTCAGCTCATGGTGATAGTACCCGTCCTAGATTGCCTAGAATAAATTCTCTTGATGCTATGGAGACATGGATTAGTCAACAAAAGGGAAAAAAACTCTACCTTGTTTTGATAAGGTAATGTTGCATCAGAGTTTAATGATGGACTGGCTGCATTATGTGAAGTAGTTTTGAAGCTACTGCAAATATCAGAAATTCTCATTTATTACACAGAGCTTGCATCTTAATTTCTCGAGATACTTCTCCCCGTACATTCTGTTATGAGTCATCACTACCACTCTACCCGTGTCCTATATCAGAAGAACAGATAGAGATACAAAGAGAACAGGGCAAACAAAAACTCTAACAAAGTAGTCCATTTGATCAACTAAATTGTTATTGCTTGGGCCCTTCGCTACTAGTCTATATTTATTCCTACAACCCCTCCCCCTCTTAAGCTAGGAATGGATGCTCAATAAATTTTTAATAAATTCCTATCTTGCGCATATCATTGTGATGCTCTTAAGTTGGACCAAATTTGGTAAGAATGTTTTCCGATTGAAGCTAAACCTTTGATACCATGTATTTCCGCATCTTCCATTAAAAGTTTAACTGGAGTGATGCTTTGGATCTGAGCTGAATATAACTTGCAGCTTATTTAGTTGTGATAGTGATTGGTATGGAAGGAAGGAGATCTCTATTTTGTGTGTAGTTGTTAAGCATTGGCCCATTTCTTAGCAATAGTGTGGTTTTGTTGATTAAACACTGAGTTTACATCTGTATATATGCAGTCTTCATGGTTTGATACGAGGTGAAAACATGGAACTTGGTCGTGATTCTGATACTGGTGGTCAGGTAACATGAATATAAGATATTGTGATTTATCTCTGTATTTCATGATAGACAGACTTATAATGATGGAATTTTCCGTCTTTTCTTCACAGGTTAAGTATGTAGTTGAGCTTGCAAGGGCTTTAGGTTCGATGCCAGGAGTTTATCGAGTTGATTTGCTAACTAGGCAAGTTTCATCTCCTGATGTGGATTGGAGTTATGGTGAGCCTACTGAGATGCTGAATCCAAGGGATTCCAATGGTTTTGATGATGATGATGACGAAATGGGGGAGAGTAGTGGTGCTTACATTGTTCGCATACCATTTGGGCCGAGGGATAAGTATATCGCAAAAGAAGAGCTTTGGCCCTATATTCCTGAATTTGTTGATGGTGCTCTAAACCACATAGTCCAAATGTCCAAAGTTTTAGGTGAGCAAATTGGTAGCGGGGAAACAGTTTGGCCAGTTGCCATTCACGGACATTATGCTGATGCTGGTGATTCTGCTGCTCTTCTGTCTGGTGCTCTAAATGTTCCAATGCTTTTGACGGGGCATTCTCTTGGCCGAGACAAGTTAGAGCAGCTCCTCAAACAGGGTCGAATGTCTAAAGATGACATAAATAATACATACAAAATTATGCGTAGGATAGAAGCCGAAGAGTTATCACTTGATGCCTCTGAGATAGTCATAACTAGTACAAGACAAGAAATTGAAGAGCAATGGCGACTCTATGATGGGTTTGATCCTGTGCTGGAACGTAAACTCCGTGCTAGGATGAAGCGTGGTGTAAGCTGTTATGGAAGGTTCATGCCCCGTATGGTTGTAAGTTCATCAAACTGGTTGTAGTATTTATCCAAGTTCATGGCCACTGTTATTGTCTATTTACTGAACCATTAGATGTTTAACCAAATTGGCAATGTTCGTTTTCAGTCTTGTTGATCGTTCTTTCAATTAGCTACACGAGATCCTTTCCTGAGTAGCCCCCATTAGTGTCTTTTTTTAATCTTAAAAACATGGGCTTAGTTGAGTACTACAGTACTACGCCCTTATTGTCTGTTATTCCCACTCGGGGTTTCTGTTCATGAAATCATCCTGGAAAAGTTAGAATTCTAGCAGATATTTCTACACAACCGATTCCAGACCATACAACTCTTTTTGGTCTCGTCTGGTGTTCTTCCCCTCCCATTTTCTTAATTGATCGTGTAAATGTTTTCTTAAGCTGGTGATGTAGCAAGATGAGAGTGTTGAGACACATGATGAGATCATGAGACATTCAATAGTCTGAAGTTCTTCACTGATATATGTGATCTGTCTCAAATGGCTTCATCTGCAGTCTGCAGAGCTGTTCTCATCCAACAAACTTTGCGCCTTAAGGATTCATTGAGCACAGGAGAAATCTCATTTGTTACTCTGGAGTCTGGACCCAATTTGCTGAGTTGCTTATACTTTACTTCGTAAATTTGCTCCTGAAAATATGTCATATTCTGCAGGTTATTCCTCCTGGAATGGAATTCAATCATATTGTTCCACATGAGGGTGATATGGATGGTGAAACAGAAGAAACTGAAGAGCATCCTATATCACCTGATCCACCTATCTGGGCTGAGGTTTATACATGCTCGATTTTCCTATTTCAACATTATAATTTTCCTTTTTATTTGCCTATATCCATACTTCGATTTTTTTTGTCTCTAAATTTTTTCTCTGGTTTCCACCTGCACAGATACACTGAAACCCCTTCTGATTTCATATTTCTATTTCATCTGCAGATTATGCGCTTCTTTTCTAACCCAAGGAAACCAATGATACTTGCCCTTGCTAGGCCTGATCCAAAGAAGAATATCACGACTTTGGTCAAAGCATTTGGAGAATGCCGTCCATTAAGGGAGCTAGCTAATCTTGTACAACTCCTACCATGATTTCTGCTTCATTGAAATTATAAATGATGTTACCTCCACAATGTTCTTTCCTTCCACCCCCTTTGATTACATTTGACTTTAGTTTGATATTTGCAGACTCTTATAATGGGTAACCGTGATGGTATTGATGAGATGTCAAGCACCAGTTCTTCAGTTCTCCTGTCAGTGCTTAAGCTAATTGATAAATACGACCTTTATGGTCAAGTAGCATACCCCAAACATCACAAGCAAGCTGATGTTCCTGAGATTTATCGTTTGGCAGCAAAGACAAAGGTATCTTTCTTGTAATGTTTGGTATTTGTTGTACTAGTATGGTTTTGTTTAGAACATTTGAGGCTTGACTTTGAGAGTGCTCTTGAATCATCTTCTTTCTGGAAAGTATTAATATGTTCCTTTTTTGTTTGGTTCCCATATTTCTGCAGGGAGTCTTTATTAATCCAGCTTTTATCGAGCCATTTGGGCTGACTCTAATAGAGGTGCTTATCTACCTTTACAAACTCAACTACTACGTTTCTTTTCATAAGACACAATATTCGAGGTTGAACTTTGATAGTTAATTACTCTCAATCATATTTATAAAAATTAGAAGAAAATAATATTCTCAACACATTGGTAAAAATTAGAAGAAAATAGTATTGTGTTTAGTATTTTTAATAATAAATCTGATGGTATAACTTTTATACAGTAATTTTTATCCAATGGTAAGAGATATTTGTGGTCAAAGCGAATTTTTAGAAGCTTAGCTTACATGCCTCATGTTTATTCAGAAACCTCGGGGTAGTAAAGTTTTTGCATACAATTGATCAGTGCTTTTCAAATCTTGTAGGCAGCAGCTCATGGTTTACCGATGGTTGCTACGAAAAATGGAGGCCCTGTTGATATCCAGAGGGTAAGTTTGCTGATTGATCCCGTTTTGAAACCTGACATAGCACTTTTAGGCTGGGTTTAATTTTTGTTTTGATGTTTCATAATTATAAAATATGGTCACAGGTCCTTGATAATGGTCTTCTTGTGGATCCTCATGAGCAGCAGTCTATTGCTACTGCTTTGCTGAAGCTTGTTGCTGACAAGCAACTATGGACAAAATGCCAGCAAAATGGACTGAAAAATATTCATCTCTACTCTTGGCCAGAGCATTGCAAGACATACCTATCTCGAATAGCCAGTTGCAGACAAAGGCAACCACAGTGGCAAAGTAGTGATGAAGGGCTTGATAATCAAGAGCCTGAATCTCCAAGTGATTCCTTAAGAGATATAAAGGATATATCTCTAAACTTGAAGTTCTCATTAGACGGGGAAAAGGGTGAAGATGTTGAAAATCTTGGGATTGATGACAAAAGCAAATTCGAGAATGCTGTTATGTCATGGTCTAAGGGTGTTCACAAAGATGCTCGGAAGGCTCGGTTCTCTGACAAAGTAGATCAGGCTTCTAGTAAATATCCAGCATTTAGGAGGAGAAAACTTATATATGTTATTGCTGTAGATGGGGATTATGAAGATGGACTTTTTGATATTGTTCGGAGGATATTTGATGCTGCTGGCAAGGAGAAGATTGAAGGTTCCATCGGGTTTATATTGTCAACATCCTATTCTATGCCCGAAATTCAGAACTATTTGCTATCAAAAGGCTTCAATCTTCATGATTTTGATGCATATATATGCAATAGTGGGAGTGATCTGTACTATTCATCTTTGAACTCAGAGGAGAGTAATATTGTAGCAGATTCAGATTACCATTCACACATAGAATACAGATGGGGTGGAGAAGGCCTTAGGAGGACTTTGCTTCGCTGGGCAGCTTCCATCACAGAAAAGAATGGTGAAAACGAAGAACAGATTGTTACTGAAGATGAAGAAGTTTCTACGGGTTATTGCTTTGCTTTTAAAATAAAGAACCAGAATAAGGTAATCTTTTCTTTGATTGATATTAGCAATGAAGAGTGAAAATAATACTTCCTCTGTTTTTTAATGCATGCAACATTTGACTATTAGGTCAAACTTCACAATTATATCAAAAAATCTTATCATGTAGGATCTTATTAGATTAATTTCAATTTGTACTTTTATATAATAATTTTTCGTATTTTTGTGAACACTTAAACCAAAGATGATGGTCAAAGACGTGTCTTGCAAACCGTAAATAGTCAAATGTTGCATGTATTGAAAGCACTAGAAGTATGATTTACTCATGTTGTTATGTCCTAATTTGATCCTTGCTGCACGAGTAGTGGCTTTTCTTATGTAGTTGATGTCATGTAATGCTTTTCTCATTGCAGGTTCCCCCTACAAAGGAGCTCCGCAAGTCAATGAGGATTCAAGCTCTTCGTTGTCATGTGATTTACTGTCAGAACGGATCTAAAATGAATGTGATTCCAGTACTAGCATCCCGTTCTCAAGCCCTCAGGTAGAAACTGCCCTGTTATATGTGATTCCAGTACTAGCATGTAGCATCACGTCTCTTGTTTCCCCCTTCCTACCCCAAAATATTAGGGAGAAAAAAAAAATAGAAAACTGACTTTGTAGAAAACTGATTGTTCGATAATGTATTCAACCTAATCTTTCAGGTATCTATATGTTCGTTGGGGAGTTGAGTTGTCGAAGATGGTTGTCTTTGTTGGAGAATGTGGTGACACAGATTATGAAGGCTTGCTTGGTGGGGTCCATAAAACCGTAATACTGAAGGGAGTCTCCAACACCGCTTTAGGTTCTCTCCATGCCAACAGAAGTTACCCTCTTTCACATGTAGTGTCGCTTGACAGCCCCAATATTGGTGAGGTGAGCAAAGGGTGCAACAGCTCCGAGATCCAGTCCATCGTCACAAAACTCTCCAAAGCTTAATAAGACATCTGCTGCTTTATTTCGGGTAAGCAAGGTTTCATCTTATATCATAAGACAGCACCTTATTGGTCAGTCCCAGAATAATAATGTACTTCAGAACCACAATACTTAAAAGTTGGTTCAGTAGTGATTAGTCTCATAATAATCATATAATTATACATCCACCGTTAATTAGTGGCAATATCCAAGTTTTACAATGAAGATGCAAAATGCTAGTATGGTTATGAATTGCTAGCTGTTGTTTTTTCTCTGTATTATTACTTTCCTCATCTCATGTAAAACAATTTTCTGAAGGTGTACAGTTTTTTTTTCCCTTTATATTTGTATCATTTCTACTCTTTAATTTATTTGTAACAATATCCTTTTATCAAGGAGTGATAATTAAATAACCATAACAAAGCTTATTTGAGTAAAAAAAGCTGCTAATTGCGTTAGTGGTTTTTACACTCAAAATAAAACTTTGATTACCAGTTATGGGCAAATATTTTCCGTCCTTTCATTGTGGTTATAATTCTTAAGTGAGAGGTCCTCTGTTAGTCTAGGAAATTCTGGTGTATGATATTACATCATGAGTGGGATTAAGCTTTTCTGCTGATTAGCAGGAAAGAACTTAGAAACCAATTTTAAAGCTCAATAAAGTGTGAATGATGTGCATTTTTTAAGTGCACTGAACGTTTGGTTTGATGGAAAACATTTTCCAGTGGAGAGGGGAAATGAATGGGTTTTCTTCGAATTTTGGATGAATATGTTTATAAAGAGATGGAAAACACTTTTACATCTTAGTTTTCTTTTTAATTCCCTTGTCCAACCAAACAACGGAAAATAGGAAAAATCATTTTCTAGGAAAACATTTTCCTCCAAAACAAACGGAGCCTTAAGCGTAAAATATTTTTAATAAGTTATAATAAGTCTGATATGTAAGATATTTTCAATAAGTTACAAAAAGTTAGATATGTGCATCGTAGGGGAGTAAATATCCATCCTTTGTAGGTTAGAAGTCATTAGTTTTGACCAATATTTATTTCAATATATTTTGGTCAAGGAATCATACTTCTATTATATTACTTATTTACTTTCATACTGTATAATTCGTTGTGTATAATTAGATTATTATTCTAAATTAAATAAGTTTTTCTTAGCCATTTACAGTCAAATATTACTTAAAACTTTACTGATCAACCGACCAAGGTGTATATAAAATTAATAATATCTCTATGTTATCTATCGCAAAAACATATGAATAAAATTATTTTCTGAAGATAATGAAAGGCTGAAAGCATAAGCCTTCGTCCACGCATACATGTAACATGGTGCCCAACTATTATACCTTGCTCTCCAAGTTTTATTTATACCAAAAGTCAATTTGATGCCGTATAAAAATGAATTGGATTCTTAACCCTATAAAAACAATACCTTAAAAAACAAACCTATTACTTTTGCATCATTCTCCCAATTTGAAACTATCAAACACCAAAACTCCCCTTCACCTCCCAAGATGATCAAGATCACCGTAGTACCCTTAGCTTCTACCGCTGGTAAACCCATCTACGTCGCCGAGCTTGACTGCCATGCTACATTTGACGATCTCAAGACTCGTCTCCTACAAACATATGCCATTCCTACACATCAACAACTCCTCCTCCTCCCTTCACCCTCTTCTTCCCCACCTCATCAGTTCACCTCTCCTTACGGTCCTCTCCGACCCCTCGATGGGCTCTCTCTCTCGGAATGTGGCTTCTCGGATGGTAGTGGCTCCACTATCTACCTCTCCCTTCGTCTCCGTGTTCTGGTGGAGGAAACAGAGTATTTTGTAGACCTTAGCTATGGTTGCACCATAGGTAACCTACGTGATCAAGTCGAGTCCTTTACAAAAGTCGATGTTGATAAAATGAGTGTTTCTTGGGGTACCCTTAAGTTTGGCCCTTACAGGGATAGTACCCTTGACACAGTGTGTAAAAATCTTTGGGACAACCCTACACAACCTTTTGTTGTTGGGGTTGTTTCCTCTGTAGTACCCCACAAAAAAAGGGCCCCATCGTTGGACCTGGACGATGGGCAGTTGGACACAGACTCCGAGGATGAGAGGGCTCGGGAGAGTGGGTACAACTCTCCCGGGGCTGTGTTCACTTGTGAGCGTCGTCGAAAGTACAATGATGTGGGTCCCTTACGCGCTAAGCGTGGGGGAGGAACTTTCTTTGGGATTCAGTATAAAAAAATTGGGCCTAGGTCTATGATTGTTGATGTCCTTGACCCTCCGGGAACTTCTATTCCTTTCCCAGAGGGTCTTTCGAGCATCGAGCTGATGAAGGATCCTAAGATTAAATTTGTTATTTTATGGCTCGGAGTTGAAAGAGGGTTGGAGGATTTGTTACTAAGATTCGATTTTCATAAGAAGAGCAATACTCGTTGCGTGATCGTTAAAGGGGAGAGAGACTTATCAACTTATTGCTTTCTTAGAAAGCTTAAAGCTGATTTGGTAGATGTACCAATATGTGCTCTTACAGATTGTGATCCTTGTTCTTGAAAGGTGCTTGCTTTTCTTAGACACCCATTAGTTGAAATCCCTCCAAAGTTGCAAAGACAGTTGGGAAGTGAATGGAAGAAAAAGACAACAATGTATGGAGCTAGAATTGAGATCAAGTGGTTGGGTTTAAGACCTAGTTATAGCAGGTTTTGTCAGATGGAGAAGTTTACTATGACTGAGAAGAATTTGGAAATGGCAAAGGACTTTTTGGAAGAAGATGGGTTTATTGGGATGTTTCCTGAATGGGATCAAGAGTTGAAGCTTATGATTGAGTGCAAGGAAATGGCTAAAATCGAGGCGTTTTCTGGGTTTGGAGAGGAGTTTATGACTTCTGTTTTTCTGATTGAGGAACTTGGGAAGCATCGTTGCTGCAGGATTAAACTTAATCATGCTGGTCGTCGATAGTTGAGTCTAACACTTGTACATACCCTTGTTTGAATTAATATGGGTAACATAGAATTTGATGGTACCCTTTGAGGAGCTTCCTAATGTAGTATAACTGAGTAACTATGATATGCAAAGTAGCATATCACATTGGCAATTTTTATAATGGGAAAATACTATTGCGTATTTTAGGATTTTTTTTGCAAAAATAGGGAAGTGCTACTGGAAGTTTGACCTCTTTTCTCGCACAAAATTGCCAACATATCACAGTTATAAACTAGGAGTTATTTGTATATTTAGTCTTGTGACAAAAAACTAACTTAATATGCCAAAATAAAGTGGCCAAAGGATAATAATTCCATCCACTTCTTGTTTTGGTAATCCCAGTTGTATAAGATTACAATAGGTATACAATTATGCTTGAACAGTTAACACCAACAAATGATATGAATAATTATATCTGACAGCTAACAAATGAATAATTTTCCTTTATCTACAAATCCTATGAATTCCCAATATATATAATCAAATCTTTACCAGTGGGAACACAATAAATATTGAATACAATGAAGATGATATGATTAAGAAGTTAATTCCATATTTTAGGTCATTATCAGCACCCCACAGCGTCTCTGTACTCCATGAAAAGCAGGGCAGCGCCATAGTGAGCCAACGCACCCAACAGCACAAACACATGGAAAATTTGATGGCTATGGCCCGCAAGATCGAACCAACCGGGCCTCCACCTCTCTGGGACTCGACTCACGTAGAAGCCGGTTCCAATAAGGTAAGACAAGGCCATAGCAGACTCATAGGCAAGGGTCAAGTTCCTTCTTGGGTTATCCCAATTTAATACACAAGCATGGATGGCAGGAACAAGCCCAAACAGGCCCATGGACACAAAGAGAATGGCTCGAAAGGCTCGGCATTTCCCTGAGGAGAGGGTCGGAGAGAGTAGGGTCGCGATGGTGAAGGCCCCGAAGATAGAGATTCCTGAAAGGTAGATGATTTGCCATAGAGGTTGGCATTGGAAGATGTAGTAAATCGGAGGGAAGAATGAGGTGATGATCATTACGGTGATCCCGGTGTAGTCCATTCGGAGGAGCCATAGGTTCATGTGGTGAGAGTGGCAGCAGAAGAGATGGCAAATGGTGCTTGATAAAAGGCAGAACATTGAGCCACTCAAGTAAACATAAAATGGCCATCTTACTGCTTCTGATTCAATATGGTGGATTTGATTACCCTCCTTGATTGGATATGTGATTCAAATCAACCAAATTTGTCACACCCTGCAAACATATAGTGGTACAAATTAAGCTAAGAAAAATGGTTCCTTATTTATATGTTGATTGAAGAAATTAAGGTGCAAAAAATGTAGGATTACTAGGAAATCTGCTTACCATAAAGATATTAGTAGAATCATGAGATGAATTTTTCTCTAATCCAGAGGGAAAACTCCTGAAAATTTAAAAAATTATACACAAAAATCAAGTTCATATTCCTAAAAATTTGATAAGTTATAAACTTGTAAGCACAAAATAATTCTAAATGCTGTAATTTTGGGTGAAGTATCAGTTTTAATTAGGATAGACAACAATGTAAGCTTTCTGTTATAAGGTATCTTAATAATCTGTTGCTTCATTTTCATTATCTTCTCTAATACTCTATTCCATTAATTACTTGCTAAAACTGTGAAAAATTACTATTAACACGCGAAAACTTGGAGAGTTTCTAATTTCATGAACAAGACAATTCAAAGATGGCATACCTACTCAAAGACCATATTATTCAATTACTACAAGATACCATGCAGAGCAACAGTTAAATGTGGTTTAACAACCACCTTAAAAAGTCAATTTTTAGCTTCAGGGAAGCAAACATACTAGTGCAATTTTTTAATAGTAGCTAATACATTACTTTTACTCCTAATCCTTAATTATGAATTGTGATTGGTATATAATGATGTAGAGGTGCAATACAAGTTTCATGCATGACTTATGGATTTTAATTTGATGTAACTTAAAAGTGATACATGATATTTGGGTGTCTCACTTTAGAAAATAAGTATCGATCATCGATATTGAGGTGACTAATAGTTGATATATGATTAGATTATGTGTTTTTATTCCAAAACTACCCTTTTATCTAGATAGGAAAATCCTAAAAGAAAAAATAAATCTGAATTGGACTTAAAATATCAAAAAGACACTAGGAGTTTTTATCACTTGTATTAGTAGATCATACTATCAAGTTATGAAGAAACTAAAAATAATCAAAACCTAGGTGATGCACACAATATATGTTCAAGAACCCAACATACTTGACCATACACTATAATAGTAAGGCCAGATATCCTTCACTTGACATTTTATTAACTAAAACAGATTTTGAAGGTAATTTTATTGAATTTGTTTTGTTTAAATTTTTTCAATTTAAAAATGATACAGTGATACACATCCTACTATACTCCGACTAATCTTGAATATGAAAATCTAAAATGGTTAAACATTTCCCAAGTCCCAACAAAAAGTGTTGCTATATTTCTGGGGATCAAACCCTAAAGTCTAGTTAAGTCGGTAACGAGAACTCTAATTAAGTTGAAACAACCCTTTACGGGCGAATCCCAACACTTGTTGGTAAATGAATTTGAGCCTTGAGGTGAACATAGATGCCTAACACCAACTTATGAGATGGACTTACTTATGCACAACTAATTTGAATTTAAAGACCCGAATGAAATGATCAATTTTGGTCAATCAAAGCTCATGATTAACAAAATTTCAACGTAAAGAAACAAGTGAATCCTCTCATATAACAACAAAAGCAAGAAAACCCACAAATATTTTGTTATAGAAAAATTACCTAAAAATTCCGAAAAGATCAACTGCTTGTGACACATGAGCTGCATTAACAACAGTTAAAACCACAAACAGAGCAAATCCAAGTAAATGCCTACACATAAAACCCAAAATCCACCATCAAAATCAACCCAAGATAACAAATACCCATCAAAATTAAGCTCACAAAAAAGTCAAAAACTTCATCTTTTAAGAGAGAGAAAGTAAAACATACGTCCAAACATTGAGAGTCTCATTATGCCATTGAAACAAGCTAAAAAAAGCTTGCTTTACAGACCATTCTGCTCTGTAATACTTGAGAATAAACTCATTATCCTTCATATAATCAGGCAATTCATTGAAACTCAAAAGCTTAGCATTTTTGTTCTTGTTGGAATTTTTTCCAAATTTCTTCATATTTTTGTGCTCACAAAATTGGTTCCCATTTTCCATTTTGTTCCCCTGTTTTCCCCTGTTTCTTGCAGAACACATTGCCCAAAAAAATTCCTCTGAAATTATTGATAGTTTGTTTGTGGGAATCACAAAGAAAGAAAGAGAAAAAAGAGTCGTCTTTCTCTCTCTTGCTTGGATTGTTTGTTGAAAATGTGGGTGTCAATGTGTGTCAATTATATATTGGTTGTTGGGTATTTTGTTTTGCAACTAACTTAAATGAAAAAAAGGAAGTTAGCATTTAAGGAATATAGTTGTGAAGATAACAGCAGTAATAGTATAGTACAATATTAGTCATATACTGATATTACAGGTTTTGATGAGCTTTTTATGGAATGGAAAAGGTAAAGGAGACAAAGAAAGTTTGTGTAATTAGGTTAGCAATAAATTTTGGTGACCTCCCTTAGGAAGAACACAACCTAACTTCAATTTGAATGCCGTCAATTTTTGCACAACTTTGCTGTGCTGTGACTGCTTGTTGACTAAGTACACGCTTTGCCTATGCCTTTGAATAATCCTTGGAAGTCATGCTTGTTTGAATACATTTACAAGCATTAAGCACAGTTTATTTGAGTAACTAGTAAGATTTTTTTACACCTATTACTCATAGTCATGTAACAAATTTACGTAAAAAAAAGTTCTGCTAACTATAGTCTTTAAGATTACAGGTATATAAAAGTGGCTAATGAGTCAGATTAGAGGTGTGCTCAGAACTAGTGATCAACAAGCCCATGAAGCAATTGAGTTTTAGGGTTAGTTCGAGGGCTGAAACTGGGGAAGGATGGTTAGGAGTTTTTTCTCAAGGGACGAAATGCTATGATAACCATTTTTAATCTACCTATTAGAGATCGACAATAGAAAAGAATTGAATTGCTTATGTGTTAGCGTTTTACTTTTGATGGGTAATTGGGTAGATTAAGAACTTTTTATATTAAGAAGGCAACCAAATTTGTATCATGTATGCCACCTTGTTACTAATCAATTTGCACTCTTAATCACTATCTATTTTTGTGAGAGTTTAATATATCCAAGATTCAAAAACCATTGTGCAAATACAATATAGAATATAAAAAATTGACAATAAATAAAAGATAAGTGTTTATAAGGAAATTTTAATTTCATCACCTCAAAATAAATTGTCTTATTAAGTTTCTCCAAAATTATACAAATCATCCTAGTTGATAGTTTCTTCAACTCGAATAATTATGTATTGCTGGTACCTTCCACTGAACAATATGAATTTATAGTTTGGCTTGAACCCCCTTGTACAGGCTAAACAAGAAAATCCTCTCCTAACAAAATTACAATACTCCCCCCCAAAAAAAAAATTTAGTGTATCACTTGTCAAAAATCTATCTAGTTTTCTATTTTACGCCCAACTAAACTAGGAACCTAAGTAATAACAAAAATAAACATGTCTTGCCAGCCAAAAACCTGCTAAACAATTCACAAGCTGCACAATATAAGGTTAAAGAAAGTATTGCACATCAGCTTTCTCACCAAAGACCGTATAATAGTCAATAGACCACTGGAGCTTTTGGTCCCTATTACTACAACTCTACAACTACAAGTAGGCTCAATCTTCATATTGTTTGATCTGGCATATGATCCATCACCGTATTGACCCCAAACTCTTGTCGGTTTATGCAAGTTTGGTTAAATTCTATTAAGAGTGTAACCCACTTGTGAGTTGAAAATAGTTGTTTCACCTTGAAGAAATAGAGAGAGAATGACTAACATATAGATTAGTGTGTTACTCCACCTATTACCAATCGGTTTTAATTCACTGCCAAACTTGTATGTGGTTAAATTTATTACCTATTACCTACAAAAGCACATAACTTCAACAAATTCCTAACACTTTTTTCTATGAAGTAAGCACATAACTTCAACAAATTCCTAACACTTTTTTACTATGAAGTATATTTTTTGGCAGTTATATAATTTTGTTGTTGTAGTTTCACTTGTTTAATTTGTAAATGGATATTTAGTAAGTTTATATCTCCCATCCCTATGTAACCACTATTTCTGCCTAATAATATTATTATTATCCATTTTATCCTATATAGGTCTATTTCATTAGTTTGACCTATTTCTCAACATATTAAAGTGACAATTTCAAGTGATAAATGTGTCATTTTACATCACTCCCTTCTTTTAGTCCCTTCATTATCCAACCGTCGACTTCATCTCTCCTTTGACAACCACCGGAGCAAGTCACCATCCCTTCATTTTATATCTACTCCAATTTGTACTAGCTTCTTGTGGATGACTGGTCAAAGTGGCGCATTACCATACCAATGATAGTACTAGGCATATGGTGAATAACTAGATGAGTTTTAACCTCTTTATGTTGGTATGCAAAGGCAAATGAAGTGTAAGAAGTACAAGTTGCATGGGTACGAACTCAAATATGGATATATATACTTGCGATTTGCTTGGTAGGCTATAATAGATAGTGACAGTATGGTAATTGAAGTTTTAACCTTATGAAGTACTTTCTCTATTTCTTCTTGTTCTTATTTGAAATATTGACATTATTTACAATTTAAGAGAATCTTCTAAATTCATTTTAATATATAAGAAATAAATATAGTCATGCGGAAGTCTTGTTTTATTCGTCTCAATGAGTGCTTTATTAATGTTAAATTGTTATAATTTTTACTAAGGACCTGTTCTCTTCGGCATAAAACTACTGAACTGAACTGATCTGAACTGAATTGAATTGAACTGAACTGAACTAAACTGAACTGAATTGAACTGAATTGAATTGAACTGAACTGAACTGAACTGAATTAAATTATAACTAATTAATAGTAATGATTATCATTTAGAACCGAATCGAACTGGCCGAATCAACCGAATCGAAGCGAAAAGGCGAGGAGAATGTGCTCTAATATGAAATGAAAGATATTAATGTCAAAGAAGTGATGCATTGACAAATGCGCACAAATCAAGACAAAAAGAACAAAAAGAAACTCAGAGAGTATATAGAGATCTTTGGTGCGTATAATTGATATAAAAGGTTTAACTGGAGTAAATATATAAAAGCTTTGATGGGAGCAAAAATACATTTAGGAAAATTTGGAACAATTTATCTAGTACATGAACATTTACGTGAAAGTTTTCCTACATACTTCTACACAATATCATCACCCTTATCCAATAATAAATTGAATACTCATATATATGAATTCATCAAAACAAAATCTTTTTACATCGAGAGAAAGTACATAATTAGAAAGTAATGAAATGAATGCGGTTTTTGCAATACATCAAATCATGTGCCTTCTTTACCTATTCCCATGATACCTTTATGATCTGACACCACTAAGGGATGGTTGCTGTGTGGCGAATAGTTGCTATTGTCCATTTTGTATTTGCACTCAATTGGTAATGCATGCAGCCGCGCAATTAAAATCTTGATGCCTATTTATTCATTTTGTATGGCACAAATTGAAAACCAGCCGCCAATTTTGATTCTCTCTCCTTGAGACCTTGAGTATGCATAATCTTGACAAAATGGTGCACGAACATTCTACTTCATGGTCCTCCATACCGCCATCATTACTACACTAATGACCTATATAGTTGTTTGAGTATGATTTGATGATGATAGACAAAGTGGACGATTCATTGTACAACATTGTGCTCATTGTATACTCCATTTTTAATAAATAGGTCACATATCTATTTTAAGCAGTCCATGGTTACAGTAATATGTCACAATCTATGGACATGGTGACCAGAAGGAAATCCAAAAAAAAAAAATGAATGTACCAAAAAAAAATGGACAATGGGATGAAGTTTAAATTACTAAAAAAAAATCTTGTAATTTAAACTTCATCCTAACCTTCATTTACAGTTATAAGTTTAAATTACTATAAAAAATCTTGTAATTTAAACTTCATCCTAACCTTCATTTACAGTTATAAGTTTAAATTACAAGAACCTCTATTGTCATCATTATTACACCATTTCACGGCATTTGCCGAGTCCGACTTGAGAGTGATTTGTTGACGTCGGGTTTTGTCACTATTAATGGGGATTTGAATAGCTCTATGAATGGCAAGAATTTCAGCAATGGAGTATTAATCTCCATAGGTGGTATGATCACTACTACATAATTGACCTAAGGTAACACTCTGTGGTAACACTTTTTGAGATCCAACTTTTATTAACACATAGGTAACACTTTATTGATATGTAACACTTATAAGTAACACTTTTTGATAGGTAACAGCTTAACGGTAACTGTAGAAATATCAGGCCCATATGCTTTACAGTAGCCCTTTTATCCTATTTAATGTCTTACCTTTCCAGCCCATGTGGGTGACTATTTTGTCTGTTAATTTAGGTATTTGGGGATTGATGTAAGTTGTAATATATAAGCTGAGTGGAATGAATATAGAATCAACTTTTGCCTCTATCTGTTTGTCTTTACTCTGGTATTCTCCTGGTGTGTCGCTTTTCTTAGCTCAACATGGTATCAGAGCTCTAGGCTCAAACCAGTGAAAAGAACAACCTTTCCCACAAAATAGGAATCAAATGCAAAAGATCACCTCACCCTGAAATCGCAGCTGATTATATACAATAATCTGACTTGTGATTTTAACAAAAATCGTATCTTTGTCCTTAAAATATCATCATGACAGAGAAGAATATCACCTTCAGTGATCCTCTTTACCTTCACCCCTCTGATGGACCCAATACTGTCAACATCGAGAAGCTTTAAGGAGCAGTGAACTACAGGTCATGGAGAAGGACCATGGAAATAAACCTGGCTGCCAAACGAAAGTTCGGCTTTGTGACAGAAGTGGTGAAAAGGGATGCTGAAGATGCTCAAAAGCAAGACCAGTGGGATACATGTGATAGCATAGTGATCTCATGGCTCCATGGTTCGATGATTGAAGCTGTGAAAACATCAGTGTTGTATCTCAACACCTCTAGGGACATCTGGGTTCAACTTGAAGCAGATTCAAAGTGACTCATGGCACTATGAAGTACAAGTTAAGCAAGGAAATGTATGATACAAAGCAAAATGGAGCCCCCAGAAATGAATACTACACTAAGATGAGAGCATTGTGGGAGGAGCTTGATGTTTTGAACCACTTACCACCACTCACAACACTCACAACTGAAATCAATGAGTTTGTGCAGGCTATGAACAACCAGCAAGATGAGCAGCGCTTGTTTCAATTTCTCAATGGAGTGGATGAGGATTTCAACCATGAGAGAAGCCAGTTGCTGATGAGAGCACCACTACCATCTGTTGAAGAAGCATGTTCTTCCCTGATGCAAGAAGAAACTCAAAAGGAGGTGCTGAATATCTCCAAGCTGTCCTTGGAATCCTCTGCCATGTACGGCAAAAACACCAATGAAGGAGGTTGTACTGTGTGTGGTGGCAAGAACCACACAGCTGAAACTTGCTGGCATGTAGTTGGGTTCCCTAAAAATCATCCCAAGAACAGACAGCAAATGAGGAGGCCTGGTAGAGATGGTGGTGCAAGTCAAAGTGGAGGAAACAAGTGGAACAAGCTCAAGATGAACAGGATGGCTGCCAAAGCTCAACTTGCAACTGACAAAGCAGAGCAACTTCTCTCCCCTGAACAAATCCAACAGCTACTGAAACTGCTTCCATCTGGTTCAAGTACTGTGAAGCAAGGATCAGATACTGAGGAGGAGATTGACTCTGGATTTGCAGGTATGGTAACTTGCTGCAATGCTTCATTTAATGCATCAGATTGGATCATAAACTCAGGTGCATCCAACCATATGACATATGACTTAGGCATGCTTATCAACCCTGTTGAAACTACACACAAACCTCACATAAACCTACCTAATGGTAAAAATGTGTACATATCTCACATAGGAGATGTGAAATTGGAGAATGACATTAGGTTGAAAGGTGTGTTGTGTGTCCCTGAATTTAGACACAACATGTTGTCAATAAATAAACTAGTTCAACAAGGTGGTCTTAAGGCAAATTTCCTATGCTGATTATTGCATCATTTAGGATTGTGCTACTCAGGCTGTTAAAGGGCTTGGAAGGGCTCAAGATGGTCTGTACTACCTGGTGAATGCACCTCTGAAAGACATAAATGTCACTGAAAGAACCAAGATATGCAGCTTAAAAGTAAATAAAGATGGAGATGCTGGGAAACTGAAGTCAACTGTTAATGCAAACTATGTAATTAGATCTAGAGAAGACTATGTTCTGTGGCACAATAGGTTGGGTCATACTCCTTTGAACAAACTCAAATTAATTGGCTGTGTAAAGAATGATTTTGGTGTATCTAATACAACGTGTTTGACGTGTCCAATGGAAAAATTTACTAAGCTTCCTTATGATTTGAACAAGAAAAGTGAACATACTCCATTTGCTCTCATACACATAGATGTATGGGGACCTTATAGGGTGATTACAGGGAGAAAATACATATATTTTCTCACTATTATGGATGATCATACCAGGGCAACCTGGGTTTATTTGCTTGAATATAAATCTGATGCATTCCAGGTACTTGAAATGTTCACTAACTTGATTGAAAATCAGTTTAACTTGAACATCAAGAAGATAAGATCTAATAATGCCCTTGAGTTTGAAGATGGCAAGTGCAAACAATTCTTTGCTATGAAAGGCATAATACACCAGACATCATGTGTGGATAGACCACAACAAAATGGCAGGGCTGAAAGAAAGCACAGAAATGTGCTTGAAATGTCTCTGAGGATGCAAGTTGGGCTCCCTTTGAAGTATTGGGGAGATTGTGTCCTAACTGCTGTGTACATAATCAATAGACTACCAGCAGCTGTGATACATAACAAAAGCCCATATGAAAAGTTTTTCGACAAAAAACCTGATTATGGCAATATGAGGTCCTTTGGATGCTTAGCCATGGCTAGCAATCCTGAAAGGACTACAGACAAGTTTGCTCACAGAGGTGTGCCATGTGTGTTCTTGGGTTACCCCAACACACAGAAAGGATACAAGTTGTTGAACTTGCTCAACAACAAAATATTTGTGTCAAGAGATGTTACCTTCCATGAAAAAATATTTCCTAATTGTAACAAAAACTCCACAAATTCCTACCTTCAGCCACACCCAGTACCTATGCCCAACGTTGACAACCATAACCTTGAATATAATCATAAACCTGCTTCACCTGACACCACTTGTGCCTGGGATGTTGAAGAACTAGAGTTTAATGAAGCTGTGATTGACTCACAACAGCAGCTCCAGCAAACTGATGTGGAAGAATCCACACATGTCCATGATGATGACACAGCTGCAGATCATAGGAGGCCATCTAGAAACCTTAAAACACCTGGTTGGTTGAAAGATTATGTTGTTAACACTGTGAGCAAACCAACACAACCTCAACTTGTAACCATTGTAGCAATGACAACTATGCAGCCTAAATTCCATGCCTTCATGACTCAGTGTGTTGCTGCACAAGACCCACACAACTTCAGAATAGCCAGTGCTCAAACATGTTGGGTGACAGCTATGAATGATGAAATAGAAGCCCTTGAAGCCAATGATACATGGTCTCTCACCACTTGCCTCCAGGGAAGAAAGCCATAGGTAGCAAATGGCTGTTTAAAACAAAATTTAACCCTGATGGCAGTGAAGAGAGAAAAAAGGCAAGATTGGTAATCTTGGGATGTCGACAGAGAGAAGGGATTGATTATGAGCAAACATTTGCTCCAGTGGCTAAACTGACCACTGTGAGGACCTTGTTGGCAGTAGCAGCTAGAGAAAACTGGGTGGTATGTCAAATGGATGTAAAAAACGCCTTCTTACATGGTGAGTTGTTGGAAGATGTGCACATGAAGTTGCCTACTGGCTATCAAGGCCCTGGTAAGAAGATTGTAGTTGGGCAGGGGAGCATCCATACCTAAGTCTTAACCCAAACCTAGTTTGGAAACTTAACAAATCATTGTATGGGCTTAAACAAGCACCAAGGCAATGGTTTGCAAAACTGTCAAATGCTCTTACAACATTTGGATTCCTGCAGTCCAAAGCTGATTATTCTCTGTTCACCAATGTAACACCCCCAAACTTCTCTCTTTAGGAAAACATATTTTAATATAAAACTCCTTGAGAAACTTGAGAATATTACAGCCACGTGATAACATTAAAGGCTTTAATACTAACTACTAACTGAACTTTAAACTAATGCAGCGGAATAACTTAAATAACTTCTGTTTATTGATATAAACTTTGTTGTACAACTATGACGACAATAATAAAAATAAAGAAAATAAAATAACAACTCCTTGACTAGTTATGATTCCTCACTAGCTCCCCCATATGACGTATGCACCATATCAACCTGTAAATTCTGCTCGCCAAGATAAGGTCATCATAGGGACAAGCTATAAAACAAAACAAATAAAAACGTGTCAGTAAAAATACTGAGTACATATATATGCGGAATATTAAAACACTTAATTAAACCTTTGAAATATTTAATTTCGAAAATCCTTCCTTGGATACTTATAATACTTATATAATATAAAGTATATAACTTTAATAAAAATTCCTTTTTCCTTGCCTAGGTACCTTTCCTAAAGTGTGCACACCCCCCAAGTTTAGTATTCCTTAATGAGTCTATGACGAGGGGAACTACCTTGTCCACATGACTTATACAAAAAGTACATGAGTAAAATATAATAGCTACCGTTCTTGTTAATTAATAACAAGCCGTGGCTTCTTTGTAATTGTGATCATAAAAGATCATATATCTAATAAAAATCCTTTGGAAATAATCCTCCTTTAAAAAGAATAATAATTCTTATAATTTAGCCATGTAAAGGCATAAATAAAATCTTGCTTAATAATACAACTCGAAACGTATTAAGAATAATGGTGAAGCATACTAATCACACGAAAATAACAAGGATATTAATATTGATTATGCAATAACCCTATAAAACCTGACGCAAGATAAGTATAGTGATGATTTTTGAGAGATCACAGATAGCATAATGACGATTCTAATAAATCATTGATTAAGATACTTTGACAACATGGTGGAATAATACTTTGACAAGGTGAAACATGATCTTAGAATAATATCGATAAGTTTGACACCGCTAACTCACCGCATGACTATAATGTCAATTAACAAGTTCTAAAGTTCCAGATTAAACATTAAATATCAACTAATAATATGCTCATAGAGTATCATACAATATTTAACATACTCATGAAACTCATAGCGTTTATAATTAAACTCATATGGAATATGCATATCAATCCAAAATAACAACCTTAGAAACATGATACTAAATGTGCCAAATAATATTTAAAGATCTACATATACACGCACTTTGAAAATTAATAACTATTAGGGAGAAGAGAGAGAAGGCTAAGAGAGATAGAGAGAGTTTAAACTTGAGAAAAGAGATTTATTTCTCAAATTTGGTGTGAAGAATATGATGGGTGGAGACCCCTATTTATACTAGTCGGATAGGTAGAATCGGAATAGGACTAGGAAACTAAAAGATGTATTCAACGAAAAAAATAAACTAATCTATCTAAGATCTAACAAATTTTTACGATCATCCAACTAAGATTAGAGAAAAGATATAATTTATCCCATAAGTTACCTAATTGTAAAGCCTTAGTAGTATATCAAACTAACAAAAGGTTTGAAGATAAAAAAAAATTGTGATATTCCTCACTGCTGTGAGATGCAGCAGGGAATTTTTTTTTTTTTTTTAGAATTTCCTTAAAACATTTTTTTAATTTTATTTTTAACAAACTACTTGGATTTTAAATTAGTAAACTTAGGCCCAAAATTTTGTTGGGCTAGAATTTATATTAAATACCCAAAATCTTTTATAAAAGCCTCTTTTAAAAACCTTTTTAATAAATCAAAAGTCTTTTTAATAAATAATAGTCTTTTTAATAACTAAAGCCTTTTTTAAAAAAAACTACAAATATTAACTTACTAAAAATAAGGAGTATTACAATCTTAGGACTATAAAACTTCCCTAGGTCTAGTTTGCATTACATGTAAACCCTAGTCAGTCTTCGGACTATAAAAGTCAGTCTTAGGACTATAAATTTTCCTACATCTAGTTTGCATTATATGAGTTCAGTCTTAGGACTATAAAATTTCCCTAGGTCTAGTTTGCATTAAATGTAAACCCTAGTCAGTCTAGGGACTATAAAAGTTCATCCCCTTAAGTCTAGCGAAACTAGCATAGGTAATCTTTCAGTCTGTTTGCATAGTCCAGTCCGGTCCAGGTCTGCATTTGCATATAGTTAGACCCATGTCTCCATCACGGTCAAGTCTACACTAGTCCAAACCATAACCATTTCTATTTCCATTTCAAAATCATTTCCCATTTTCATTTCCACTTTCGTTTCTCATTTCTCATCTTCATTTCTCATCTCCATTTCTCGTTTCGAAAGCATCATTTCTAAAAATTTACAAGGTCCATTCGATTTCTGTTCAGGACAGGTCGTCAGATTATAACTTCGGAACGTCCGACAGAGAGGCAACAAGGTCGACCTACTCCCAGACTCGTCAAGCGCATCCTCACATTTTCAACGAATCTTCCGACTCTTCTGAATCATCATTTGAAATGGGGGACACAAATGAACAGCTCAGTGCCATTATGGCTCAACTCACACTGATGAACTCTCGTCTTGAGGAACAAGACAAATAGATTAAGACACTGAGGGAGAAGCTAACTGAGGAAGACGAGCAAGGCGACACTCCACCACCAATCAAAACTGAGACAGAGTTGAGATTTGAAAAACTCGAGCAATTGATCGAGTCAATTCCTGCGCTCGAGAGTCAGGCTCATGGCCATGACATCATTGATCCATGACATCATAAAAGCCTATTTAAAACCTTTATAATTAATAATAAACCTCTTTGATAATTAAAATCCTTTTAAAAATTATAATTAATAACTTACGAAAAATACGGAGTATTACAGACTACCCCCTTAAAAGAAGTTTCGTCCTTGAAACTTAAAGCAAGCAAACAAAAATAAAGCATGTAATCCACATATATCACAAAATTTTGTATCAAAGTAAGTTGGCTCATTTAATAACTCATAAAATAAGTCAAAATTAGGTTAAATAACATTCTAAGTTAAAAGCGCGAAACTCTATCGCATTCTACCCCCCTTAAAAGGAGTTACGCCCCCGTAACTCGCTAAGGCTTAAAATTTGACTTAAGATTATTTACCAAATTTGTAATGCAAACAATATAAGAATCGTTGCTGGAAATGTAATAATAAAATCACTAGAGAGATAATAACACTTCCAAAAATAACTTTTAAGCTTTTAAAAAAATAACTTATGTTTCAAGGTATTAATAATAGAAATAATTGTCTTCAATAATAGATCAACATAATAAAGAAAGTATTTGAATAAGTACAAAAGGTTATAGTTTATGCCAAACTGAAAATTTTCTAAAACTTGAGTAGGAAATTTTTCCAAATTCTAGAATAATAAAGAATTACAAATTGATACTAAACGCAGGAGTAGCAGAGAAAAAAAAAACTTGAGGCAAATTCTAATATATTATGAAAATGCTATAATATAAAGAGAACAAAAGAATTTTATAAAACTTTTCGTAAGCTTTACTCGAAAATACAATATTCAAACAACTTTTTCCTTTTGTTTGTAAAATATGTTTGCTTTCTCCTCAAAATTTAATCAGCTTCACATGACACATGAAGGTCTCACAATGAATATCATATAAAATAACCCTTGATCCTACTACAAATCAAAATCAAATCAATTCATCATTATTCACAAGCAAAACTTGTTAGTATATATACTAACACAACATATACTTGAAGAAAATAAACTTCCTTAAAATCAAATCAATTCATCATTATTCACAAGCAAAACTTGTTAGTATATATACTAACACAACATATACTTGAAGAAAATAAACTTCCTTACTTAGGTCCTCAAAACTAAAACTCCTCGAAATTCATCTTCAATTTTTTTCTTAAAGTACCATAATTAATACTCTCTCAAAATAGACAGTAGTCAACTAGGACTTGAGATAGTAAATAAATAATCTTTTCCTAAAAATTCATACAATCTTCATTTCAATAAAATTAACTCCTTCACATAATATAAACTCAATGTTTAAGTCCATAATATAAAAATACGACTATTCTTTCGAAAATCAATTACCTTGAATGACTAGAATATTCCCTTTTCTCTTTTATTAAGCTCTAAATTTCTCCCAAAAGAATATATTTCTTCTATTATTAGAGTCACTTATTTATTTTAATAAGTGATATACCCAATCCTTATATATAGTCACTCTATCTTTCATATTGCCAAAACAACAATTATACACTATCATTCAAGCAAAAGTTTAAGACTACTCCCAAAAATAATACTCCTCTTGACACTCAATAATCTCCAAAATCAACTTAAAATACATTTAGAGAATTCTAGTATCTTACTTCCATCTTTTAAAACAAAAAGGATATAAAGGAACCTACTAAAAATTCAAATATGGTCTTTCGTACTTTCTTTGCTTTACTATAACAACGATTATTCCTTTAAATATATTTGCAATTCAGCATAGGGTAAAATTCCTTAATAAAATCAAACTTCAAATATGGTATCTCATATACCTATAAGGTCCTCATAATATCCCTTATTTTGTCACCTTTTAAGGTTATATCTATATCATAGCTAAAATAGTAAAATGTTTTTGACGATATCCATAACCAAAATATATAACTTATCTAAATCATGATAATTCACCCCAAACGAGTATAAATCATTGATCGCCTACTTCTACATTCCAAAAATCATATATATTCTCTTTCTTACTCATATTATTAAAGATCATCCAGCTTCATAAAACTTCAAATGACTAATTTCACAATTCTTAGCATAACGTACATAAGGTAATGTCTTCTTCATGTCTATAAAAAAACACATAATTTATAAACTTTATTCCTTTAAAGGAATAAACCAAAACATTATTCACCTTTAATGAATCTAAAACAACTAGGCTTACTTTGAAGTCATAGGTTCTTGTAACACTTATAAATCAACAAAATAAACATATAAATCACTTTGCATGAATTAGATCACATGCATACATCATGTCATATAAGACGTTTAATAATCAAATTCATCTCATAGAAAATATACATGCCAAAAAAAAAAAAAATCGTAAGAGATAGTTATAACACAACTTGCAAGTAGCTTTTCATGTCATGAAAGACAGAATAATAACAACTCAATTCTTATAATAAACAATAAACTCTTTCTTTTGCTTATGAAAAATACAAAGATTTTCATATTAACTTGACAGTAAGTCAAATCTCCTTGAAATATATTCATAATAATCATATTTCTAATATAACAATAAATAACTAAATAATTCATATTAAAAAAATTCAATACTTCATAAAAAAAAGTTACAGCTTTATAATTTGAAAAACTATATAGATAAATAAGTAAAAATATGGATCACATGTTGACAGAATAGTCAGTATAAAAATAAAATCTTAACTATAATTTGAAATGAATAGAAAAATATTCGAAATTCCAAAAAAAAAAAATTCGCTTGAAATTTTTGAAAAGTACATATATAAGTATATGATTCAAAATTATTTATTTGAGTACTAGGTTCATAGTGTATGAATAATTAGTCGAGTGAATTCCCAGGAAAGAGAGGTGCGGCACAAACGGCCAACTTAAGTACCAAGTCTTTCCTTAGCCAGAACTTTCCTCAGAAAGTTAAATCCACATACTTATTCCGTTCTTCAAATTATAAATCAGAAAATATTTATACTTGAAAATATAAGTATTTGCTTAAAAAGAAAGAAATATTTTTTTTCACATAATATAATATGTCAAAAAAAATGCAAATAGAATGCGAAACTCTAGCTTATATGCCCTTCCTAGATCTACCGATACTCTCATTGATTGTTTATTTTATTTGCAAAAAGAACCTGGAAAACTGATACCACTTTGTAACACCCCCAAATTTCTCTCTTTAGGAAAACATATTTTAATATAAAACTCCTTGAGAAACTTGAGAGTATTACAGCCACATGATAACGTTAAAGGCTTTAATACTAACTACTAACTGAACTTTAAACTAATGCAGCGGAATAACTGAAATAACTAATGTCTATTGATATAAACTTTGTTGTACAACTATGACGACAATAATGAAAATAAAGAAAATAAAATAACAACTCCTTGACTAGTTATGATTCCTCACTAGCTCCCCCATATGAAGTATGCATCATATCAACCTGTAAATTATGCTCGCCAAAATAGGGTCATCACAGGGACAAACCATAAAACAAGACAAATGAAAGTGTGTCAGCAAAAATACTGAGTACATGTATATGCGGAATATTAAAACACTTAATTAAACCTTTGAAATATTTAATTTCAAAAATCCTTCCTTGGATACTTATAATACTTATATAATATAAAGTATATAACTTTAATAAAAACTCATTTTTCCTTGCCTAGGTACCTTTCCTAAAGTGTGCACACCCCCCAAGTTTAGTATTCCTTAATGAGTCTATGAAGAGGGGAACTACCTTGTCCACATGACTTATACAAAAAGTATATGGGTAAAATATAATAGCTACCATTCTTGTTAATTAATAACAGGCCGTGGCTTCTTTGTAATTGTGATCATAAAAGATCATATATCTAATAAAAATCCTTTGGAAATAATCCTCCTAAAAAGAATAATAATTCTTATAATTTAGCCATGTAAAGGCATAAATAAAATTTTGCTTAATAATACAACTCGAAAAGTATTAAGAATAATGGTGAAGCATACTAATCATACGAAAATAACAAGGATATTAATATTGATTATGCAATAACCCTATAAAACCTGACGCAAGATAAGTATAGTGATGATTTTTGAGAGATCACCGATAGCATAATGACGATAGTCTAATAAATCATTGATTAAGATACTTTGACAACATGGTGGAATATTACTTTGACAAGGTGAAACATGATCTTACAATAATATCGATAAGTTTGACACGCTAACTCACCGCATGACTATAATGTCAATTAACAAGTTCTAAAGTTCCAGATTAAACATTAAATATCAACTAATAATATGCTCATAGAATTTCATACAATATTTAACATACTCATGAAACTCATAGCGTTTATAATTAAACTCATATGGAATATGCATATCAATCCAAAATAACAACCTTAGAAACATGATACTAAATGTGCCAAACAATATTTAAAGATCTACAAATACACGCACCTTGAAAATTAATAACTACTAGGGAGAAGAGAGAGAAGGCTAAGAGAGAGAGAGAGTTTAAACTTGAGAAAAGAGATTTATTGATGGAATTAGCAAGCGGAAGTTACTGGACTTGTTAAGTTGGGTTATATAATTTGTGAGGTATGTGATGTTTTGTATTATAGAGTATTAGATGGATGTTTTAGTGGACAAAGGAAGAGTTGATAGAAATTGATGGCTTTTATTAATGGCTTTTTGCATTGCCTACATAGAAGCTGATATAACCTATACTTGTTAATGTCAGCAAAGTCAACCGACATTACTTTGCCAAATACATGTTTAATTTCTCATCTAGAATTTTCTACACTTTTCTTTTGTTACTACATGTTTCATTCTTAATCTAGATATGATGCATATTTCTAGAGTGTTCAAGATTTTTGTAGATTATTTCAACACTCACCCTAATCTGAAAAATCTTGAACTCCAAAATTCTTCAAAGGAAAATCTTTGTTGATGCATTTTGTCACCAACCACCAGAGGATATGTACTTTTGAGTTCCCATGTTGGCACTTATGTTGCCAACCTCCATATTCTCGATATGACTTCTCAATTTTTTTGTTGATCTTCTCGTTGGTATTCATGTTACCAACTATTTTATTGATACTCGTGTCACCAGTCATCACCCAAAATATTTTTTTTTTCTCTCCAAATTTTCTTTTGTTGTTGGTGCTCATGTCACCAACCCACCCCGCTAATGCTCTTGTCATTAGCAAACTTCAAAATAAAGTTTCTTCTTCATTTTCTTCGCCAAAATTGGCAATCTCATTGTTTTTCTTGGTCCTGCAATTCTTTCCTACATGACCAAACCTCTTGTACTACCAACACTGTGGCTTTCTTTATGCCAATAGTCTGCAGTATCATGGTTAGTCTTTTTGCAAATATTGCAGGAAAGTTTTTTATTCATACCTTTTGATGATTTCTCTTCGTCTTCATCCTCAATATTTTTCTTGGGCATTTTCTTAAATTTTGCTGCAAGAACAGTCTCAACTATTTCTTCATTGATATGCCGATTTTTCCTTTGTTCATGGGACTCCAAAGATCCCATAAGTTGCTCCACTGTTATTTTTTATATATCTTTTGTTTCTTCAATAATAGCAACAATGTTATCATATCTTTTCGTTAAACTTAATAAAATCTTCTTCACAGTTTTTTCATTTGAATTTCTTCTCCATATGATTTCATTTGGTTTACTATTTCTATCACCTTTGAAAAATAATCTTTCATTAATTCCCTTTCTTTCATTTTTAAGTTTTCAAATTCTCTTCTTAGAGACTGGAGTTTGATACTTCTCACCTTGCTATCTCCCTGAAATTCTTGTTGCAGGATCTCCCAAGCCTCATTTGCCGTGTTGGCACTTAAAATTCTTGGAAATATTATATCCGTGACCGCATTTTGAATTAGATATAATGCCTTAGCATCCTTCATTCTTTCACCCTCGAGCTGCTTTTTTTGAGCTTCGGTTAGGGTAATCTCGTCTTCGTACTCCGTATATCCTTTATCAGCATAACTCCACAACCCATGAGATATAAGTAATGTCTTCATTTTAATTTTCCAAAAATCATAATTTTCTCCCCCGAAAATTGAAATTGGGAAAGTTGGGTTGTTGAGTGTCGTTATGATCTATGTTGTATTTGGGTTAAATATGTTTTGGTTAAAGTAAAAGAGGCTTTGGGAATTTTTTTTTTTTTTTTTTTTTTTTTTGCTCTGATACCACTGATGGAATTAGCAAGCGGAAGTTAGTGGACTTGTTAAGTTGGGTTTTATATTTTGTGAGGTATGTGATGTGGCAGAAGTTTTCTTTTTGTTTTGTGTTATAGAGTATTAGATGGATGTTTTAGTGGACAAAGGAAGAGTTGATAGAAATTGATGGCTTTTATTAATGGCTTTTTAGCATTGCCTACATACAAGCTGATATAACCTATTTATACTTGTTAATATAATATCGGCAAAGTCAACCGACATTACTTTGCCAAATACATGTTTAATTTCTCATCTAGAATTTTCTACACTTTTCTTTTGTTACTACATGTTTCATTCTTAATCTAAATATATCTAGCTAGGATGCATATTTCTAGAGTGTTCAAGATTTTTGTAGATTATTTCAACATTTATTTCATAAATTTGGTGTGAAATATGATGGGTGGAGACCTCTATTTATACTAGTCGGATAGGTAGAATCGGAAAAGGACTAGGAAACTAAAAGATGTATTTAACGAAAAAGATAAACTAATCTATCTAAGATCTAACAAATTTTTACGATCATCCAACTAAGATTAGAGAAAAGATATAATTTATCCCATAAGTTACATAATTGTAAGGCCTTAGTAGTATATCAAACTAACAAAAGGTTTGAAGATAAAAAAAATTGTGATCTTCCTCACTACCGTGAGATGCAGCAGGGAATTTTTTTTTTTTTTTTTTTGGATTTATCTTTAAAACACTTTAAATTTTGTTTTAAACAAAATATTTGGATTTAAAAAAATTTAGTAAACTTAGGCCCAACATCTATTTGGGCTAGAATTTATTTGAAAACCCCGTAATATATCATAAAAGCCTATTTAAAACCTTTATAATTAATAATAAACCTCTTTGATAATTAAAATCCTTTTAAAAATTATAATTAATAACTTACGAAAAAATACGGAGTATTACAACCAAGCTCAGAGGAAATCAATTTGTGTGTGTGCTTGTGTATGTAGATGACCTCCTCTTGGCAGGTAACTCTCAGCCACTCATTGATGAAATTAAACAACTTCTTGCTGCTTAATTCCATATGAAAGACCTAGCTAGGTTGTCTAAGGTACTTTCTGGGCATAGAAGTAGACAAATCCACTCAAGGAATCTTTATATCTCAAAAGAAATACACCCTATACTTGTTGAAAGAGGACAACCTAACTGAAACCAAGCCCCTCAAACTCCCTATGGATGCTGCTCTTAAGCTCACTCCTGACCTCGAAGATGCACTTCCTGATCCAAACTCTTACCAGCACCTCATTGGCAAGCTGATTTATCTTACAATCACGAGTCCCGATATTGCATTCATTGTTCATACATTGAGCCAATTCATGCAAAGGCCCACATCTGTTCATATGCAAGCTGCCAAAAGAGTGCTGAGGTACCTAGCAGGTGCTCCTGGTCAAGGAGTGTTACTTGCCACCTCCTCCTCAGCCATCCTCACTGCCTATAGTAACAGTGACTGGACTGGCTGTCCAAACACCAGAAAGTCCACCACAGGCTTCTGCATCCTTCTGGGAGACTCTCTCATATCTTGGAAAACCAAGAAACAACAAGTAGTGGCAAGTTCCACAGCTGAAGCTGAGTATAGGGCAATGGCCCTCACCACCTGTGAAGTGACATGGCTCACACAACTTTTGAAGGAACTGGGTATTGTAGAGCATCTTAAATTAGTTATGCTCTAGAGTGTATGCCTTGGTTAATGTCATGTGATCTGAATGAGGCAACTTATCAAGCCTAAAAGAGTGGCGATCAAAGTTGTTAGGAAATCATTTCTAAGAGAATGCCCATGGTCTATGTTTGTCCCATATTGGTGGGAAGTTCTTTAAAGAGATGTTTTTGTATATATATTTTTTGTCCCACGTCGATAAAAGGTTCTTTAATCTTAAGTCTATTTTCTTATAAATACCTTTTAAGGGGTATGCATTTGTAATTATCCAAAAAAAAAACATTTCTAAACACAACCCTTAAACCCTAATCACAATTATTTCCTGATTAGTTTAAAATCGAAGTCGTTCTTGCAATACTTCAACTCTCCCAATTCGTGTCTTCAAAGGGAGGACAACTACTACAAACCAATAACGGGGCGTTGCAACTTTATTGAGATTTCAAACCGATAGTGGGGCGTCGCAACTTCATTGTGATTGAGATTTACTATTTAGATGAATTATGTTATCCTACTAATTGTTAATTTCTTAAGATCCTAATGGAGTTAGGTCTAACAGATCTCTACCGTAGTATGCATGGTCTAGAACAACAAAATCAAATTGGATGCTCAAAGTAGATTAGAAAATAATTAGGATTGAACAGGGAGTATTTGTTGTGATATGCTGCTAGAAGGAATTCAGAAAAGCACAACCAATACACTTTATTCATATAAGAACATAACGTTGAAAATAAGCAGCAGCAGCATCAACATGAGCGCCAAAACGTTGGAATGCTTCGTTGGTCAGGGCCATACCTGGTTTCAATTAAAAATTAAATAACGTTTAATTGTAGATGTTTCTTTTTACACCAAAAATAATGTCTGGAAAAGTAAATAAAAATAAAGCACTCCTGAAGCCAATCTCTAACTGTCAATTTAATTACACCATATTATACTAATTAGGTTTTACCAAATACATAACACATTCAATATAGATAATTAAGTTTTACCGAACACATAACACATTCATATAAGCCGCTGTCAAATTCACAAAAGGAAGAAAAAGCTAAGGGCTCATTCGGTATTACTGTGGTTTTCTGTTTTTTGGTTTTTTGATTTTTAAAGTCATATGATATATGTCCTATAATGAATAAAAAATTAGTCAAATTTATTGGGAACATGATGATTTTGAAAACTGACAGTTAAAAAGTGAAAACCACTTTTTCTGGTTTCCTGTTTATGGTTTTTAGTTTTCAAAAAAAATGAAAACTGAAAACAAAAAACGATAACGAACGGGCCCTAAAATTAAACTGCAGCTGCTGAACTCAAATCGTAGGCTTTCCTTTTCGGAGGAGCTCGGCTATTCTTAAGTTTCCATAAAAAATTCAACTTCTTCGGTCCCTTGCGCCTTCGCTGAATCTCTCCCAATGGGTAAATCAGCTTATACATCTCTTCTGAAGCTCGTGACATTGCTCGTTTAGGATGTTCCTCAGCTCCCTTAATAATTACGTACCCTGGATGAAAGCAACAGGTCTGGATAACAATATTGAATCCACAGCAAGGACACTTGACGTTAAATCTCCATACCTGATCAAAACTCAAAAATGGATAATCACACTAGTAGAAAGATAGATAGATTCGCTATGACAAAGTACAATACAATGCTATACCTTTCCTGACAAAGTATCCACTTTTTCTCGCTCATCATTCAGCTTCACACCAGCAGCAATAACAGAGGTACATCCTTTGCACTCCATACTGAATGGTAGGCTTAACCTAAACAGCGATGGAGGAAAAGCAATCAAAACAAATGAAATGGTCGGTCACAACTCACAAGCTGGTGCGGTAACATTAACATATATAAAACCCAACTGATCATATACACAAACTCGAACAAAGAAGAGAAGATAAAGGAGGTATCATGAAACACAGGACGGAATTAGTTTCAGATCAAAATGTGCAATGCATGCATATACATATATAAATTAAAATATAATTATAGAACTTGAAATCAATGGGAAGGATTTTATTAATAAAAATATTCATTGGTTGCAAATTGACTTGTCTTTCTAAACCCAGGAGAATAAGCAAGTAGTATGATACTTCACCAATCACCATGATCTACTCATCTTAATACAGTATATTATGATATTCAAGTTAAATTATATTATAAGATTCAAGTTTAAGTCCATTAAGCACCGCACAAAGGTGAAGGAAGAGGAGACAAACTTCTCATCAATTGCAGGCCCATCTAAAAACTTCTGCGTCTCTTCAAACTTTTTTCTCATCCAAGTTGTCATGTCCTCATCTTTATCACCCCAAACTGGTAATCTCTGCACAAAATTATAACCAACACCACCACCACTGTTAAGACTAAGAGAAGAGAGGGCATAGAATACAATCCAAACAATCTTTACTTACAATGGTATGCCGTCAGTAAGAATACAATCCAAACAAGCTTACTTAAAGTTTAATTGCTTACTTACTGTAAAATTTAGTTTTCAATTACTTAAATTATCACCCACCAACTGACCAACAATTACGATTGCCATTTGCCAATAAATAAATAAGAAAATTAATCCATATATCCAACATACGCATGCATACATAAGGAATCAACCAAATATAAGACACAGAATTGATCGATCAAAAACTGAATAAAATCCGCAACAACGATAATTATTTATAAAAAAAAAAATCACAAATTCAATTGAATTCTGTGGATATCATGGCTGCAAATGCATAATTATAATCCAAATTCGACGATAAAAGAATCAATCACATATTAGAACCAAAATTGATCGTTCAAAACCACATCCGCAACAAAAGTAAAAATAATTATAAAAAATGAAATTCTCGATATGATTACATAGAACAAAATTTCTACTGGATTATGTGACAATTATGGCTTGCAAATGCATAATAATAATAATCAAATTCAACGATAAATTAAATAAATAATAAAAAAAGATATAGCTAAAGCATATCGTATGAACATACTATGCGATTCCTCGGTTTTTTCGGTTTCCTCTCGTCTATGACTGCCGGTGCGCTGTAAATTGAATAGGTACGGTTTCTCTTAAACTGGCCAAATACGGGTGATATATGTATACGAGGTAGGGGTGTATACCATTACAATCAATTCACCAATTCACCAATACTTGAATCACTATTATAAAAACTGCCACTAGCCCTAGCAATCCAAGATCCAACTATTAAAGAAATCCAACCCAAATATCATCACATTCACAAGTTCACAAATATCATCACAAGTTCATAAAAAAAGTATTAACTGTTAACTGTTAACTACTAGCTTAAAGCAATCATCACATTCAGGAAGAATTGTTAATTCATCACACAAAATTCACGCACAAGTAATGTAACTCTTGCTGAGGTGGTAGGCAACTAGGCATCACAAGCTCAAACCAGCAGGCGAGCTCAAGTCGGAGAATGTGACAGCCATTGAAGCAGAAGCTAGAAGTTCGGATCTATTATCGAGATTATACAATAAATTTTCGCATGTGAACTAAATTTGAACATAAACTTACAAATCAAAATTCTAATGATGACAATTAGATCTTCGAAGACGAAGAAAAATCACTTCAAAGAAGAAAACTTTCTGAATTTCTATTACTGAAAGCTAAAAACCCTAACCTAAAGATAATGAGATTGCGCAAACAAAATGGAAAACTTCGCACAAACAAGAACAGATGAACTTCGCACAAATTGTAACATAAAAAATGGAGAAAGAAAACTTTCTGAATTTCACGAACTTACCACAGACTTGAACGGATCTGCTGGTTGCTTCCCCGCCGGCCGTTCCATTTCAACCGGCAGCCCAGACAGAGTGAAGAGAGAGGATAAGAGATTCAGAGGCGAGGCTTGAGTGAGAGTGAAATGAGGGTTAGGGTTTTGACTTTTGAGTGAGAGTGAAATGAGGGTTAGGGTTTTGACTTTTTAGTGAGAGTGAAATGAGGGTTAGGGTTTTGACTTTTGAGAGAGAGTTTGAGGCAGAGTGAAATTTTGGGTTAGAGACTTACAATGAGTGTTAACAGATCAGTAAAGACTGAAGATAGAGAGGGTTAGAGTGTTAGACTTAGCCCAGACAGAGACTTGAGCCCAACTGCCCAGTAGCCCATTTGAATATTTTTCTATAAAAAAAATTTCGGGTTTTCGGATATCCGAATTGTCAAAAAAATCCGATCCGAAAATCCGATTTTTTTCCGGATATCCGATCCGAAATATCCGAAAACCAAAAACCGGATCGGATATCCGAAATTTCGGATCGAATCACCGGATCGGATCGTCCAAATCTGATTTTTTTGCACACCCCTAACACGAGGTATATTGTTAGAGAACTTAGCCCATAAGTTGGATTGGATAAGGCCTAAACTCAACAAAGTCTAGAAAACCTTATTATTCAAAGGCCATACAATGCCGCTAAATTTTATTCATTTATTATTTTTTTTTGGTAAGAATGCAACTAAAATCAATCAATCAATATCAATATCAATCAATCAATCATCAATCATCAATCATCAACAATCAATCAATCATCAATCAATCAATCAATCAATATCAATATATATTAATAAAGCGCTAGCGGATGAATGAGAGGCTGACATTTGTCGTTCTCCCATTAGCTAGCGCTTTATATGGTATTATAATTATACCAACAAATTTACAAAAGATTATATATAGTTAATATATGGTATACGGTAGGGATGCAACTGGGGCAGGGTGGGGCGGATTTTGGCATTCCCATCCCCATCCCCACCTCACTTTTTCATCCCCATCCCCATCTCTCATCCCCGCTCCACCATGTACACAATTAAAAACATCCCCGTCCCGTCACCTACTTGTGTATCCATCCCCACCAAATCCCCACCTTCTCCGCCACACCATCCATTTAATCCTCATTTCATAAACTTATTAAATAATACTCATATATTATATCAAATTTCAAATACTAATAACAAAAAATAAATACGATTAAAAAAATTATTAAAGAGTGTTATAAACTTGTAATTTGTTATAAATTAAGGGAAAATTTTTTAATTTTTAACATTCGATTTGTTGAAAATTCTATATTTTAAGTGGGTAAGATGTATGTTGTGTGGGGATGGGGTGGGGCGGGGCGGGTGGGGATGGGCCGGAGCGGGGCGGGGATGGGAAGGGTACAACCTAAAATCCACCCCCACCTCATCACCCATGGCGTGTATAACTTTCATCCCCATCCCCGCCCCACTACCCACCAAGGTAGGATCCATCTCGCCCCATTGGGACGGGGATGGGGCGGGTCTCCTACTTGACCATCCCCACTTGCATCCCTAGTATACGGTATGCATATCAGCTTGTGATATATAGTGTATACATGGTATACGGTTTGCATAACATGTCATGGATACCAACACAAAGATTATATAGAGGATATATTTTGCTCTATGTGTATATACGGAGTAGTATATTTTTTTTTAATATATGATAAATGTGATACTCCGTATAAAGGATTACAAAAAATAATATATTTAGTTTTTGATTCATAATGTATATTTTTCCAAAATATAACGTATATTTTTTTAAAAATTTGTAAAGTAAGAGATTACAAAAAATCTTTTAACTCTTGCTATGTAAGAGTATAACATATTGCATATTTTTTAAAAATATTGTTTGTTTTATATATATAGTACTCCCTCCGTACCATAATGATTTGTGCATTTACTATTTGGGGAAAAAATTAGGAATAATAAATTATAGTGAGAACGGGATCAAAAAGCAAAGATAGATTGGAGAGAGAATGTATAAATGGGGAAAAAAGTAAGAGAAAGTGGGAAAAGTAAGGGAAAGTGGTAGGTCCACTTCATTAAAATATAGTAAAAGCATGTCCCAAAATAGAATAAAGCATAATGCACAAATCATTATGGAACGTCCAAATGGGAAAAGTGCACAGACCATTATGAAACAGAGGGAGTATATTAATCCTTCTAGATTAGTGGCTCTTGCATCATATGGTATATTTTCTCAAATAATATAGTATCTTTTTTAAAAATATTTTTGCTTTATAATATATTGATCCTTCTAAATTAATGGCTCGTGAGATTTCGACGATTACACCGCATGAAAAATTCTGATTTTATAGCCTCAAAGATTACAACAATTATACGGTTCTTAGATATCAAGAATTACAAGTGACTATAAAAAAAGTATACAAACTTAAGTTACAATAATAGTAATAAGATTTAGGTTGTGAATTTTTTTCCTGTAAATCAATAAGGGTGACCTTTTGCGTTATATGGAATAACCTTGGGGTTTAAACAAATGTTACAAGTTTAAACATGAGTCACAATTTTGTTTCTTTGGCTTTTCCGACCCTGTAGTTAAATTTTTTAGTGAAGAGTAGTACCTAAAAACATAAGGGTTATTTCAAATTCATAATAAAATGTATACATTGCTTTTTTTCTTTTTAAATTGCAACAAAGGAATGATGTTTAATGTCCAACAAAAAGTACCCCGTTATCTCATTTAAAATGAAATGACAGAAGTATTGGTTATCATGAAAAAATTACTACCTAATATTTTAACTTGCAAAATATATTAAGTTCAAAAATCAACTCTCAAAAAAAAGTTCAAAAATTAAATAGAAAAATTAAATAATCTTTTTTGATTAGGTGCTTTGCTTCAGCATTATCGAGCGAGTATATATGAATAAACTAAAATAAAGTAAGTGTTATGTTGCTTATATAATTAGACATGGATTAGATTATATATTGTTCACATGAATTTGGTTTAACTAAATTGATTTAACTTATCAAAATTATTAGTGCTGATTTCGATTGAGTTGATTTATAATGAATTGAACATTATATATTAGAACTATTCCATTTTTTAAGTAATTGACATTAATAACCATTCATGTGGGTATATAATGGTGAGGTAATGATAATATTGAAATATAGATTTATCATGGTCACAATGAAAGAATTAGATAGATTTACTTTCTATGTGAATAGTGCAAAATTCCAATTTTCTAAGAGAGAATATAAACACATAGGGCTTATAGAATAAACATGTAAAGTTGGTCATAACACATTAAAAAAATTGTTAAGTTCCACCTTGAGTAAATTATCTTAATATGATGCTTTACACGAAGATGTGATACAATTTTTAAAATTAAACTTTCAGTAATAAAATATTTGCTTGCCATCCATAAAATGGCTAAATGGATTAATAGTGTAACAAGACTTAACTTTTCGTTGTTTAAGATCATAAACACAATAATGACCAATTTGTAAATTGAAAGTATCAAAACTTCACTTTTTATGATTCATGCGTCAATTTATAAACAATATAAAAACATATCTATAATTAGTGGTGCCAAATGACTAACATAGTCCTACTTAATTGAAACTAGCCCTTTGATGTGTTTAAGGTATCAATTGATTCAAGTGTTCAGGTCATGCAGTCACTTACGAATTTACGATCGAGTTAAATATGTCGTGCAATCTATGTGTGATTCGCCATTTGAGTTCTAAACTAGTTATTAGGTCCGAGCTATGCCTCGAGTAAGAAAAAAATTTCATTTATCAATAGAATACTTTATGATAATACTCCATCCGTTTCCTAAAGATCTTCCTTATTATTGTTCCTACAGATACCAAAGATGATTCATTTGTGTGGGGTGTAGGGTGGGTAAAATAGGAGAGAGAAAGGGGTTAAGATAAATAAACAAATAAAAAGGGGTTAAAGTAGGAGAGAGAAAGGGAGTAAAATTGAATTAATAATATAATGGTGGGCCATATGATAGGGACATGAGAGGGTAAAAAGGGGAAAAAAATTCCAAATAAGGAATAAGTAAAAGAGGAAAGATCTTTTGGAAACGCACTTAAACGGAAAGAGGGAAGATCTTTAGGAAACGGAGGGAGTAACACTAAATATAACTTAGTTTAGTGGTTAAAACTTTAGTATATGTAAGTGATGTCTCAGGATCTAGCCCTTATACTACGCAATTTCTAAATTTTTTTATTATACATGGATTACATGAACTAAAACTCCCTAAGAAGAGCGTCACATGGCACAGTTTCTTGTTTATGCACGCTTTTTAATATATTTGTATAGATTTATAAATATTGATATTGTAAATAATTAATAATCATCAACTTTTTGGCAAAAATCTCACTACAATATAGAATTTAACATTTCATGGAAAATTAATGAGAATAAAATTTATAAACCGTGCATCGCACGAGTGCTATACTAGTTTTGATTATACTTCCATCAAAAGAGAAAAAATTTAATTACACTTTATACATACTACTCGTACTTTTGATTTTTAAGCAATTATTTGAGAGGAGATAAATAGAGAAAAAACAGAATAAGAAATTTAAGCTTCAAATATGAATATTATACAAGATATATAGTTTATAATGTATTGAACACTTAAAATCTTGGAGGAAAAAAAACTCGCTCCATTTCCTATTGATCTGTGCGCTTTTCTCATTTGGACGTTTCCTATTGTTTTGAGTGAAAATGTCATTTTCTTCCAAAAATTCTTGAACAGAGTACACTATGACTGAATCTTTCGAATATTTACATATGGCTTAGGATTTTTTCCTTTAAATCATGTCAAAATTAGGTTAGTTCACTCTGGTTATAACTCTCTATATCATTTTTTCCTCATTTTGAGACATTTTTCTCAAAAATTGTCCAGAACAGTGTGTTTCAAGGGTTACTACAAAATATTTACTAGGTCTTCCCCTCATTTTACACTATTTTTTGTTTAAATTTCGTCGCCATCCATGTAACAGGATTCTGTGGGTGATTTTTTAATCAAAATCATGTAACTTCACCCATAATTTCCTTAACATGTTGTGCTTGTGCTTGTGCTTGTGCTTTGCTCATGCCTCTTGGAGACATTGCTGGTGTATTAGTGTGTATGCCCTAGGGTTGCTGCCAAATTTTAGTGGTCATCGGACCATCCAAACTAACATACTAATTTTCCTTGGATTTTAGCAATTTCTAACCTAATTTAATTACCAACTGTTTGAGCCGGTTTGTCCCGATATATTTGTGGTGGTGATGTAATTAATCATTTACAGTTTTTAATGTTTGAACTAGTTATTAAGCCCGGGCTATGCCACGGGTAAATTTCATTTATTAATATAATACTTTAAGATAATAACACTAAATACAACTTGGTTTAGTGGTTAAGACTTTAGTATATGTACTTGAGGTCTCGGGATCAAACCCTATACTACGCCATTTCTAATTTTTTTATTGTACATGGATTACATGAACTAAAACTCCATAGGGAGAGCACCACGTGGCACAGTTTCTTGTTTATGCACGCCTTTTAATATGTTTATATAGATATTTGTGTTTAAATGTTCATGCTTGAATGTTTATTTTGCAATGCATTTGACTTGATCAAATTCATGAGCCCTTTATTTATTATAGCTTTATCAAATCATTATATCATCATTATCTCTATTCTATATGTCAAGAGGGGTAGGACACCAAAAATCTAAAAACCCCTATTTTACCCCCAACTAATGAAGCAAATTACATCCAATAGAATAACAAAATGGAAAAAAAGGGGGGAAAACAAAAAAAATCAAAAGAGAAACAAAGATTTTTTCAAATCAGTAACTTCTCCACTTATCTCAAGTAACTACCAAAACAAAAAATAACAAAAGGAAAAAGGAATATCACAACCAATAAACACATATCTCTATTATATAAGGGACGAGAATGGGGATACCAAAAATGGTAAATCCTTTTATAACTTTAAGTAATAAAATACAAATTCACCATCTTTTATCATTATATCCTCAATAAACAAAATATTTACATCTTCATTGATTTATTGGTTTTCAAAAAGCAGAAAAAAAAATATACAATGAACTTTATGAATAATTTTTCGTATATATTATAACGCAATTGACCTTTTGTTTGTTTTCGCACGCATCGCGTGCATATAGGATAGTATATACTAAAAACAAAGGCCACTAGCTCCACATCTTGCGGCGTGTCTCACTGTATGTCACTTCCCAATTTGTTATGCCACGTGTTTTTCTATGTGTCACTTTTTAATTTGCTCCTCTCTCCACACAGAAAAAAAATACATATAAATAATTTTCTATTATTTTCATTTACTAAAGATATTATCGTATTGTTGGTAACTTGCTATAACCTTTATTTTTATGTTTATGTAATCAATACAAATCTTTTACGAAAATAATTAAGAGGATATCATTATTATAGTTTTGTTTCTTTATCATATATCTTCAACAATTCTTATGAATATAACAATTAGTTTGTTACACTCTTACACATGATCTTACATCAACAGTACATTAAAAAATATAAGTATGACAATCAATGACATATATAACGCCACTATAAAAATATTTTCGAAATATATATATATGTATATATATATATTATATATATATATGTATATATATGTATATATATATGTATGTATATATATATGTATATATATATATGTATGTATATATATATATAAATATGCGACTTCCATCAATGGAAAAAAAAACCCCAACCAAATTAGGAATTCAGAGTATTAAAAGGGACATAAAATAAAAATAAAATGATTAAGACTAAAAGTACACAATTTAAAAGGAATTCAGAATAATAAAACGGACATAAAATAAAAATAAAATAACTAAGACTAAAAGTATATAATTTAAAATACATGCTAAAGTAATCTTTTGTATAAGATAATATTTTAAAATGCTATCTTAAATATTAATTCTATCAATAAATATGATAATTTTAATACTATGTACGGAGTATATGGGTAATAAACGGGTTAATGATTCGTATCAAACAAAAGTGCATTTTAGTATTTCCTAGGAAATTTTATTTCCAATGGGATTTACTTTCAATTAAACAACACCTAACTTCTACTGATTGTATTGATAAAAAAGTGAGTAGCAATGGTTTTGTATTTATGTGAATATTAACAAAGGAAAATCATCTTGACTAATTTACATGAAAAAAAACTCTTTGTGATTTTTTTTCGAATAATAAACTTATTTGATCATTGCTAAACTTATATTTACTGACTACACCTTATTATTCATTGATTGAAACTAATTAGAACTAATTTTTATGATTTTATATATCTATATATGGATAACTGTTAGTAGTGTTCTTGTTGTCAAAAAAAAAAAAAAAAACTATTAGTAGTGGAGTAACAGATAATTTTAAAATATACATTAATCATGGTTATTAATTAGAAGAATTTAGTATATTTGTTGGATAGTGCTATATTCCAAATTGAAAATACATTTACACAAAATGATTTTAAAATAGTATTTTATATTTTAATGACTAATATTTATATTTTAAAATCACGCAATGAACAAGTATTATACATAAAAAAACATATACATAGTTAAAGCTTACAACATGGGTTGTTGGAATTAAGTGCGGGGCAGGTGATGAACATGTTAGTAATATGCTTAGGTTAACTTTATATTCAAGTTCAATTGATTTTCAAAGTCAGAATTTGGTTTATTCGAGAGCTTTTTTAATGATTAAATATTAAATTTTTAAACGCAATTTCCATGGGTGTGTTAATTTCAATTTGGGACAATTGTTTTGCACGTTTTAGGTTTTGATCAAATCAATAACTAAGTCATGTAATAAAATATAACTTTAGTCTATCATTTGACTCTATATTAATATAAGTTATTTGATCATCTGTCTAACGATATTTGTGGTTATACACAATGAATTATTAATAAATTAATGTAAGGAATTACACTTTTTTTTAAATATCAACATTTGATTAAAAAATTAATATATTAAATTTTTGTAAGCTGCAAAGTTATTAAATTCGCGATTCAAATCTTAAAATCTTACGATTTTACGATCCAAAATATGGTAGACGATTCGATTCACGATTCTACACGATTCTATACATTTCTTTTGATTAGTGAAAACCTCACAAATTAAAATCATGCTAAAAAAGAAAATAATAGATATATATTGTTAGTTATTGCCAATATAGTGGGTAAACAACTATTTTTTCCAATTTTTAGGTTTTTTAACTTATAATTTTAGTACATTTAATGAAGATTGAGTGCATTATCTTGATTATACGTGTTTGTAGAATCTTACGATTCTACGATTCGATTCTAAAGGTCGTTTCCGATTCAAGCTAGAATCTTGATTTTAACAACTTTGGCAAGCTGTGCATTGCACGGGTGCTATGCTAGTATTACACTTATTTTTCTCTCATATATCATAACTAAGAGTAGAACAATGTTCAACAATTTGGTGTAACAATGTTCTAAGACTTGTTTATAAAGGTCTAGAAGATGAATAGAACAATTGTAACATAATCCTTCATTTTTGGCAAATTTCTAAACTAATCAAAATCATTAACATCAATCTGGTGAATTCAAGAGCACTAGAACACATAATATACAATTACAACAACACAATCTAAAACTACTCAAAAAATTAGCTTCATTATTTTCCCATAAAGAAAAATTAAGGCCTAAATCAGGGGTGTATGTAGGGGGAGCAGAGGCCTAAATTTTCTTTTGTCTGGTGGTTTATTTGGTTTTTTAGAAATAGAATTATTTTTAATGATGAAGGCATTTCTCCCCGCCGAGCTAGTTTTCAAATTAATAAATTTTTTTGTAGCTGGACTGATACAAATTGCGAAGACTTTGAGCACCCCTCCCTTTCTCTCGCTTCTAAGAATAATGCCCCTAAAGCTCTCAGGTCTGGTTGGAACCTTATTTGGTCTCCCCCTCCTCCTAGTTTTTTCAAACTGAATTTTGATGGGTCTAAGGTTAGCAATGGTAATGCTTCCCTTGGTTTTGTCATTCGATATAGTGCGGGTGATGTGCTTCTTGCTGGTGGTAAAGCTCTGGGCTCTCATGTGTCTATAATTCAGGCCGAGGCTTGGGCCCTTAGGGAAGGGGTTAAGACTTAAGGCTGCCCTCTCCCTGGATATCTCTCATCTCATTATTGAAGGAGATAATCTAGGAGTCATTAATTCTATGAAAAACTCTTGGCAAATTCCGTGGGAAATTTCTAACATTGTTTTAGATGCTGGTGCTGATGTGTCTCGTTTTCTTGAGTTCAAGTTCAGTCATTGTTTTCGCGAAGCTAATCGTGCAGCGGACTTTATGGCTAGGAAGGCGCACGACTATCCTTCCCTTTTGTATTGGTTCCCTCCCTATTGTATTGATTTCTCTCTTATCATCCGTAAGGATGTTTTAGGCTGACCCCCGGATTAGGGGTCAAGTCTAAGTCTGTTTTCCGTATCAATCAAAAAAAAAAAAAAAAAAAAGAGGAGTACAAGTGTACAACTGTACCCCAATCCCCCCCCCAAAAAAAAAATTTGAGCTTCATTTAAAACAAACTAAGGATGCGAAACAAATCAAGCGTGATGTTTATCAGTGTAAATCCATTATTCATATTGTCTTTCCTCCTTTAGTCACTCTCCTCCTTTACTTTTTAACTTTTTTTTCTCTCTCCTTTACTGATTTATTAATTGACTTTATCAATCTAGTTCTTTATTTAGTAAATGTTTTAAATGAGTATTATATGAAAATTGTTATTTGTTACTTTGAAACTGTTTTTATACAATTAGATTTTTTCACTTTTTTTGTTACTGTTATTATGCTATTTGATAAGGATGACAACAATGATTAGATTTTTCTAATGATTTTTTTTTGGATAATTAGAGATTAGAATTTTGGGTAATTAGATTCAAAATTTTGTAATAATTTAAAATTACTTGTTTTATAAAATTCGAAGTAGTTGAGTTGCTTACAAATTATGGTGTTAATGTAAATGCCAAAATTGTGAGATGAAAAGCAAAAGTTCAGAGTTATTTTTGGAACAAAGTGGAGGAAATAGACTTTGTGTGTTTTTTTTTAACTGATTTACTTCCTCTGTTTTTCTTTTTACTTGTTATATGTTACATAGTTCTTGACTCGTAAAATACTACTATTCCCACAACAGGTTCTTCAATAGGAGACTTGTGCAACAATACCCTGACCCGAATAACCCGAACCTGAGCTCTGCTTCCGGACATGCAAAAAGGGACCCACCCTGGAGGTTTGGGTGGTATTTCCCCCTCTGAAGCTTAAGTCAGGTATCAGGAGTAGTAAAGGAAACTTTTAGAGAGAGAAAGTAGAGAGAAAGAGCATTATGACAGAGTAACAGTATATTGCTCTGAAAAACGTACCTTTTTCCTGATTTCAAGGACCATTTATAGTGTTTGAGATAATTGTTGTACCTTGAGGTCACCCTAATTTGGGAGCACCTTGGTTAAGCAATGAAATCATGACACGTGGCATGCTTTTATTGGAGAGTACACATCATCCAACTTTATGCAGATGCCTTTTTGGGACTCTAGGCCCAAGTACGAACCAGGACAGAAAAGTGGGCCGGTACTTTTCCAATTTGGGAATTGTACTTTAACTATCTTTCCTTTTGGCCCTGTACTTTCTTCAACAAGGAAGGGACACGCGTATGACCCAGATGAATCCACGTGTCCGGCTTAGAGCCGCCGATCTTTAGGCTACAACATTTACCCTTTAAAAGAGGTTTTAGACTGTTTGGGCTCCAAGACGGTTAAAATTCTCTTTTAACTTAAGAGAACTGCCTTACTTTTTCAAAAAATAGGAAAGGCGCCATTTTGCCAGTCTTAATCGGTCAACTCTCAAAGGTTTCTTGAGTGCAACGGTTGTTTTCACCGGAAGGGGAGGTCATTTTTACCTCCCTATAAATATGACCTCTTGTCCTTTCTGAGATCATTTCACACCTTGAGAGAATTTTTCTAGAGAGAGACACTCTGCCTATTTCTTTACTGAATTTCTAGAGAGAGAAAGTGCGTTCGTCCAAGATCTTGAAAACCTTCAACATCAGTCCGAGTAACTTAACAGGTATCCTTTTCCTTTTTCTTGTTCTCAATTCTACACTTTTCTTTTCATTTTTTAGAAAAATGGATTCTTCTTCTTCATCGAATAATCCCGGCTGCTTAAGGGTTGGTCTTAACACTATAACAGATAGCCTTCCATCTTCGGCATATTCTAGAGTTGGGCCTATTCTGGCCGGTCATGCATTTTATTTTTATGGACATAGACGGCAAAGTCAGACGACCCAGTCTTTACCTGTGCAGGGTAATCTGGCGCGCATCAAGCAACCTGCTCGTCTAAGACGTGGAGTAAACCTCCCGGCCTCCAGCTCTGAAATGGAGGCATCAACCGGCAGAATCCCTGAAGATGGGGAGCGTGAAGTACAGAGTGCTCGGCCAGCACCAGAATCTCCTTCCCCTGGAAGCGTCTAGGAAGAAGGACTTAATGAAAGGACTTCTTAGGCCAGTCTGTCCGAAAAAGATCTGGAGATGGACGAGACTAACGAGGCGGAGAACGTATCTGGTCGGTCCAATGATTCGGACGAGCCTTCCACAACTTCGTCAGAGATTACGCGACGCCTAGGCCCTCTCTCTGACCCTAGATTTATTTTAGCCAATAATGGCTGGTTAGGATGGGTAGGCACCGACCTTAGGCACTTCTCCTCGGCAATTAACATATCGGGGTATTCTTTTGTTTTGCCAGGTAAGGAGGATACTATTGTTAGTGCCCCGTCCGGCCATTTTGCCGTTTATCAGCTGGCTCTAGACGCGGGGTTGCGATTTCCCCCTTCACCCTTTCATTAGCCGTCTTTTACATCACTATAATATAGGCCACAACCAATTAGCTCCAAACTCCTGGCAAAACATCCTAACCTTTTTGGCCGTTTGCGAGTTAAAAGGTGTTACTCCTTCATTGCCGGCCTTCACCCAGATACACTATGTATCTAAGGTTCCCAAGACAGTAGAAGGAGCCTGGTTTAGTGTTTGCAACCGTCATGGTTTCTTGACGTCTTAGGACAAGAATTCTAAGATGCATGCCTGGAAGGCAGAATTCTTATTCGTTCAAGCCCCTAATAAAGCAGTGGCTAGGAGATGCCGCTATTTTAGCCTGGCTTCCACCAATACTGGACGAACAACTTATTTCCTAGAGCTGGAGAGTGATTCAGCCGAGGAGATGGTGGAATACTTTAGGATATTGGAGTATTCTGCCCCAAACAACTCTTTCTTTAAGGGTCTGTCCAACTGGTTCCCTTTTAAGGAAATGTTTTATGATGATAATTTCCTGGTCGCCGCGGGCTTGCGGTAGGCCGAAGATAGAGGTATCTTATTCCCCAAGTAAAATTCTTCGTCCAGGGACTCTGTCTTACTAACATTGTGCTTCTCTTTTGTAGCTTCTGCTAAGGACGTCCTGAAGAAATCTTGGGCGGGAGACATCAACATGTCTAAATTTACCATCTCTATATGGAAAGAATACACCAAGTCCGGCTCTGAAAAGAGGACAGATACTTTGGTAATTTTTTTTTTTTGTGTGGGCGGTCATGTTGGCTGTCCTACTCCCTAAGGCCTCTCTCTTCTTAGGACGAGGCTTTCTCAAAAATGCAAGCCGGCCAGAGCCTTCTGGCCGGCCTTCTCTTTCAGGTAACACCCGTCCAGAAACTGAAGTGTTTGTTTAGTTTTTCGGCGAGTCCTGTTCTAAACTGAAAGGCGGCCAGCCTTTTTGAGGCCGGTCTTCTTCTCTGAGTAACCTTCGTCTGAGAACCAATACTTTTATTAGATTCTGGACGAGCTACCTTCTCCGATGATCAGTGATCAACTGTTTCTGACCGCTCTCATTTTTTGGGCAGCTTTCGTCCAGAACTGAATTTTTATTATTTTATGGACGTGCCTCTTACTTATGAAGTTTGTTTTCCTAACTTGTATCTTCTTCTCTTTCAGAAAAATGCCCCAACGTCTAAGGCGTTGGCGGAGAAGGCGGCCACTAAGAAGAGGCCGGCCACAGTGGGAGACGCTTCTCCCCCCAAAAAATCCAAAGGCTTTACACCCAAGTATAAGAAATCTGAACGTCCTTCCTTGCCAAAGGTTGAATTGCCTCCTAAAGTGGAGGATACAGCCATAGTTCCCTTCGTTGGGGAAGTTGACCTGACGCCTTCTACAACAGCCAAATAATCGGACGCGGTTGTTGTTCTGGAAAGCCCTGAGAAGGCTGAAGAACATATCACCCAGCCGGATGCGGCTAAGGACGGCCCAACCTTTTCCGACCATGTTGCAGGGTTGGTATCTCAAATCCCCCCCGCATACAGATCTGCTTCATTGTCTTCTGGTGAGTCCTACTACTCCAAAGTTGTTAAGACTCTGCGCGTTGGCGGGCGTCCGATGAGTCTGTCCAATACACTAGCAGTGGTCATTCCCGTCAGAAACACTGACGACTCTCCTCTTTCAGATAAAGTCAAAGGAGCAGCTGAAGCAGTTCCTGAGGCTTCACCTATATTATCGGACGACGAGTCCTCGGCCGCCTTCGCCAGGATGACCTCGGCCGATCGTGAGAAGCTCAAGCAAGAGCTCTTTAAATGTTTCCGTGAGCCTTATATCAAAGGCTTAAGAGGTGCTTCCTCTGGCCATGTAGGCTACATGTCCCAGCTTGCTGCTGAAGTATAGAAATCATTTCCCTGATGTTCATCTTTCGTACTTGCAAAATAACTTGTTTTTTATGGTCGTCTTGACTAATTGATCTTATGTTCTTCTCCCCAGCTTTTTGCTCGCAGCATAATAACAGAAGACTGGGCCAAATTGCTCAGAAAAGAAAATAAACAGCTCGTCCGGGATGCAACAACAGCCGGGATAAGGTCATGCATGACATAGAGAGGGCGGAAATTCTGCACCGCCAACCCAGGGAGGCATGGGAGAGGCGTTCGACTGAGATGGAGGCGGCCAACAAAAATTATTTCATCAAAATCAACGAACTATTCACTGAGAAGGACGCATTGGAGTTGGCCTTGAAGGCTGAGAGAAACACTGCTCTCTTGGCCGCGGTTCAACTTAGAAGGGAGAATTGCCTTCTAAGGGCTCAGAACCATTGGCTGAAGGAGGAGGTGGCTCAAGCCTTCGACTCTACTAAGGAGGCCCTGAATGAGGTCATTGATACCTCCCAAGTCTGGGCTGTGAAGGCCTTTGAGATGCTGGTCGAGGCGGACGACGTTCCTCGCTATGAACGTCGTCTAGAGTTCCAAGAGAGCCTTCACAGGGCCATGGTGGCCGGCGAAGAGCCTCGGTTTTTCAAGAATCGTCTGATGACGAAGAAGAAGAGGAGGCGGCCCCAGAGACTCAGGCCGATGTCACTAACCTCCCTCCTGAATAGAACTCATAGCCTTAACTCCCCTTGTTGTTGTATCTTGGCCGGAGGCCGTCCTGTACTTAGCTTGTTTTATTTTTCTATCTTCTAGGTTGTAATCTTTTGGACATGAGATTTATATCAGAACTTGTCCAATCCAATCCACTTATACCCCTATATATAGCTGCATCCTTAACAAAGCATTGCCCCTGATTTCTGGTACTTTGTCCAAGACCGTGTGCAAAGAAGCCCAATTGGCCTCTTCTGAGTATAACATGATCCTCAGAGTAGGCTTCTCTATCTCAATGGGCAAAACTGCTTCAGAACCATAGACAAGCATGAATGGAGTTTCCCTAGTTGAATTCTTGGTCGTTGTTATGATGGACCATAAGACCAATTGGAGCTCTTCTACCCATAAGCCTTTTGCATTATCCAGTTTCTTCTTTATGCCATTTGACAGGATCTTGTTGAACGCTTCCACTTACCCATTTGCCTGCGGGTGGGCAACGACCGCGAAGTGAGCCTTGATTTCTCGCTCTGCCAGTCAGTCTTTGAGTTTAGGTGTCTCAAATTGCGTACCATTGTCAAAGACAATGGACTGAGGCATGCCAAATCTTGTTATGATGTTTTTCCATATGAAGCCTTTTACATCATTAGTAGTGATTCCCCTCATCGCCTCAGCTTCAACCCACTTGGTGAAGTAGTCCACTGCTACCAGTACAAATTTTTTATGGCCGGCCACTACAGGAAATGGTCCTAGAATGTCCATGCCCCACTTGGCAAAGGGAAGTGGGAACAAGATTGGAATCAGATAGTTGGACGACTTCTGGTGTATGCTACCATGCTTCTGACAGCTATCACATTTCTTAGCATAGATAAGGGCGTCATCTTTTAAAGTGCGCCAGTAATACCCAGTCCTTAACGTTTTTTCCCCCAACGCTCTTCCCCCTATATGAGAGGCGCAGACTCCTTCATGCAGCTCTTTCAAAACCTCTAATCCATCTTCCCTAGTGATACACTTGAGAAGAGGACGGTTGAATGCTTTTTTGTAAAGGGTATCATCCCAAAGTTCAAACCATTTGTCCCTGGCTTTGACATACTTAGCCTTTACAGGATCCGCAGGCAACCGGCCTGTCTTCTTAAACTCGATAATGGGGTCCATCCAGACTTACCCCCGGCTGAGAAACAACACTTGCTCCTGCTCAATACTTTTCTTTGGTTTTACTTCCCAAAACACCGTTCTTGGTGCAGCATGTAATCCCCCGTAATTTTATGGATTTTATAAATATATTTTAGTATTTATATATTTATATTTAAACATAATTTGGTGTTAAATGATGTAATTATTTAAAGAAGGTCGACTATTTTAAAAGTCAAAAGAAATTATTATAAGGATTTAAGGAAGTTAAAAAAATTTTATTAAGCATGCTTTGAAAAAGGTTTGAAATACTAATTTGATTTGGAAAAGAAGTTTAAATGGGCTTAAGGAACCCAAAATTCTAAGTAGATTAGGAAAAAGGATTTATATTGATGTTAGGAGTTCTAATTCATTTATCCTATTCATCATCAAACTCTAATTGAGCCCAATCTCCTTTTCCTAAGCCCAAAAGGAAACTCTTTATAAATACCTTAATACCCAATTATTTTACCACACAAGATTATTTTTCTCTCTCCTCACACATAACCAGCTGGCCCCCATCTCTCTTCCTCTTCCACGTGAATTCCTTCTCTCAAGTTTATTCTTCAACAAGAAACGTCACCACACCTTCAAAATCATCAATCTTTGTGCGCCATTGCTGCTGCGTGCTTCCTTGATTTGGGCGCCCTTCATTGTTCTTCTTGGTTCTTTGAATTGTTGGTTAATTTCTTTTCTTCTTCCTCAAGTTTCCATTAAAGATCATGTATCTATGCTTTATTTTAATACTAATCATGATTATTAACTTTAATTTACTGTTTCAATGATTAATCTTGATTCATATATATTATGTGTTAAAAGAATAAAATTTCAGATTTGTTTATTATTTTTAGATTTAGTTTTTAATTATCAAAGCAATTTTTAGGGTTTAAATTATTGGAAAATCATAGTAACATGTTATAAACTATGAGATTGTTTTAAATTATGAATTTAAGCATGTTTATATATTTTTAAAGGGAGATTTATAATTTTATAAGTTGCTGGAATTTTAGAAAAGGCTTTAATAATGGAGTTTTAAGGATTTTAATTACTAGTATGGTAGTACTATGCTAGATATTAAAAGTAATTGAAGTTTTAATAGTAAAAACAACTTTTAAATAATTTTAAAGGGGATTTAAAGTATTTTAAAATTGCTATATTTTATTTAGAGTATTAATTTTAGTTTGTATTGATTATTTTAGGCGGAGGAATATTCAGTAGGTGACTTTTAAGGAATTAAAGGTGGCCTATTAATTGGTTTACACAAAGTACGTACATACCTATGTGTTATGTGATATAGTATCATAATTAAGAAGAAATAGTTGTAGTATCATGTATAGGAACTTTATAAGTTCGTATGTGATTTCTAGTATGATTGGATTTTACATGTTTTATGCCTGTGTGCAAGCATGTTGATATTGAGATTTGATTATGAGTTAGAGATTATCATGTTTGTATGGAATTGTTGATGCAAGCATGTGGATGAGAACTTTAGCTATTAATTCACATGGGGGAAAGGTATTATTGAGATTGAATCATGTTTATTCATGTGTTCCCTTACATTATTATTTTCACTACTTTATAAGGAATGTGGGCCTTATCTGGTAAGTTGATAAGTTATGCCATTGAAAGGTAAGATTGATTGTTGGCTAGGTTCAACAAATAAGAAAGATTGAAATTAAAGGAAGTAATCTTGGATTGTAAGTTGTGTGATCACTTATTAAATCCTAAGATAAAAGAGAAGTTCAGTTGTGAATGTTTGATTTGATATTTATGTGTTACTTGTGTGTCATAACAACTAATAAATTGTAAATCACGTAAAGTGTAACTTGGATAGTCATAAACTTTAGACTGGTGCACGTCTAGAGTTGGACATTTAGGAGTTGGAGTACATGATGGTAGCCCATGGCTTTTTCTGGGAGATGGATTGATCACCATCCCTATTATTTTTCAAAAGTTCCTCGATATCGCAGGTCATTCTGAAATACGAAGTAGCGCCCGTATTTCGTCTTCCTAGGTAAGGGCAAGTTTAGATAAGACAACTCAAGTCCAATAACTATTCCATTAAAGTAATAAAAAGATGTTTACAGTTTAGTTCAGTAAAAGTTATCTGCAGAATGTTATATTGTTATATTATTATTTATCCCTGCATGTTATTTATTAGTATCATGTTAGGAATGTTTATGTAATACTATGTAGTACTCAGCTTTGCTGATTACGTGCTTTGTTTGTGATTGTTGATCATGGCTTTGCCTTATTGATCCTGTCATGACCCATTTTAGTGAGCAGATTCTTTAGAGCATTGACATTTACAGGTTCGCAGATGTTGCATCATTGGGAATGTGGGAATGGAGAGCTTGTGTAATCTATTATTATATTTACTGCCTTAGTAGGAACATATTGTAATAAGTTTGGTTTGAAGTAGACATTTATAGTGTGTTTGGTTTTAAGTACTTGATTTATTTATTATATTAAAGTATGAAGTTTAGTTATTTGTTTTCCGCTTCAAAATTTTGAATAAGCCGATACGTTATCACAAGGCCGATAATGCTTTGGTATTTCTCTATGTTTTATATTGAAAAGGTATTTCTGAAAAAGAGAATTATCGGGGTGTTACAAAGTGGTATATGGGAGCTTTAGGACATTTTCAAAACTTTTAGGCGCCTAACTAACTTACTAGTTATTTGAATAAACTCTTAGAATTGCTCATACTTATTTGTTTTAAAAAACGTTATAGGAATATATTATTTTTTCAGAGGACCGAATTTTTTTTTTCCTTAGAGGGAGTTTGAATTTTTTTTTTGTAAGTGTCCGAAATTTCTTTTAGGACATTGTCCGAATTTTTTTTAAGAATCGAATTTTTTTAAAGTCAAAGTTGTTTTTTTTTCGAATTATATGTGGTTCGAAAATCTTGAGATGTCCGAAAATTTTTATATTAGTCGAATTTTTTTTAGTTCCACATTTAATGATTATTATTTTATAAGGAGTGTCTGTATTATTTTTATTGCCTTTAAAGTTTTACTTGTTGCATTGTGAAAATGGGTAGTATAAGAAGGGCATATAGGATAGAAATATTATATGCCTGCATTGAATAGTTAGTTCAGCATGTTATTATTTTTCTTCCCTGCTAACTATTCATGATTATTTTTCTTCCCTGCTAACTGTTACATTCTTATGCCTATGATGTTAATGGCAACCTTTATTCACTAGTAGAATAATTGCTTATTGCTGCGGTGGTATTGCTGCGGTTTTACCCATACGCAGCAATATATCACGTAAAAAGAAAAGGTAAAATATAGAATAAAGATATTGCTGCGGTTTCGCAAAAACCGCGGCAATATGGTTTCAACGGGAATTTTTAAAAAAGTTGACTTTTTGACCGGATATATTTTGCGGTTTTTGTAAAAACCGCGGCAATATATTAAAATAATAATATTTTAATATATTGCTGGGTTTTTACAAAAACCGCAAATATCCCCTTTTTTATATATAAGACAAGCGCGTTATTAGGGTTCTTGTTCCGATCCCTTTTTTAATTGCGGCGTTCTCCACTCTCCTCTCAACTCTCCTCTCTCCTCTCTCCTCTCTCCTCTCTCCTCTCAAGTCGCCGGGGATTCCCCGCCGTTCCCCGCCGGGTTCGAACTCATTGCGCACCCGGTCTTTTCATCCTCGCCGGTCTTTCCTCATGCGAGTTCCTCTTTCGCGAAGCCCGGCGGTTGCGTTTGAAGCCGGCCATGGCGTTTCGTGTTTTTAATTTTTTTTTTTTTTTTTTCCTTTAGATCGTTTTTTCTAATGAGAACGATTGATGGTGAGTGATGAATCGTTTTTGATTTTTTGTGTTTTTTGGTTTTTTTTGTTTTTGATTGTTTTTGGATTTTTTTTGATTTTTTCGGTTTTTTTTTTTTTTTTTTTTTTTTGTTTTTAGATCTTTTTTGGATTTTTTGTTTTTTTTGTTTTTAGATTTTTTAGGATTTTTTTTTTTTTTGTTTTTTTTGTTTTTAGATTTTTTTAGGTTTTTTTTGATTTTTTGTTTTTTTTGTTTTTAGATCTTTTTTAGGATTTTTTTTTGATTTTTTTGTTTTTTAGATCGTTTTAGATTTTTTGTTTTAGGATTTTTTTTGATTTTTTTGTTTTTTAGATTAGTTTCTTATTTTTTGTTTTTATTATAATTTTTGTAATTTGTCATTAAGTTGTTATAATTATGTAATAGTTGTTTTGTTATTTTTGCTTTTTTTTTTACTTTTTGATCTTTTGTATTATTTATGTAATATATTAATGAAATTAATGTTGTTTAATCTTTAGTTTGTCTCGAATTTGGTGGATAGTGGATGGGTTAGTTGCTGGTTTTAATCTTTCAAATTTAATTTCGAAATTCAAAAAAAAAAAAAATTTTTTTCTGGGACCTATTTGCGGTTTTGGGAAATAACCGCAGCAATAGGATGGCCTTTGCGGTTTCTGCAAACCGCAAATCGTTTTACGTTTTTAACAAAAAAATAAATATATTCTTTGCGGTTTTTTAGAAACCGCGGAATTGTTTAAATATTCTTTGCGGTTTAAAACCGCAATATATTAATTACCTATTTGCCTTTATTTTTCAAACCGCCAATAGCCACTTAATGCATAAACAATTATTCCTAGTGATTATTATTGTTGGGAGTGTGTACAGGGAGAGTACTAAATATATTATGGAATATATTTGTTGTTGTAGATCCTTAATCATGTATGCCAGAGTAGGAAATTATTACAATCCCATTGTCTTAAGTGATAATGAAGTTGATGAGGATGTTGTACCTGTTAATGATAAAGAATATACTACTTTCGATTGGACTATGCGTAAAATACTGAAATTGTGGAGTTCGATCATGCTAGGGGACAGACTAGGCTGGATATTTACCATGCATCTTTCAGATATGAGACTGAGACTGTGTCAGAGGATGAAGAGCCTCAACCCACTAGAAGATCAAGGCGACAAAGGAGATATGTCGAATACTATGAGGAGGATGTAGATGAGACTGTTGATGAGACCTTCATGCCTGATCAATACTAGCACTAGTGGAAAAAAAGGAAGGGCTGCGGTCAAAACAGTCCCTAAGGGCTGCGTTTTTGGCCAGCAGCCCTTTCCATAGCAGCCCTTCAATAGATAAGAAGGGCTGCGGTTTTTTAGCCTTGACCCTTCCTTGAACGAAGGGCTGCGGTTTAGGCCAAAAACGCAGCCCTTATAAGGATGAAGGGATGCGTTTTCGCTTAAACCGCAACCCTTCTATATAGAAGGGGCGTTTTAAGCTTCTATAATGTGAAGGGCTGCGGTTTAGGCTTAAAACCGCATGACCCTTCACATTCAAGTTTTTTTTTAAAAAAAATAAATTGCACCCTCCACCTCCTCGCCCACCCCCGCTAGCCCCAAAGAGTACACCCCACCCCCCGGCCCCCAAGACACCCCACCCCCGCCCACCCCAAGACCCCCCCCCCCTCGCCCACCCCCGCCAACCCTGTGACCCACACCCCACCCCCCCCACCCCAAGACCCCCCACCCCCGCCCACCCCCGTCCCCCCACCCCCACCCCCCGCCCACCCCCCGCACTCCCACCCCCCCCCCCCCCCTGACCCCACATCTCGCCCACCCCCGCCACCCCCCGCCCCCCCCCCACCCCCCCTCCCCCCCACTCCCCTTGACCCCCGCCCACACCCGCCCACCCCCCACTCCCTCCCCCGCCCCCCCACCCCATCCCCCCCCCTTCACTCCCCGCACCCCCACCCAGGCCACCCTCGCCACCTCCTCCACCCATTGCTTTTGACCACCCCCAAGACTCAACCCGCCCCATAGCCCAGCCCAAATGAGCCCACCATGGCAGCCCCCCACCCCACCCCCGCCCAAAACCTCCCTTCGACACAAAAAAAAACGATCAAATTGCAATAATAATATATGACAAGTTTTTTGAACGTAATATAATAATTAACTTTAAATATGTATATATTTAATAATGTGAAAAATGTACATAGAATTAATACAAACTAGTAGATGTATCATAAGCAATCATCGCAAATGTGGGACGCCAACTTATCCGGAACTTCATGTAATTCGTCTGTGGTGAAGGCCCTCAAGCGTGGTGTGTTATTCATATAAACCTTGCAAAACAACCAAGGAATAAACACATAATATAAGAATTCAATCATTTACGTACCGTAGTTAGTAGTTCTAAAAATGACATATACCTTCCCGAAATTCAATCAAAAACAAATGCAAGCCTAAAACTCTACACACTAGTTATATTATACCTTATATTATCATATTGAAAAAGAAAATGGAGTTAAATGAAGCGATAAGTACGAATTAGACGCGAAAAGGCAAAAATAGGCCTAAAATGCCCTTTTCGTTCCCAAAATTCAACCTACAACAATTGCAAACCTAAAAATCTACACAATAGTTACATTATGCCTCATATTATCATGTTAAAAATGAATTTGGGGTTAAATGACTCGATAAATACGATTTGGAAGCGTAAAAGGCAAAAATAGGCCTAGAAATGACATTTTCGTTCCCAAATATATGCATGTGCTACTTTGGTTTCTAAACCAATTAATACTTATTACCAATCGATCTAATCTAAACTAACATATACTAATAAGTTACATACCTTTTGAAGATCATCGGCGTTAGTGCACTGGTTGACGATATCGAACATGTACCTCAGCACGTAATAGCCACATGCAAGTCCATCTTCTTGTTGCGGACACTAAATGTTCACCAAAGGATGCATCCAATGACATTCATGTTAATTAGATGTGTAGTATGTGGCTAAAAGTGTTTCTATATAAGGACAAATAAATTAGTCATGTTACCTCGATCGATATCCAAACGAGGAGCTTTTGGTGCTCGAAGTCCTGTTGCACTAATATGCTTCATCACACTACATCAACAACATTATTATAAGATTAGATGTACTAACTGTTTATATATTTAAAGATGATGAATAATGTGTAATATTAATAAGTGCGCATATATTGAGTTTCGATTAGGCTACCTATTTAACAATGATTTGATTAGTAAGGTCCGTGGTGGTTGTCGACGCAAAGAATCAAAGTGGTAGACTTCGTTACGTGACAAACATATCGCAAGCAGTGTCCAATGAGCCCTACAACAAGAAAATATAGTTATTATTAATCGTAGAACAATTAATAGGTCAATTTAAGTATCGAATAATAAAAGTAAAGCGAGTTTAACAAGCATACTTTTCAATATAAGGAACAAGAATGATCTGATGATATCCAAAACGAGATGATGCTTTGAAACTCATGTCGAGATACTCTTTCACTTCGGCTTTGTTTTGTAAGCAATTGTCATCTCGTATTATGTTTGGACATAACCAACCAAACATTGCACTAGATGTTGCAAGCAATTCATTGTACAATAACCTGAGAAATTATATTGATTATATTAAAAGTAAACCAACAATTACTTATTATGGATTTGAAAACTACTTAAGGCATATATATGTATGTGTATATTTAATTTATATACTTATGTATTACCTCATGAATGTTTGTATCATGGAAACATTCAACTCTACCCCACATAAGAATTCTTTAATATCAACCTTCGAAATGAATGTCGATGAGTCCTCAAGGTAGTGGAATTGTTGCTCCCCCAAAGCAACCTCAATTGCGCTTTCATCGGGTAAATCGCTAGCGCACTCATGTAACCAAAAGCATGGCGTAGTAAGGCTCCGCACCACCTCTCGGATCGATAATAAGTGGATTTTTTGCCTTAGAAACATTTCCCGTCACCACATTTCGTTCACCTTCATCACGTAAACTTGCTTTCTTATAAGGTGAACATGCCTTCTTTCCCTTCCCGGCATGTGAGTCGGCCTTCCCCCAAACCTAGTATTTAGTTAAAAGTAAAGATATTACTGACTATCATAGGAACTATAAAAGAAAACACGCATATATATATATGAATGTTAATCATTGTACCTCATCTGAAAACCGCACCAATGCACGCGGCCACATAACATAACTGCCAAGGGCATCATTTAGTAATCGTAGACCAACTTTCGGCTTCGGCGGAAGAGGTAATTCTTCGAAACCCGACACAATTTCATTGAGGGTGACCACATAGTGATTATGATCCACTAACTGGTTATGCAATCGTACTCGGTTACTAGGAGGTTGTGCATGGCCATGAGCTACGAGGATGAAACTATCATAACCATCTCCTCGAGCTAATAGTTCACATGGTGTCTCTTCCCGTAAATAAAACTCTATTTATAGTTAGTCTATGAAACAACATATATATAGTAAGAATTTCATGCATTTAAGAACGTAACAATAGTTGTTTAACAAAGCAAAGGGATTAAGTGATTACCTTCAACTCGGGTCCTACAGGTGGATCAGGCTGGCTAGGTGTAGTATCACTACCCTTCTTGAATGCAGCAAAAGTCGGTAAACCCATTTGTTCCAAAATGGCGTTGAAGTTATGGGTCATCTCCTCCCTTAGCTCCTCCCGAATTGCAGCTTTCATAGCCTCCACATCTACTGACGCTGCTGAATTCACACTACTTACACTTGATTTTGTCGCTGTAGTGTATTGATCACCATATACCTTTCTCAAACCGAGGCGGACACCTCCTACGCCCCTCACGCGTCCACTGTGGTCCGGTCCTAAAGTTTCGTGCAATGCATCAATGTGTCCTTTAGGAGTGAACTCACCAATTGCCTCTTTTTCCTTCAAGCCAATCTACATAAGTATAAGAGAGAAATGCTTGTGAGCGCAAAAATTATATTATATATACCTTATATAACCATATAATCTGTACTTACAATGGCGTTGGCTATCTGTTGTGTTCCGGGGTCAGGCAAGACTCTGTTTCCCTTTGCATCAACCCCATGCATCGAACACCACCAATCGAGGACTCTATCTGGTTGCCGAGGCTGTGCAACTGTCGTCATTGAGCCACTCCCCGTTGCCGTTGTCGACCCTATTGTGGGGTAATGGCTGAACATCCACTTCTCTCTCGCCTCATTGTACGAATGAGCACCCAAATGATGATAATACTTCCTAGCTTTTGCACTCGAGCTACTTTTCTCACGACTTGCCTAAAACGCACAATTATAAACAAAGGTTATCTACGTACGGTGCTATACAATAATACTAGATCTAAGTTTATTAAGTCTTAATAAAATATTCTTACAATAGCTTGTGGGGTTGTTTTCTTGGCAACAAATGCTTCCCACTCTTCAGGTTTGATAGTTTTCCATATTTGAAATGGTAATTTGGATGGTGCAGATGATGTTTCCGATGAAGCCTCAGGATCGGCTTGTGTTTCTCCACCGTAGATGTTCTTCTTCTTTGTACCTACTACTTTCCTCCACTTAGTGATCCACCCAGACACTAACTTAGCCTTGAAATCTCTGAATCTCTGGGCAACCGCGGATAGAAATACATTCTTCTTGGCTTCATCATCTTCGATATTGAATTGATTCTACAAAAAACGCAGTTCACAAATTAGTTTTCGCAAATGTTGTAATTTATATGCTATAAGTAATATTACACATATATTTAACTAAATAATTAAGAAACTACACGTTATTGTACTTGAAGCTTACCATGGTATCTTCCCATAGACACCGCTTCAATCCCTCGGGCACCTCTTTCCATGAGTGCAAAATGGAGAGTTTATGCATGCAAATGCCAACTTGCATGCCATACTTTTGACGCCACTTTCCACAAGGTTGACCCATGCTATCGTACTCCAAAGTCATATTTGTGTGTTTCCCTAGTGACTTTGTAGGTCCCCTTCCTTTTCTCTTTTTAGTCGCCAATGACTTCCTAGGCATTTGTGCATTTATCTCTTCACGGCGAAATCGAGACAATTTACCCCGTTCCTTTCTCGCATCGAAAGACTCATCCTCGGTAGTGTGTTCAGCACCACTTGTGGTGTTATCCGTATGCACATCCGCCATCTCCCTGAAATTGTACAAATAATGCATTAATATAACAAAAAATTAAAATTAACATTGCCACTAAGGGGGTGGGGTGTGGGGAGGGGGTTACGTGTGCAAGGGGCAGCGGTGCGGGGGAGGGGACTGTGCAGTGGGGGGGAGGGGTTGTGGAAGGGGGGGAGGGAGGTGCAGGGGGGGGAGGGGAGGGGGCGTGCAGTGGGGAAGGGGAGGGCAGCAGGGGGAGGGGCGTGCGGTGGGGAGGGTAGGGGCTGGGCGGTGGGGGAAGGGAGGGGAGGCAGGGGGGGAGGGGGGCATGTACAGGGGGGGGTGAGGGGGGGGGCGGGTGGGGGAGGGGGGGTCAACAGGGGGGGAGGGGCAGCAGTGGGGGGGAGGGGGATGTGCGGGGGGAGGGCGTAGGAGGGGAGGGGCTGGGCAAGTGGGGGGGAGGGCAAGCAGGGGGGGGAGGGGGCGTGCGGGGGGGAGGGCAGAGGAGGGGAGGGGCTGGGCGGTGGGGGGGAGGGAGGGGGGGAGGGGGAGGGGGGCGGGGGGGGAGGAGGGGTGTGCGGTGGGGGGGGGGGGGGTGTGCGGTGGGGGGGGGGAGGGCTGTGCGGTGGGGAGGGGTTGTGGGGGGGGGGGGGGGCGGCAGGGGGGGGGAGGGGCGTGCGGTTGGGGGGGGAGGGCTGTGGGGGGGAGGGGAGGGTGTGCGGTGTGGGGGAGGGGCTGTGCGGTAGGAGGGGAGGGGCTGGGTAGTGGGGGGGGGGGAGGGGCAGCAGGGAGAGGAGGGGGCTGTGCGGTGGGGGGGGGGGGAGGGCGGCGGGGGGAGGGGAAGGGGCTGTGAAGTGGGGGGGCAGGGGAATTGGACCCGATAAGGCTAAAATAGGCCAAAAATGCCCTTTTCGTTCCCAAAATTCAACTTACAACAATTGCAAACCTAAAAATCTACACAATAGTTACATTATACCTCATATAATCATGTTCAAAAAGAATTTGGCGTTAAATGACTCGATAAGTACGGATTGGACCCGAAAAGGCAAAATTTAGCCTAAAATGACCTTTTCGTTCCCGAAATGCAACCAAGAACAAATGCAAGCCTAAAAATCTACACAATAGGTACATTATATCTCATATAATCTTGTTCATAATGAATTTGGGGTTAAATGACTCGATAAGTACGATTTAGAAGCGTAAAGGCTAAAATAGGCCAAAAATGCCCTTTTCGTTCCCAAAATTCAACCTACAACAATTGCAAACCTAAAAATCTACACAATAGTTACATTATACCTCATATAATCATGTTCAAAAAGAATTTGGCGTTAAATGACTCGATAAGTACGAATTGGACCCGAAAAGGCAAAATTTGGCCTAAAATGACCTTTTCGTTCCCGAAATGCAACCAAGAACAAATGCAAGCCTAAAAATCTACACAATAGGTACATTATATCTCATATAATCTTGTTCAAAAAAAATTTGGGGTTAAATAACTCGATAAGTACGATTTGGAAGCGAAAAGGCTAAAATAGGCCAAAAATGCCCTTTTCGTTCCCAAAATTCAACCTACAACAATTGTAAACCTAAAAATCTACACAATAGTTACATTATACCTCATATAATCATGTTCAAAAAGAAATTGGCGTTAAATGACTCGATAAGTACGAATTGGACCCGAAAAGGCAAAATTTGGCCTAAAATGACCTTTTCGTTCCCGAAATGCAACCAAGAACAAATACAAGCCTAAAAATCTACACAATAGGTACATTATATCTCATATAATCTTGTTCAAAAAGAATTTGGGGTTAAATGACTCGATAAGTACGATTTGGAAGCGAAAAGGCTAAAATAAGCCAAAAATGCCCTTTTCGTTCCCAAAATTCAACCTACAACAATTGCAAACCTAAAAATCTACACAATAGTTACATTATACCTCATATAATCATGTTCAAAAAGAATTTGGCGTTAAATGACTCGATAAGTACGAATTGGACCCGAAAAGGCAAAATTTGGCCTAAAATGACCTTTTCGTTCCCGAAATGCAACCAAGAACAAATGCAAGCCTAAAAATCTACACAATAGGTACATTATATCTCATATAATCATGTTCAAAAAGAATTTGGGGTTAAATGACTCGATAAGTACGATTTGGAAGCGAAAAGGCTAAAATAGGCCTAAAATGACCCGAGAATCTGGTCACATGGCAATGGAATGACCATCAGCTGGTAGCGGCGGAGTTAGAAGTGTTATAAATGTGGAGAGCACCAGATGGGCTTTCGATTGCCATGTGACCTGACTCTCCACATTTACAACACCCCCACCACCACCGCCACTACTGCCCCCCACTGCGATCCCTCATTGCCATGTAGGCGTAAAATGACCTTTAATTTTCGTTTCCGAAATTCAACCAAGAACAAATGCAAGCCTAAAACTCTACACAATAGTTACATTATACCTCATATAATCATGTTCACAAAGAATTTGGGGTTACATGACTCGATAAGTACGATTCGGAAGCGAAAAGGCTAAATTAGGCCTAAAATGACCCGAGAATCAGGTCACATGGCAATGGAATGACCATCAGCTGGTAGCGGCGGAGTTAGAAGTGTTATAAATGTGGAGAGCACCAGATGGGCTTTCGATTGCCATGTGACCTGACTCTCCACATTTACAACACCCCCACCACCACCGCCACTATTCGCCCCCACCGCAATCCCTCATTGCCATGTAGGCGTAAAATGACCTTTAATTTTCGTTTCCGAAATTCAACCAAGAACAAATGCAAGCCTAAAACTCTACACAATAGTTACATTATACCTCATATAATCATGTTCACAAAGAATTTGGGGTTACATGACTCGATAAGTACGATTCGGAAGCGAAAAGGCTAAATTAGGCATAAAATAACCCGAGAATCAGGTCACATGGCAATGGAATGCCCATCAGCTGGTAGCGGCGGAGCTAGTGAGAAGTGTTACAAATGTGGAGAGCATTCCATTGCCATGTAGGCGTAAAATAACCTTTAATTTTCGTTTCCGAAGCCTAAAAATCTACATAGTTACATTATAAAACAAAAAAGAAAATGAAAGATAGTAGTGATACCAAACATGTGTTACAACTTACAACAATGCCTTCACAATAATGCCTCACCCACCCCTATCCACCCTCCCCCGCCCCCTCCCCACCCCCGTCCAAGATCCCCCGCCCTCCCCCCCCATGCCCGGCGTCCCCGCCCCCCCGCCCCGTGCCTGGCCTCCCGGCCCCTCCCCCACCCCATGCCCAAGCATCCCCAGCCCCCCCCCACCCCATGCCCGGCCTCCCCGGCCCTCCCCCCACCCCATGCCCACCCTCCCCAGCCATCCCCCACCCCCTTTCCAAAGATCCCCCCGCCCTCCCCCACCCCATGCCTAGCCTCTCCCGGCCATCCCCCCACCCCCTTTCCAAGCATCCCCCGCCCTCCCCCACCCCATGCCCAGCCTCCCCGCCCATCCCCCATCCCCGCCCCAGCACCCCCACCCCCTACCCACCCTCCACAAGCCCCTCCCCCACCCCCTACAATCGGTTTTTACAACACAAAATAGAAGAGAAATTAAATAAAATAAAGAGGAGAGAGAGTGAGAGGGGAATTACCGACAATGCAGTAGTGGTGGTGGTGGTGGCGTCAAGGCGCGCTGAGAGAGGAGAAGAAGAAGAAGGAGCTCAGGCAACGCTGAGAGAAGAGAAGAAGAAGTGTGCACCGGCGATGGGACGGCGCTCCGGCGATGTGTCGGTGCTCCGGTGATGGCAGTGCGAGTTAGTGTGAGGGAAAGGAGTGAGTGTGCGAGTGAGTGTGAGGGAGAGGGAGAGGGGTGAGCTGAGTGTGCGAGGGAAATTTGCGAGTGAGTGCTACTGTGTGTTGCGCGCAAAACTCAAAGGTTGAAATGGGATAGGAAGGGCTGCGCTTATCCTAGAAAACGCAGCCCTTCGTGTATGAAGGGCTGCGGTTTCTAGGATAACCGCAACCCTTCACATAAAGGGCTGCGGTTAGCCTTAAAACCGCAGCCCTTCATACTCCATGAAGGGCTGCGTTTCAAGTCTAACCGCAGCCCTTCATACAAGAGGGCTGCGTTTTTAATAAAACGCATCCCTTCTTGCGCAGCCCTTCCTTTTTTTTCCCCTAGTGTAGGAATCTAAGGACAAAGTTATTTTTTCAACATAATTCCACATGGGCTTGCTTCTTCCTGTCAAGCTCATTCTCTCTAAGGCTACGAGCATTTAAAGTGATGTCGAATTGATGAATTTCTAATTCCAGGTTTTTAATCTTTGATTCAATATTACCAAAAACCTTCTCGTTCCAAGATATCAAATTTCTTTTCACCTCTTTGAGTTTTTAACCCAAAGGCAATGTAGCAGATTGAGCCCAAGTTTCTTTTATCGGTTATAGGCATCGAGGGTCAGTTAGCCAATAATTTTGAAACTTGAAGGGTTTGGGGGCCCAATTCTTGGACTGTGAGCTTAGAAGTAATGGACAATGGTCCGATAAGCCTCTTTTGAGCACAGTGCGCTTTAAGGATGGGAAAATCGAGATCCATTCCGAATTTGCAAAAGCCCGGTCCAACTTGCTTTTAGAGTTTCCTCTAAACCAAGTGAATCTGCTATCTGATTGTAATTCAATGAGTTCAAGATAACTGATGAAGTTATTGAAATCATCGATACCTGATTGGGAGGAGAGATTGCTTCCACAATCAAGTGAAGAGAGGACTTTATTGAAGTCTCCTATTATGAGACATGGGACGTTGTTTTCCATTTTATAATAAGAGATTTCCTTCCAGACAAGAGCGACCTCTCAATAGAGCAGGGATTATATATGTTGATGATTGAGCACTCGAAATTACTCGATTTAATGAAGCCCCTCACTGCAAGCCAATGTTTCGAGGAAAATAGGGAAGACACCTCAAAAAATTCCGTTGACCATAATGAGACAATACCTCCTGAGTTCCCTTCAGATGAGCTAAAGGCCCATTTGATATCTGGATCTTTCCAGATTGTTCTGATGATTTTTGGAGTAATATCCTCCAGTTTTGATTCTTGTATTGAAATGAACAAAGGATTGTGGGAAGATATCAGTTTCCTCAGCGCACTTATTTTTACACGAGCACCTAAACCCCTTATATTCCAAGATAATACAATCATCTATAAACATTTTCAGTGAGTGTGAGAGAGAAGACTTAACTAGGGGCCGAATTTCAGTTGGCCAGTTGAGCAGAAAAAATGTCATCAATTCTTTTCCTAAGGTCTTGTTCTAGCCTATTAAATGCCACCCCAAGAGTCTGGCCCATTTGGATCACATCATCCACGCTGAGCAAATATGAGTCCACGTTGTGTTTTGTGGATTTTGGAGAAGATAGATGTCGGTGGCCCAGTTTATTGATGGATGAAGGGGAGGATATGGTCTTGTTTTTCTTTTTCAATTTTTTGAGCTTTTTCTCACGATTTTTCAAATGGGCCATCCTTATTGGTAAAGGGATCTCGTCTTCAAAGCCCGGGGGAAAAGGGGGACCAGAGCTAACTGAGCAAGACAAGGAGTTTGATTTATTGCGAGCCAGGGGGATGAATTTGTTTGATAGTTGAATTGACTGAAATGAGGATTTGGGCTTAGGATTGATATCTGGTGGGCTTTTCTAGGGGGTAGTTTGGAGGCTTGGGAAAAGGACACATTTTTTAACAGAAGAGAGAGGGATGAAGTGTTTTGTAAGTGTAGGGAATTATTGGGCAATGATTGGGGTATGCGAAAGGAATGAGAAGGTGAAAGGTTATCATTATGTGACTGGGGTTGGAAAGGGGACAATTGGATCATTGGGTTATGATAAAGCATCATTAATTGAACTACAGGGGGTAGTGCAAAGTCCAATTGTTGCATGGGGACTCATGCAAGATTCCTTTTCCCTAGACTGATTGATAGCCAGAAAGGTGGAGGACCCAAGTATGGGACTAGTTTATTTGTGACGTTCCGGCTGATTTTTCCGGCGAGTCTTCATCACTCCTAATTTTCTCATCGGAAATTTTGCAATTGATCTCGACCTTCCTGATTTTTTGAGGTTGAAGATATCATAGTCCCGGTATTCTGGGCTTCCCAAATATGAATCCTCGTTCTGACACCATCAACATCAAGGGCCAGTTTACAGTTTATTTTGAATAAACAATCAGTTGAAACAAAGATGTTGGTGAATTCAAAGTTTTTACGATTGTCTGATAGAACCTTCCCAAATATGCACCCAATTTTGTGAAAATTTTCATATGACCAAGCATTCAAAGGCATACACTGAGATCCAAGTTTCTCTCCAAAGTGTTGCCCATTTGCTCGTGACTTCATTGATTTCCATATATCATCTTTGGAGCCATTTGCTCTCAATCATTGCTGCTTTGTCTTCCATAGTCTCAAAGGATATTAGATGAAGAGGCCCCCCTAGTGATTTGATTGTAAGACAAGTTACTCCTTCAGCAAGGATTTGATTGATTACAGAATTGGAGGATGAGGGATTATTTCAATTCCTATTACATTTCTCTGGAGAAGTTCATTATTCTCAGAACTTCTTTTGATTTTAATGAGCCCTACAGTTTTGGAATTGCATTCTTCAGTTTCTATGTTTACCCTAGCTTCTTCTGCTTCTTCTCCAAGCACCCTAGAGCACATGATTCGAGCCTTGCTAAGCTATTTTTTAATGAAATCCAACTGAGGTTCCATCTCTTGTAGAGAGTGGTAGACATGGGATGGTGAGTTGTGAAAGTCTTGCTCATTGTTATGGGCTTCCGGTGAGGTTTGAATTTTTTGATTTTGGGTTTTGGGTTGAGGTTGAGTTGTGGCCTGATCAAGAAAGGATTAGGGGATAGGAATTCTGAATTTGGTGGTTTTTTTTGGGGCGGTGGTGGTTGTGGTTGTGGTTGGTGGTTTGAAGTGGGATATTTGGTGATAAAGTGTCACATTTGGCAGGTTCCACTTGAAGTCGTTTTCCATTTATTCTTCTTCCATCTTCATTGCGAATGGCTAGGTTTAGGGAATGAGTTGCCATGAATTTAACGAAGGCGAACTAATAATTGTGGTTTGACTTGGGGGGTTTAGGGATGGTGATTTGAGTTATGGAACCGTATCTGGCAAAGATTTTTGCGACGTTATCTGACGTGAAAAAAAGGGGATTTTTTTTTTATAAAAGCAGTTTTTGAGGCTATGGTAGAGAAGGGGTGGTGGTTTTTGCGGTGGTTAGGGGGTTTTTTCCTGGTTACCGTGGACCAACCTTGGTGGCTCTCTCTCTCTCTCTCTCTCTATAGGTTCTCTCATTCTATCTTTCTTTTGTTAATACAATTAATAGTTACGTACACTTTACCTTTTCACGCTTGCCAATGTAAATGTTTGAATATTAATATCTTTTTTTATATATAATTTGTGAGTTTTATAATAATATAGCCACGAAAACAGGATAATAAACATTAATATCTCTGAATTTGCATTTGTAAAAAATTATAAAAAGTTGATATTCCAAAAGTATATATTGAGACGAATCAAAAAAGATTTGACATGACTAATTTTTCCTTACCCATTAATCACAAATGATAGTTAAACATAAATTTGTGAATAGTGTCAAAACTTAAAGTGTAACCATTAAAAAGAAATGGAGGGAGTAACAAATAGGGTGGTGGAGGAAATCTAATGATACTTGCATGAGATTTTTTGGTTGGGGAAGGTCAGCTATGTTAATTTTCACGTAAAACATAATAACTGTTTTTCTTTTCCTTTTTGTTTTTGGTGCATGAATCCGTTGAATTGCACTAGTGTTACTTGATTGTTGATTTGTCAACGTTCAATATATATATGCATTCTAGAAACAGGAAATGGGCAGCCTCATCTAACATGGGGACACGGCACGGCATACATGGCGAAATGTAACCTAAGCTGTTTTAATTAAGCAACTCCAAACCTCCAACTATAATTCATCATAATTACATGATTTGTTTTTATAACTTAAATATAAACTTTATTATCATCCTTAAATTCCATCCCCCGGATGAAGGGCACCTGTCTATCACCCTTGAACAATTGTTCTTGTACTTCCAATAATGGTAAGGTAGGCAGGGTAGTAGCATATCAACTCGGATGATGAGGTTTAAATTAGTCCAAATTCTTAGGTGTACTTGGCACTCGGGAGCATGTAGAGCTATATGCTTCTAAGTATATTATTTTGCACATTTGTCTTGTATTTTTGTCAAATAAGTAAATGTCAAATTTGCAAATATAAAATGTGCAAATATTGTGAGAAGGATAGGTGTTCCCAGAAGCACTATAGACGGTAGAGGATCTGTAAAATTAGAGATGAATTAAGGTGCGTTTTTATTCAGTTAATTTTGACTTATCTACATTGGTTTTAATCTATATCTATTAGAGTTATTAGAAACTTATTTGATAGACGTGTTAGAAGTTATCGAAAGTTATTTTGAATTTAACTTAACTTGTTAAAATTTTTCTTAGCTTTACCAATCTTTTTTAAATAAATTAAAAAAAAAAGTTGAATAGAATAAAGCCTAAGTTAGTGATTGATACTTTTTATGTTTAAATTCATGCAACATTTACTTATTCAAATTAAAGTTTGTAATATAATTTATTGTATATGTTCATATAAAGCAGGAATAATAATATAACAATCCATCTATTTCTTTTTAATCTACACACTTTCGTTTTCGGTATGTTTCTTTGTAATCTATACTTGGTAACTTGTCCCATCTACTTTCTCCTTTTTTTCCACCCATGTCATCCACTTTTTGATATTTTAACCCACTTTTTAGTTTATTTCTCTCACTTTTTAGTTTCTTTCTCAACCTTTTTCAGTTTCTCTTTCATATTTTTATACAAAAGATCTTATAAGAGATATTTCGATTTATATTATTAATACATCAACAATTTCTTTGAAATAAAGTGAATATATTGATAACTTTAGTAGCACATAGCTAGAGATAACAATAATCAAAGATGTATCTTGAAGATCACTAACAATCAACCGTTGCATGTATTAAAAATCGTAAATTGTCAAAACATCTTATGAAACAAATCGACTTTCCTTTAGAAAAATGTCTCTTTTGAGTTCCCCAGAGGAAAGACCAGGCCGGACTCGACATAAATCCGAACTATGCTCAACTTCAACTTACTTAATTGTAAATTGACTTGAAAATATACATAAATAAACTTTTGATCTATCTATACTAATATATTAAAAGACATTCCTAAACAAGGAACTGTGCCATGTGGCGCTTTGTCTTAGAGTGTTTATGTAAGCCACATATAATAAAAAAAATTAGAAAATGCATGCTTTGAGATCTGATCCCAGATCCCATGACTTCAAACTTATATACCGAAGTTCTAACAACTGAACCAAGTAATGTATGGTGTTATATAATTTTAAAATACAATATTAATAAATGAAAATTATAATTACCTGGGGCATAACCCGAGTCTAAAAATTAGTTTTCTATAATAATCTGATTAAGAATAGACTAGTAAATGACCCGATCTAAGTTTTCCCCAACCAAAAATCTGACCCAACTACGGTCCAATTGACCGTTTGACCTCTAAGCAAGTAACAGGCCCAAGCGAGTGTGTGATTGCAGTCCTCTTGCAATAGAGGACGCTTAGAAAACCAGTCCTAAGTTGGGTTCTTTACGTTGAAATTATGGACCACGTCACAAAATAAAGTCCACATACTAACAACAACTGTGACTGAATGTAAAGCCCAATTATCAATTAGAGATTTAGAGTGCGTCTTAGCTTGGGTGTAAGTGTAACATGCTAAATTATAACTTATTGTCTAACAAAATCTTACACGTACATAATAACACGATTCCGACAAAAATGGCATGGACTACACAAATAATGACATGAATTTGATGTCATTTTGTCATTTATTTCATGTCATAGTTGTTTTTTTTTTTTTAACAAAAGAAACGGTGATTTATGGATTGTTACACCATAAGTTATGGTGTAACAGTTACAACCAAGGATTTCTGTATCAATTATCAAGTCCAGAACAGAAAAACTAAAGCAAGCTGTAGCTTCATTGGAATTTTGTCTTATTTTTACTCTCATATTCGCCTATCTTTCTCCAACATCTTCTGATTATGAGAAATGGTATCAATGCCCAAGGCAACTTGGCTCCGATGAAGTATGCATAGTAGTAATATGGGCTTGCAGAAAAATGGTTCCCGTCCAAAAACGCAGTCAAGTAATATATCGTGAAACCGTAACATTGCCACAAAGATGTAGCCAACTGTAGAACATACCTATAGGACTTCTGAGTTGCTATGGCATACCTGCAAGCATTATGTGAATTCAACATCTTACGAGAATGAGCATTATCATAGGGGTGATAACAAGCTGAATCTAAGGCGACCTCATAGCACTTATAGACAAGTTCGAAAATTGTGAGTTTAAATTAATGTAAAAAACTCAACTAAATTTCGAAAATTGTAATCAAGTAAATATTCCTTTACCCTTAAAAAAAGTTTATGTTCCTTTGGGTTGCAACCTTCCTGAAGTCATACTAAAGTTTTTTCTAGTATTTTGAGATCATCATAATCATGCTAAATCCTTGCTACAACCCCAGTTTTCATATAGATATAGGTGTTGTTTGGCAATCGATTGTTGGTTGTTCGCTTTTGGCTGGTTTAGTTGGCTTATTTGACTGGCCGTATGTATTAGCTTTTTAAGTTGGTTGTTTAAGCCAGCTGTTTGCAAAAGTGTTTGGTAAAATTACTTGTAGGCTGTTAGCTGTTTATTAGAGAGTTTGTGGCGCAACAAGCCAAAAGCCAATTCAAAAAGCTGCTCAGACGACCTTTTCATTTTGAATTAAAAGCTAGCTTTTCAGCTAACCAAAAAGGCAATAACCAAACACTTTTTTTGGCTGTTTGACCAACTTGAAAAGCCAAAAGCCAATGAAAAAACCTTTTATCAAACATGGCCATAATATAACATGCACGCTTTTATCCATTAACATATTGACATACTCCATCTATACAAATGTATTAAAAGACGTTTCTATCAAAGGAACGGTGCCACATGTCACTCTTCTCAAGCTTTCAATACACATGTTTATAATAACACATGACCTTTGAAATGAAATGTGAGAGTTTAACCACTAATCCACTACAATTTCATTGCTTAATGTTTCAAAGTAACATATAATAAAGTCTTATAGTTATATGTAATTATAAAGACATAAACAAGTTTTTTTAATTTCTAACACTTTTATTAAATAATAACATTATCTTTCCCCAATTCCTTAAAAGTTTTTTTAAGAAAAACTTATCATGTCATGCCATAACGTCCATTTTTCAACTTCGCACTAAATATAATATTACGGAAGGCTAATAGAAACAATTATGAAATTTATGAATAATAATATATTTGATAATTGTAACTGACCCGGGACATCGCCCGGGCCAAAAATACTAGTTTATTAGTAAAAGATAGTAAATGTTGCTATTCCGGAACAAAACACTAACAAATTTTACATGATAGCATTTGTCAATATAGTGGTAAAAACATGCTAAGAACTAATAAACTTTGACCACCAAATAACAAGTGTTGCGCTTATTGTAAAAACGAAAAAAATACTCAATTAATCATGCAGTAGGTCTTATGTACATTGAGTGTATTGTATACAACATGTTTTATCACCCAAAGCACATAGAAATTAGTTTTTTTTTGCTTCCGCCATTGTAAAAAAAAAAAAGCACATAGAAGTCAATTTCAAAAAACAAGTGTTTTTCTGTACTAATTGGGTGACTAAACAGATTGGAAAGTGTAACGTACAATACACCTTTTATATACTTCCTCCATTCTAAAATAAATGAAACGCTAAAGAGAAAAGGAAAAATTGATAAGAACAGTCCCAACTATGGGCATTCCGCCATTTTCAGTCCCAACTAAGGATTATTTCTGAGCGGTCCCAACTATGCATCATTTTTGCCAAAATTGGTCCTAGGTCATTGACTGTATAGTAGGTAAAATGCGTTTTTTTTTTTTTTTTATTTCTTTTATTCACAACACACAATCACACCCTTATTCATCACTCCTTTCCTCTAAAAAATGTCGACACCGACAATTCTCCGGCGAAAATCCGCCCATCTCGCACGAAAACAAGTTAATATATTTTTTATTTTTTCCTCCTCCTTCTCTTCCTCCATCCTACGCCCCACCACCCCTCTGCCCCCCCTCCTGTTTCGCATCACTTTTATCTCTCTCCTCTGTTTGGGTAGGCCACCTACGCACCACCGGGGCGCCTTAAACCCTCCAAACTCCGACCATCGGCGCACCACCAAAAGCCACCTAAAACACCAACTAACCTTTTGGGGGTGGCGGGACTCCTCAAAAACAACACTCCTCAAAAACAACACTAGCTCCAGCTTTCTTTAACCTTTTTTCTTAACAATCAAGCTTGTCCATATGAAAAATTGGATGATAAAGCCAATATTAAACCTTTAATGTTATCGAAGACATCCCATGTAAGTTTTAAGATTCCCCGAATCTTGCGCTTGAAATCTTCACAAGCACTCAATTCAATCTTGCTCTCTTCTCTCTCTCTTCTCTCTTTCACAAACTATGATTGCGGTGGCGGAAAAGATTGAAGATTTTGAATAAAATATGATATAACAATAAGCAACAACAAAAAAAACCCCAGTTTAATTCGAGGTGGGTATTTTCTTGTTCAAAAATAAAAAATTGAAGCTTTTTTTGGAAGTGAAACAACAATGTCAAAGTTGGAAATTACCGGAGATGTAAAATCGAAAGTGAATGTATAAAATCCGACAAAATGGGAGGATTATTCACTTTAAGCAAGGGCGTCACGTGGTTTTTGGGGTGGCGAGAATGGGGTGGAGAATGAGGCGGAACATTCCAGTGACTTAAGAAAAGGAGGGGGTGGGATTTGGGGGTGGTGGGGATGGGGGTGGCGGGGGGGAAGGGGTGGTGGGAAGGAATGAGATAGGAGAGAGAAAAAGGAATAATAGAGTGACTTAAGAAATAAAAAAATAAAATTTAACTTAAACAGGTAATGATATCCCAATTTGGCAAAAATGATGCAGTCCACTCAAATAATCTTTATGTGAAAATGCTTAATTGGTCTTCTTTTTCAAAGAGAAAAATGTTTCATTTATATATTTCAGAATGTAGGAAGTACAAGTTTTTGTTTCAGACTCAGTTGAGAAAAGCTGAAATTTGCTCAACTCGTGACATTTTTCTAAGTTGAGTTTGAGTAGCTTTCAAGCTAGTTAGGCTTGTTATTACCCCTAATATCATACTTCTACATCACTACTCAGCAAAATTAGCACCGAGCACAAGTGGTAGAAGATTTTGATGCTAAGTACTTACGTTGCTAAAAGACAAGCTGGAGCTGCTATAAAGATAGTTACTGCTTGAAGAGCTACAACATTGGAGTCGAGAATGGCATATCTGGAATCACCCTTGCTAAATTCTTTCCCTGAGAAAACCAAAATATCAAATAATATATGTTATTACTTAACAATAGATTTTACGAAAAATTCACAAGAATAATTCTCACTACACGAAGTCATGGACCATTATCAAAGCTATTTAGTACTCCATCCGTCCCAAAATATAGTTTCCATTTCCTTTTTTCACGGTAATTTATGCAATTAAGTAGAATCTAAGAGGGATAGTAAATATTTTTTGTTTATTTAAATAAATGTTGTATGGGAAAAGATGATTTTAGGAGAGAGAATGGAGAATAATTGGTAAAAGAGCATTAATTGTAACACTTGGGTTGAATAAACAAAGCAAAAAAAACAAAATTCAAGAAGCAAATAAATTATGGGACACGGTTTTTCTAGACAAATTACGGAAAAATGTGGAATTAAATATGGAAATAGGAACTATATTTTGGGACACCTAAAATGAAAATGGGAACTATATTTTGGGACGGAGGAAGTAATTGATTGTTAAAGATATTAACAGTTAAAGTTATACATTAACAAGTGTAAAAATCAAGTGGAACAATTATATAAAAACAGAGCCAATATAAGAACTTTACAAATTTCGTCGAGGTAAAATCCGGTTTTGTCCTTGTAAAAATCAGGTCTTAGAGGCAAATATAACTCAACAGTCATATATAATAGACCATTGAATGTAAACCAACAAATGAGCAACCTTTCCACTTTCGTTGACTTCGATAATAGTCCTGCATTACAAAGATAAACTGGTGAATAAAATTTGTTGCTCACAGAAAGATATCATATATCTTCACTTGAAATAAGAATTAGAGGCTAAAATTTCTATGACAAGAACAAGATCAATGATAAATTACAATATATTATGATCCCTAATACATGTAAATATATTATGCTACATTTTTTTTTTTTTGACATCGAGTATATTATGCTACATTTGCTTCAGTAATAATATATGTTCAACAACTAAACTCTTCAACTTAAAATTAAAGTTTCAGATCTAACAAATTTGAATACATATAAACAAGTTCTAGTATACCTAATACCTTACTCCTGTGTGGTGAAGGGGAAGAGAAACCACCTCACTTTTTTTTTTTTTTTTTTTAGGGGAAGAAACCACCTCACTTTAAACAGCTAATCATTTTTTTTTTGAGCACTAAACAGCTAATCATTAACCTCTAATAATTCAGTACTTTTAATAACAAACATGCAAGAGATTGCAACAACAAAAAAATTACATTGTTACAACTGGAAGAACGAGCTGACAGTTATTAGCCGATTACACCTGTAAACAACTAGTAACCCAATTAATTATAGGTGTGAATATATAATCTCAATTATGATTACTTTTCTCAGCATAATAATTAAGTACTAGACTTGTGGTCTGTTTTTTTGGTGTAAATGAGCGACTAAGCGCGGTGATGTAGACGGATTTGATCCCAGGTCTTGAGTATCACCCCCACATGCCACAAGACTTTACCAACTAAGTTAGATGACATCTACTAGACTTGTGGTCGGTATCATATACAGGTTAAGATATATTATAAAAATAGTATATGTCTTTGTCGAAAATATTACTATAATTTTTAATAATTGTAAGAAATCTAAATAATAGAACTTTGAATCAAAGAATAATGTTAACCGATTGATATTACTGTCATTAATGATTTCAACAACTTTTCATATTATTATAAGATTCTTATTTACTTAAATATGCTTAGTGGCATTAAATATTTACAATTTATAATTTACATAGTTTTCTTAAATGTATAGGGACACTTAGCATACATAAGAGGCGCCAAGTGTAAAATATAAAGGATGTCTCTGAAGTTGGTTGGAAAGACCGAGACTCTAACGGCTAGTTTCAGCTATTTTTCCTGTTTAAATAAAGCAAGTGATATACTAGGTGATCTATAAAAATAATATAATTAGATAAGATAAGGAGATTAGATGTATTCTATCATAAGCAGCATAGTTACGGGGTGCCTTCTCAAAATGAAACACTTTAGAAAATTATATGATGATGAGTCAAAGTTAACTAGCTAGGGGGAAAAAAGCTAGCTAGGCAAGGGAAGAAACGAAAGGGTAAGGAAAAAGAATCCAAAAAACATGAGATAAGCAAGTTATTAATTATTTAAGATTATATTATTCTGAGACGACACATAGCACAGTTGGATCATTCTATAATAGCCCATAACCAATAATGTTATGACAAGACCAGCATAATTAGAATTATTATTGTGAATATTCCCCTAATTTTATAGAGCAATTACTCAATTTATTTTTTATCATTCTCACTTTCCTGTGCGCGACTATATACATCTTTGAACTTAAATATCTTTCATTATATATTAGTAAAAATTATAACGATTGAATATTAATAATGTACTAATTGAGACGAATCAAACAAGACCCCACGTGACTATATTTTTTCTTATAAATTAAAAAAATTGAGAAGATTTATCTAAATATAAATAGTGCCAAGTTTCCAAGTGAGAAAGATAAAAAAACAGAGGGGTATTATCTATAAATTACTATTATATGTGAAACCCATACCATTAATTGATGGTGTGACATGGAGAACTGATATCATTAGTAACTTAATTTTAGGAAAAATTGTCAAAAATAATCCCAAGTTTTGGCCATCTTCCCAAATTAATCCCAACTTTGGATTATTTTCAAATAATCTCAAGTTTGTTAGTAGTCTTCCCTTATTGGACCCTAGTGAAAAAAAGTCGGTTTAAAACTCGTTTTAAAGGTCAATACGCCGCGTGAAACATTTCCGTTTGCCTTTCATTTTAATAGTGGAGTGGTGATGAAGGCGATTAGAGGTGATTTTTTTAAATAAAATGGTGTCTTATCAACTTTTTAAAATTGGTTCAAACGATTATAGGTCTTTTGGACCAATATGGGAAGATGACTCCCAAACTTCAGATTATTTAAAAATAATTTAAACTTGGGATTAATATGGGAAGACACCTGAAACTTGGGATTATTTTTTACAATTTTTCCTTAATTTTATGAGTGGTTTTCTCAAAATGGTTGGCATTATTTAAATAAGAACTAGTTTTTAGGCCCGAGTTATGCCCCGAGTAAGGAAATTTTTATTTAAGAATATATTACTTTGAAATGATAGCATCAAATATCACTTGGTTTAGTGGTTAAGACATTATTATATGAGCTTGAAGTCACGGTATCGATTCTTAGACACTGCGATTTTTATTTTATTGTACGTGGATTACATTGAGTAAAACATCATAGGGAGAGCGTCACGTGACATCGTTCCTTGTTTATTTCATTGTACGTCGATTTTTTTTATTGTACGTGGATTACCTTGGTAAAACATCATAGGGAGAGCGCCACGTGGCATCGTTCCTTGTCTAGATTACCAGGGTTATAATGACTAACTAGTTTATAGGCCCGGGCTACGCCTGGATAATTATATATTTAATTTATTTATATTTTACTTTAAAATGTTAACATCAAGTTCAACTTGGTTTAGTGGTTAAGGCTTTTAGTATGTATACTTGTGAGCACAGGGTCGAATCTCGTACAATGCATATTCTATGTTTTTTATTATATAGTAGTATGTTGATTATATGGGGTTAAACACTCTAAAGAAAAGCGCCACGTAGCATCGTTCACTGTTTAGGAACGCCTTTTAATATATTAGTATATAGGATGATATTGTCAATGGATTAATGCATATAGGGGATTACTCATACTCATAAATTGTATTACTAATAACGAGGTTACTTATAATACTGTACTATCATATGAGCATGCAACATGTTACTGAAAATACGATCTATTATTTCATTGCATACAAATTGAGACAAATAAATCTCCAGATAAACTTTTTCCTAAGAAGAAACTCTAAGACGGTCAAACATACACTCTCAACATATATCACCTTGAACTGCATATGGATTATGGGGTACTGGGGACACAAATATATAAGTCATCTCTATATTGTATTTTAAAATGATTATCTCAAATCATTCAATGATGTAAAAAAGAACAATTAAGCAAGGCAATGAAGTAGATAGTTAACGTACCCGAGAGAATCCATGAGATGGAGAAAACAATTACTGAAGCAACAACAAAAATACCCAAGATGGTTGTTCCAGGAAGAAGATTAGGGGTAAAGTCTGGCAAATTAAGATCTTTTGGTGAATACGGATGTCCCTCCATTTTTCAGACAGTCTTAGCTTGGATCTTTTCCTCAAATTACACAAAGACATATACTCTTATAAGGGAAGAAAACAGGGAGAAAATAGGGAGATCTAGAAAAAGCGAGTATAGTTTGACTTTTTGATAATCATTGGTTATCAAGTCATTATCACGTACGTTGTTCACGTGTCCAATTTGCTGTAAACTAGTATTTTGGCCCGAGCGATGCCTCGGGTCAATTCTAATAAATAAATATGTTATTATTCTTAAAATTTCACAATTTATTTTGCCACTTTTTGTATTTCTGTCCATTAAGAAATTGAAAAGTTTACGTCATGACGTAATAAGGAAAAAAAATATGAAAGGTTTAAGTTTGAAAATAATAACTTAAAAGGAATTGTGTTAAGAGAATATGACATCAATAATATCTTGTTAGTTACGTAATAATAGTGTTAGAGATGTATATATACCTGTTTAAGTCTTTTTAATCAAGTATGTTTATTATAAGATTTTATCATATTTTATTTCAAGCATTAGACATTAAAGTCATAATGTATGATGGTTAAGCTTTTACTTTTCATTTCAAAGGTCACGTGTTCGAGACCTTGCAATTACTCAATATTTATATTTTTTTTAATTGAAGAGTACACATGGATATAAAGCATTTGCATTAGAAGTTTGAGAGGAGTGCCACATGGCGCATAGACTTCCTCAGGCACGGCTTTTAATATATTTTTATAGATAACTATATATACTTCATCTGTTTTTTTCTTAATTGCAACAGTTTGACTTCACATTTACCTATATGTAACTTTATCATTAATACATTTAATTAACGATAATTGAAAATTATAAAAAGTAGATATTCGAAAATTATTTCTTCAGACAAATTTAATGAGATTCCACATGAATATATTTTTGCTTAACTATAATCACCAAAGCTAAACTAAATAGAGTTGTTGAGTAGTGTAAAATAAAACTGTTGCAAGTAAAAAGAAACAGATGAAGTATGTGAATATTGTCCCTAATTAGCTACAATTTCTATTACCACATGTTTTTAAAGAGACCGTCAAATGTGGTGGCGTTAGCTTAACGTCATATCTTGGCCTGGTTATAATTATGAAAATAGTTAAGTGATTGCACCTATTAGTTAATTATGCCAACCTTAAATTGCCTCTCAACAAATTAGTTAAGCATTTAAAGATATTAGTTATACCATACAAATCAAATTATAACGCATTTAATTCCCCCTAAATTTATTATCATGAATAAATCATTTTCACTTTCTTCCCTAATACATAGCCACCCTAGATATTAGTAGTATTATTCATAATTGCAGTTGTCTTCATTAGTTCAATTAAAGGAGCAATATTACAAGGCGTTAAGAGGCCCACTACTGGATAAAATAGCATGGTTCACAATACCGTCAATACCGGTAGTATGGCAAAAGATAAAGAGTTAAGACACCAAAAATCCAAGCAACATGCATAATACGGGACTGATAAGTGATAAGCTTAATGACTAACGGTGTCTTTAAAATTTGTGTCTATGTTTAGAGTTAGCTGACTAGGAGCCTGTTCGATTCAACTTATTATTATTTTTTATTTGACGTGAATCTATTTTTACTTATTTGAACTTAATTGAACTAAAATTATATTAGATTTTATTAGTCCTTGTTAGACCTTATATGAACTTATTAGACCTTATTTTGTGAGCGTACCACACCTTTATTTTTGCTGAGCTGAACTTATTAGACCTTATTTAAACTAACTTGGACTTATTTTTTCTGATAAGGAATGACAATAAGCTGAACAGAATATGCCCTAAGTGTGATGTGTGCATGTTCGATTTACTATTTTTCTTCTCATTTACTCATGTAGTCATGTGGAGGGCTCCAAATACTTAGATTAAGAGAACTTTAATTGAGTACCATGCGCATGATGCACGCAAGTGTCCTATAAATGTGTTGGTTCCAAACTAAATATATGGAGGATGTAATGCTAGTCCACATGTTAACTTAAAAAGTTTTAAATTAATTATTCACTATTTTAATCGAGCTTTTAAAACTGATCCTTTATTTATATTGGCTATGCTCGGGGAAGCATTTTAGGTACCTTAAATGATAACATGATGCTAAAAGATTTTAGGTGCCAAAATGATTAGTAAATCTTTGGGAAGTACGTAGAATAAAATTTATGGTGGTTGATAATTTAAGATTTTTAACGTTTCAAAATCAGGTGACTAAAATTTTAAAAAATCTTTTTAAAATTTTTATAACAACTAATTTGCCAAAATGATTCAACAATTTGAGCAACTAATTTTGAGAAGAAGTTAATTCAATCAACTAGCTTGTCAAATTCAGCTACTACTTTATCAGTTTCAATTAACTTATTAGTTTCATCTCCTTTTCAATTAGAATTGTCAAATCTAACCAATATTATGGAACAAACGGAGTAACTATAAAAAGTATTATACATTAATTTCTATCTCATTTGAGGACCATCTACTAAACAAGTCTTGACTCTTGAGTGCAATCAAAGCAATGATCACTTGCAACAAAACACGTACGAGATAACAGTACAATATAACAACAGACTTCACTGGACTTTTCTCTTGTTTGTACCCTCAACTTGACAAATCTTTTTCCAAGATCTGATAATTATGAGCAACGGTATTAAAGTCCAAGGGAAATTCGCTCCAACAAAGTATGCATAGAAGTAAAGTGGACTTGCGGAAAATTGTTTGCCTTCTATGAATGGAGTCGTGAGAAATATAACAACCCCATAAAACTCCCCTACACTTGCGACCAATTGGAGAACATTTTTATAGTACTTGCCAGTTGCTACAGCATACCTGCAAAAGTCATACAATATGAGAAATCTTGTTATATGCTTAGCGTCGTATTATTTCTTAGCCAAGAAATCTATTAGGTACTAATTTAGCTTGGTCTGATTATTGCATTCGAACCCAGGTTGGAGGTCGAAATTCCCCAACTAAGATTCTCGAAAATGAGGATTTCCTTACCTTTCCCTCACTCTTGACCCGTATGTGATTTTGGGCTGAATCAATCTATAAGCAATAGGAGAATGATATATAGTACTCTTTAATCTTACCATAAGAATGAAATAATCATGTATGTAGAATTGTAGATGTAGCAATAATGGGAGAACTCCTTTTGCTATAAGCACTAAAGATAACTAAATTAATTCACACACTATTTTCAAATTACACTAATCTTCGTTAAACCATGCACACATTCAAATTATTTTTGTACAATTGAAATGGGAATATTTACTACACATATAGTTGTGAATCTAGGTTAATTTTCTGTGTAATATCCTTCCAGAAAACAAATAAGTAATAAGTTCTAGGAAACTAATGTCATTCAACCACTACCTCCGTCACTTCAAGAAAGTGTTACAAAAGCGTCCAAAAAGGTATCAAATAAAAAATTGTCCCAAAAAAAAAGAACATAAAAGGGACAATATATATTATAGAATCATAGAAATGGCAGTTGTAAACTTACATGCTAATTAGCAGTTAATCAATCTCATCATTAATAAGCAAAAAATAATAGGCCAACAATAGAAGAAGATGGCATGCTACTTACGCTGCTAAAAGGTTCGCTGGACCTAATATAAAGATTGAAAGTCCTTCAAGAACTATCGTTGTGGAATCATGAGAGAGATATCTAGAATCACCTTTACTGTATTCTTTCCCTGAATAAGCAAAAAAAATTAAGCTATATCAAAACCTATATAAACAGTCAACAACAGAGACATAAGGATCAAGGTCGGCCTAGTGGTTATAAGGCTCTCCTCCCACCCTTACGACAGTCGACAACCGACAAGAGTTCGATTCTCACCCCTTGCAAAGCGGATCCCCTCCCCCTAGCACATCAATTTCAAAATGAATTGACAAGTAACAGCTAGCACATATCTTTGCTTTTTATTCAAGCTAGTGTTAATTAATTAAAACCTAGCTACCAAGTTAAATTAGCAATATTCTGGCCTAAAACATCCATTAGCAAAAGGAAAGTCAAAATAGTTAAAGAGGCCTACAAATTTCAGCGAAGATGTTTCCAGTCTTGTCCTTGTAGAAATAAGGTCTGAAGACTAAGTATAACTCAAGGGTCAAATGCACAAGACCATTGAATGTCAACCAACATATGACCAACTTCTCCACTTTAGTTGCCTTCGAATATAGCCCTGTGTCACAAACATAAACTATTTGACTAAAAATGGTACTAATACAAAAAAAATCATTGATATTAAGAAATATGATACATCTCATAATAATCTCAAATCACATGTTGTTAATTATATAGAGTAGTACTGATTATTGCAATTATTCAGACTGATAGAATAGAATATTCTGTGGTAGATTATGTAAACTCCCCTAATCGTAGTCAATGCCATTGATCATATATTTATATTCCCTCTGCCCCTAAATTGACTTTTCATTTCTCCAATGCAAGTTTGTCAATGCACATTTTGTATCCTTAATATCTTTAATTATAAAACTTATAAAAGTTTAATTTTCCAAATGTACTCAATGAGACGAATAAAACAAGACCCCATATGACTGTGCTTTTTCTTATATATTGAAAAAAAATTAGAAGATTTTATTTACATATAAATAGTGTCAAAATTAGGAATGGGAAATCTATTTAGGGACGGAGGGAGTATTTGCAAACTACTAATAATAATCCTAATTGTGTTACGAAACCTATTAAGAATATAATTTTTCTTAAAAAGGGTTTTTTGTTAGAAAGGACCTAATAAAATACCAGTTATATAGGGAAGGATCTAATAATTTTTTTTTTTTCTAAAAGGACCTATAAAAATACTTCCGATTGTTAAAAGGAACCAGTTTATGAATTTCAGGCCAAAATTACCATGTTTTGTTTTTGGGTGCCTTAGGTTTGTGATTGTAACTGCCACTTTAGTGTAGTTGGTGTTTAGTATAGTCAAGATGCAGGTGTTTAGTGTAGTTGTTGTAAGTGGCAGCTTAGTGGCACCACAGTTGTTGTTTCAACTTCTTTTGGATTAGCAATGGCGAAACTTACGTATATGTATGACAATTCCACTTATTGATGCTCATTGATAATACATTTGGACAACAAAAAAAGTATTCATGCGCATAGTTTTTGGCTCAAATATATTTCATAGATTGCAATAGAAGGGGTTATAATTCCATTCATTACATACAGATTACAAAATGAGTTGTTACAAGTTGATTTTTTAAAATCTAAGGCACCCAAAAACAAAACATGGTAATTTTGGCCTGAAATTCATAAATTGGTTCCTTTTAACAATCGAAAGTATTTTAATAGGTCCTTTTAGACAAAATTTTTTTTATTAAGTCCTTTCCTATAAAACTTGTATTTTATTAGGTCTTTTCTTAAAAAAAAATATATCCACATACTATATATTCTATCAATATGTACATCATGTTTGACTTCTACTCGCGGTTAATTAGCTCGTTAATTTTGATCTTATGATGAATTAATAGGTTACGTTATGATAAATTTTTGATTCTAACACCTAGTTTAAGGCCCATATCATTTCAATACAAATAATATTCAGTAAACTTTAGTTTTAAATAGTAAAAACTAAGTCAACTCTATCAAAACTTAGTTTTAATCAGTAAAAAGATCATATGTTTAGTGAAGAGTTGAAAACAAAGCAAATTAATCCAACAACAAATAAATTAGTGTCATTTACAAGTATCATACGATAAAATAAAAATGAGTAAAGTAAAAAAAAAAAAAAAAATTTACCAGAGAGAATCCATGTGAGAGTGAAAACAATGATTGAAACAGCAGCAAAATAAGTCAAGATGGTTAGTGGAGAGAGAAAATTAGGGGTAAAATCTGGTAAAGAAAGATCTTTCGGAAAATAGGGATGAATATGACCCTCCATTTTTCTGATCTTCCCCAGATACTTTTGGATCTTCTCTCTTCTTTGTTTTTTTCTTTGGCAAAATTACACAGAAAAAAAGAGAGGGAGGAAAGAGAAAGAGAGAGAAGTTGACAGCTGATTTAGTATGTTCTTTTGACTCATAGTATTACTAATATTTACTATAATTAGGTGATTCTTCAAGGCAACTCCCAAGTTTAGCGCATTTATCATGTTTAGGCCCTGTTCTTTTGAACTTATTTTCAGTTAATTTCAGTTCAGTTAATTTAATTTCAGTTCATTTCAATTAATTTCAGTTCAGTTAATTTAATTTCAGTTCAGTTAATTTAATTTCAGTTAATTTAATTTAATTTAATTTCAGTTCAGTTAATTTAATTTCAGTTCAGTTAATTTAATTTCAGTTTAGTTCAGTTTATTTCAGTTAATTTCAGTTTAGTTCATTCTTATCTAATGAGTTAATTATTATTTATTATTATTATTATTATTATTATTTATGATAATAATAATTATTAGTATTTAATATTTATTATTATTATTATTATTATTATTGTTATTAATATTATTATTTATGATAATAATGATTATTATTATTAATATTATTATTATGATTTATTATTATTATTATTTATTATTATTATTTATTATTATTATCATTATATTATTATTATTATTTATTAATATTATTATTAATATTATTATTATTATTATTATTATTATTATTATTATTATTATTATTATTATTATTATTATCATTATTATTTATTATTATTATTTTTATTTTTTTATTACTTATTATTATGATTTATTATTATTATTATTATTATTATTATTATTATTATTATTATTATTTATTATGTATTATTATTATTTATTATTTATTATTTATTATTATTATTATTATATATTATTAATTATTATTATTATCATTATTATTATCATAATTATTATTTATTATTTATTATTTATGATTGATTATTTATTATTTATTATTTATTATTTATTATTTATTATTTATTATTTTTATTATTTTGTATTTTTTATTTATTTTTTAGTATTTATTTTTTATTTTTTATTTTTTATTTTTTATTATTTAGTATTATTATTATATTCACTATTAATATTATTATCATTATTTAATTATTATTTGTTATTTATTTATTTATTGTTATTATTATTTATTATTATTATTATTTATTATTTAATATTATAGTTTATTATTATTATTATTATTATTATTATTATTATTATTATTATTATTTATTATTATTATTATTATTATTATTTATTATTATTATTTATTATTTAATATTATAGTTTATTATTATTATTATTGTTATTATTTAATATTATAGTTTATTATTATTATTGTTATTATTTATTATTTATTATTTAGTATTATTATTATTATTATATTCACTATTATTATTATTATTATTATTATTTATTATTATTATTATTATTATTTATTATTATTATTATTATTATTATTATTATTATTATTATTATTATTTATTATTATTATTATTTATTATCAAATATTATAGTTTATTATTATTATTATTTATTATTTATTATTTATTATTTATTATTTATTATTTAATTTTATTATTATTATTTATTATTTATTATTATTATTATTTATTATTGTTTTTTTTATTATTATTATTATTATTATTATTATTATTATTATTAAGTTGAACTTAACAGAACTTAAATTAAATAATAACAACAATAATAATAATAAATAATAACAATAATAATAATAAATAAATAATAACAATAATAATAACAATAATTATAATAATAATAATAATAATAATAATAATAATAATAATAAAAATAATAACTATAATAATAATAATAATAATAATAATAATAATAATAATAATAATAATAGTAATAGTAATAATGATAATAATAATAATAATAATAATAATAATAATAATAATAATAATAATAATAATAATAATAATAATAATAATAATAATAATAATAATAATAATAATAATAAGTATTGATAATATTATGTTAATACTTATTGATTATTATCGATAATTATTATTTTAGAAAATTAAATATACAATTCAGTTCAGTTTCTCTCATTTCAGTTAATTTCAGTTAATTTAATTTAATTTCAGTTCAGTTAATTTAATTTCAGTTCAGTTAATTGAATTTCGGTCCGTTCGGTTAATTTCGTTCTTTTAATTTAATTTCGGTCCGGTTAATTTAATTTCGCGGTTCGGTTAATTTCAGTTAATTTAATTTAATTTAATTTAATTTAATTTAATTTCAGTCAAAATAAGTTCAAAAGAACGGGGCCGTAGTGATGCCATGAACTCATGATGGGCTTAAACATTCTAACTTATTTTCACTTAATTAAATTTACGGTTTTTTCACCAAATACCCCCGAGTTTTCGGTTTATTCACGAGGTACCCTCGCACTTTTGAAAATACACGGGGTACCCCTCAGTTTCATGATAATACATTCACATGCACTTAGTGACTAACGGCGGTTAACGCCGTTAGTTTTAACCCTTATTAGACCATAATTAACTCTAATTAACCTAACTAACCTAACTAAACCCTAACATCTAACCTTACCCTAACCCTAACCTCTAATTTCAAACCCTAACATCACTACCATCCAACCACCACCCCCTCCCCCACCCCACCCCACCCCTACGCCCCTACCCCCACCGCAGCCTCCCACTCCCCCACCCCCCACCGCAGCCCTCCCCTCCTCACCCCCGCCGCCCCCACCTCCCCCACTCCATCCCCACACCCCCACCCCATCCCTCGTAGCTTTCGTACCCTTCCCCCTACCCCTCGCAGCTTTCGCACCCTTTCCCCCATCCCCGCCGATTTCGACACCCTTCCCCCACCCCCATCGATTCTCGCAACGCCCCTCTCCCCCAACCACCCTTTAAATTTCCGTGAAAAAGTTGTTCGGCTGGGTTAATTGGTTGCATTTACGACGAGCGAGCGAGTTGATGACTCGGGCGAATCGCCCTAGAGGTAGATCGGGATATAGAGATGCCGTGGTGGGGGGAGGGTTGCCGCACCGCGGGGTGCAGGGGGAGGAGGGGCATGGGGCGGGGGGGAGGGAGTTGTGGGAGGGTGGGGGGTGGTGGCGGGGGAGCTGCGGGGGTGGTAGGAGGGTGGGGAGGCCGGTTAGGGTTAGGGTTAGAGGTAGGGGTTAGGATTAGGGTTAGAATTAGGGTTAATTAGGGTTTAAAACACAAAATTAGGGTTAATGACTAACGGCGGTTAACACCGTTAGTCATTAAGGGCATTTGGGTGTATTATCGTGAAACTGAGGGGTACCCCGTGTATTTTCAAAAGTGCGAGGGTACCTCGTGAATAAACCGAAAACTCGGGGGCATTTGGTGAAAAACCCGTTAAATTTATCTGAACTTATTAGACGTCATTAGTTCTTATTAGACCATATCTAAACTTATTAAATCTTATTTTGTGAGTGTTAAGACCTTATTTTTTGTTCAATTGAATTAATCTGAACTTATTAGTCCTTATTAGACCTCATATGAACCCATCTGAACTTATTTTTCTAATAAGGATCGAAAATAAGTAAACAGAACAGGCCCGATGTCATTTATACTATGATAAGTTTAAAGGGTTTAAGCGGAATGAAAAAAATCCAAAGTTTAATTCAATCCAATCTTAATTTGTCGAATTGGATTGAATTGAAAAAAAAGTTCAACTTCTCTTTTTGGACATTAAATTTTCGAGTTCCAATCCGAAACTCAACCATTCAAGTCCTAAAATGAAATTTAGGAATGGTAATTCTGGATTTCAATTGACAGTAAAGAATTAGCTTTAAACAATATGGACAGTCTTGAATTTCGTAATTGAGAGAGAAAGAAGTTGACTTGTGAGAATTATTAGACAACTGAAGTTTGCGATTATTGGTTGCTCTAATTTAATATATTGGTTTGATATGGTTACAAACTTACAAGTCATTTTCACGTGTTTCGCATAAAACTAGTTATTAGTCCCGGGCGATGCCTTGGGCTATAAATATTTTCATGTCAAAAGAGAGCATTTAATGTTGGATAGTTCATTGGTTAGAACTTTACTATATTAACTTGAGGTCAAGTGGTCGAATCTTATACAAAACATGTTTCTAATTTTTTAAAGTATGTTGATGATATGGAACGAAACAATTGAAGGGACAGTGCCATGTAGCGTGTAGACTTGCTTCATAATGCTTTTTAATATATTTGTATAGATTTATAATAAGGTGAATAGGCGATTCTTCAAGACAATTTATAAGTCTAGGTTGTCTACTGTTTAAATTCTAGTACATCCATTATGTGTGTATTGATGTCATTATGTGTATCATATCAAATTAATTAGTCCAAAATCGGAGAGTGAGGGATAGCTCAGTTGGTTAGAGTTTCCCTCCTGCTTCCAGGTGATCCTGGGATCGATTCTCATCCCCGCCCTTGTGGCTCATTCGCACCAAAAAAAAATTAGTCCAAAATCGGATAAGATCGAACTGGATTTCATCTCACTCTAACACCATACTATCCCAAGACACCTCGCATCAATCTAGTCGTCCATTCTCTTCTCTTTTCGTTGTTTTCCTTTGAATATCGAACTATAGCAGACAAGTTTAAAAATAACCCGAAAATCTTATCGAATGGCAGGATTGACCTAGTTATTATATGGATTAAAGAATGTGATTACATGGATCAAACTGACACTAAATAGACTAAACTAGTCATTATACTGAAAAAGATGGTCCGTTCACTTCTTAATATTAGGTTTGGATCATTACCTAATTTGAAATTAAAAATCGGTTGTCTTTTACAAGACCAATTGACAAATATTTGAAAGTGAGTATGAAAACCATTATTTACTTCAATGCTTCAAAAGTTGACCCTCAAATCTCAATTAAATGTGGCATAGGAGTACTATTAGTTAGGATTGTCTTACATACACACCTGGTGAAAGTAAATAAAAAGTCAAATTGGGCAATCACATCTAATAACCTCATTTAACATGTGAGAAAATTAGTTAACAAAGTTTCCATAAAGAAAACTATGTCAATATTAGATGAGCAACTGCAGTGAGATTTGATAGAATTGTTGTTTTTTTAAATCAATAAAGGTAAATATAATTCTTTTTCATTCGAGAATATAATTGTAATTTAGGGTGAACATCAAGTCCTCCTCTCTACCCTCATACTTCTATATGATGAATGAGTAGAGATAGAGATATATTAATAATAATAATATAGATAGAGTGATATGCGATGAATGAGTAGCGTGAAATAAAATAAAAGGGTGACATATAAAGCGGGACAAATTTTTCAATCAAGAAAATTCACACTTGATCGAAGTTAAATTTACAAGCAAATATGAGTTTTCTCTCTAAAAAAAGTAAAACAATCCGAAGAACTCTTTGGGCACACACAAAAAACAAATTAGGTACTAACTTCACTGGATTTTCCTCTTGCTTCTAGTCTCAGATTCACATATCTTTCTCCAGCATCTAATGATTATGAGAAACGGTATCAATGCCCAAGGAACATTTGCTCCTATGAAGTATGCATAGTAGTAGTATGGACTTGTAGAAAAAGTATTCCCTTCCAAAATTGCGGTTAAGTAATAAATCATGAGACCATAGAAGTGCCCCAATGATATAGCCAACTGAAGGATATATCTATAAGACTTGTGAGTTGCTATAGCATACCTGCAATTTTTACATGTCATATAAGTCGGTTAAATTAATTTATGGTTGGGGGTTGAATCCTTGTCACCTCAATTTTAGTAAAGCTCATACGTTTCGAGTGGTGGTTATCACATTCGATAAAATTTCAATTCCAGTCTGAATGATTATTAGAGTTTCCTTTTGAGAGTTGGTATCTCCGATCCGTATCCCTTCTCACCGCCTCACCTTACCAGATTGTGCCTATTTTGGCCAGTAAAATATATACCTTGAGTGTATTGTCCACATGGTACATACAAAATTATTATGCGCTTAATTATTAGCTCCATGAAACTCTTTCATTCTGGTTATTTGCTAATTTAATTTTGGAGCCATCCAAATGAGTAAGAAAGTTGTTTTCTATATAATATGTGCACAATATACTTGGATAATTTGGCAATTTCTATAATACATGTGGATGTCCTCAATTGATGACATGCAAGTTTTCTACTTATTTGAAGGTCAATGGAGAACGATATGGAGTTTCAAATAAGCAAAAACTAGGTTTCTAAGTGTATAATGAAAACTCTTTGAATGGTAGAAGATGATGCTCATATAGTCACATTAATCATTAATCACTTACGGCGCTAAAAGGCAAGCTGGACCCAATAAAGTAATGGTTACTCCTTCAATGGCAACTATTGTAGAATCAAGAGATGCATATCTCGAATCAGCCTTGCTATACTCTTTCCCTATATAAGACAGACAACATCAAATTTTAAAAAATTGCAAAAAAGATACTTAGAAATTTATAAAATGCATTAACATATGGAGAAGAGCAGTACACATTTCAGCAAAAAAACATCCAGATTTGTCCTTGTAGTAATCAGGTGTGATGGCCAAGTAAAACTCAGGGATTAGATGCAGTAGACCATTAAATGTAAACCAACATATGAGCAACCTTTCAATTTTTGTTGTCTTTGAAAACAATCCTGTGTGACAAAAGAAAAATCAAATGGTTAAAAATAACAATACAATAATTGGCAAAATCTCGGACGAGAAAGTTTAAGTGGTAAGTTATCATGAGGCAGTCATACTCATATATACTCTTACTCTATGGAGAAGATTTCTTCCGATAAATTTATAAATAGTGCATATTACATTTGCTCTTTGAGTTAGTTGGAAAAGTAACTTCTCGAAAATCTCTCAAAATGAGAATAATACACAGGTTCGTTTCCAAAATTACAAAAAATGTCATTGTGATATGATACTTTTGCATATCAGCACTATAAATCATGAACTGTTTCTCACTATTTTCGACAGTGATTTGTAATTTCTTTACGATTCTTAGTTAGTTGGTTAACAGAGGCGGCGCTGAGCACGTGCGACATAGGCGACCGCACAGGGCCCCACAAATTTTTGGCTCATATACTTTTTTTATATTAATTAATAGATATTAAGTCATTATATAAACATTATTCATTGTTGGTATAGGACTCATATATCATATATGCATATAGTTTTTATTGCAGCAGTATGATTGATATGAAACCAGGTAGTAAATTGATCAAAGTACCACACTTGATTATCTGATTACGGTTTTGATTCCCTTAAATTACTCCAAACTTAATTAATCAAACAATAATTTTTAATACACTCTTGTATTAAAAACCAAATGTTTATGTCACTCTTAACCTTCTTTTAATTCAAAAGAATATTTTTCATAAATTTTAACCCTTGATGAAACACATTTCATTAATACTAATAATAATATAAGTCATAGGGTGAATATAATAAAACCATGAGCTTATTAAGTATTAAAACATTAAAATAGATAGTATAAGACAAGATTGTAACACATAGCTACTAATCTTATAAACTCTTGCCTTGATGTCAATGAATGAAAGTCAATGAAACCTAAAACTAATGAGACAACTTAATCAAAGAGCGCCTGATATTGGCAAATTCTCTTTTGTCTGGTGGTTTATTTGGTTTTTTAGAAATAGAATTATTTTTAATGAAGAAGGCATTTCTCCCCGCCGAGCTAGTTTTCAAATTAATATTTTTTTTTTGTAGCTGGATTGATACAGATTGCGAAAACTTTGAGCACCCCTCCCTTTCTCTCGCTTCTAAGAATAATGCCCCTAAAGCTCTCAGGTCTAGTTGGAACCTTATTTGGTCTCCCCCTCCCCCTAGTTTTTTCAAACTGAATTTTGATGGGTCTAAGGTTAGCAATGGTAATGCTTCCCTTGGTTTTGTCATTCGAAATAGTGCGGGTGATGTGCTTCTTGCTGGTGGTAAAGCTCTGGGCTCTCATGTGTCTATAATTCAGGCCGAGGCTTGGGCCCTTAGGGAAGGGGTTAAGGCTGCCCTCTCCCTGGATATCTCTCATCTCATTAATGAAGGAGATAATATAGGAGTCATTAATTCTATGAAAAACTCTTGGCAAATTTCGTGGGAAATTTCTAACATTGTTTTAGATGCTGGTGCTGATGTGTCTCGTTTTCTTGAGTGCAGGTTCAGTCATTGTTTTCGCGAAGCTAATCTTGCAGCGGACTTTATGGCTAGGAAGGCGCACGACTGTCCTTCCCTTTTGTATTGGTTCCCTCCCTATTATATTGATTTCTCTCTTATCATCCGTAAGGATGTTTTAGGCTGGCCCCCGGATTAGGGGTCAAGTCTAAGTCTGTTTTCCGTATCAAAAAAAAAAAAAAAAAAAAAGAGCGCCTCATATTTTACAATGTTAATTGTGTGAACATATTTTTGTATTTTTTTAGTTGCACCATTTACCTTTTTGGCACTATTCATCAACCAACTTCATTAAGTTATCTCGCCCTATTATATAACAAAAAACATAGTCAAATGGGGTCTTGTTAGATTCGTCTCAATGTGAGGATTCCAAATATCAAATTTTCATAATATTACATACATCCAATAAAAGATATTAACGTTCAAAACAGCGTCTCGACAAATGTGAAAAAGCAAATGGTGCAACTAAAAAAATACAAAGGTAGTATTAATTAAGGGACCAATATAATCTTTAATTGAATAAGGCCTCCTTCATAAATAAACCGCCCCTTTCAGTCAAAAGGATAATCATTCGAATTAAGAAGTCTTAAAATTAGATGAGTGATAGTCATGTTACTTGCATAATGAGGAATCACAATAAACAAAAGATTTAGTTTGGTTGTTTCATTGACAAATCACAACTCAGGCATTGCCAACCTTAAGTTCATAAATCATTAAATTCCAAAAATTAGTAACAATATTAGCTCATATTTAAAAGTTGGTTTTTCATGTAGACAAAATACTCTACATTTTCACCAAAAGCAAAAAGAAAAAAGGAAAAAGAATTTTTTTTTTATACTTTTTCTATTTCTTAATAGATGTATCATACCAATCGAAAACAAACTAAAAAGGTGCAATCTTGCTAAAATACAGATATACTTATTCGCTACTTACTTACTTCTAATAGTATAATCCAAGAAGATGAAAATTGCAAATCCAAGAACAAGAAAATGCAATTTTCAAGTGGCTAATTAATGATGAATCATAAGAATGATTATGCAAGAAATAAAGTAGAAAGGTTAATATTTACCTGAGAGAATCCAAGAGACCAAGAAAACAATGATTGAGACAGCAGCAAAAATACCCAAAATGGTTGTTGCAGATAGAAGATTGGGAGAAAAATCTGGGAGATCAAGATGTTTTGGTGAATAGGAATGGCCCTCCATTCTTTCTAAATCCACGATCTTTGGATCTTTCTTTTTTGGGATGAATAAAACGAGCAAGTTCAGGAGAGAGATAAGGAAAGCAGGAGTTGACAGTTGACTTTCCAAAACTCTGAGATTGGTTTTCTTTGAGGGCCAATTCCTCATACACCTTGAATACCTTGACCTTGTAGCCTGTAGGGGGTGCGTTGTCTTCTCCTTGAAAGAGAATAAGTGTCTGGAAATTAAATTATGATAAGGTCCAATAAAGTCAACATAGTTTTCGTAAGGGTGCGTCATCTTCACCTTAAAATTATCATTTTCCAACCCTTCAAGCTTCAACAATGAAGAGATTGCACCCTAAGTTAATAAATTTAGATAAGTTTCAATAAGTTCAAACACATCATAAAATAAGCTTCAAGTCTTCAAGTTCTAATAAGTCCATATAGGATCACATAAGCTGAAGTAATTTCTAATAAATTCAAATATGCTCTATAAAAATAAGATGAAGAGATTGCATCCTAAATTAGAAAAATCAGTTCCAATATAATAATAAGTCCCAACCACAAAGTTAATAACCATGGAGTATAACATTTTATCAATATGGTACTCTTATGTTAAGCCTTCTCAACCACAAAGAATGCAACATCTACTTTGCGCTGCCTTCGTGGCTCACATGGATAAAAAAAAAAAAAAAAAACAAAGAATGCAACATCATATGCATTAAATCAAATGGTTTAGAGGGCTTATTTATTGTAAAATGCCTCTTTACACTCCTTACTCCCTTTTGTAATTTCAATTACTGCTTATTTTCAAAGAGACTGTCAGACGTTAAGACTAACTAACGTCAGACGTGGTGGCGTTAGCTTAACGTAGTGTGCGTGTATGAAACACATATCTTTGCCTGTTTATAAATAATAGTGAAAATAGTTAAACGCTTGCACCTATTAGTTATTGTTAAGAAGTATAGTAGGATAGTATCCTACTATACTTCCTAACAGTTATGCCAACCCTTAAGTGCCTCTCAAACGAATTTGTTAAGCGCTTACAAATTAAATATTAGTTATACCATACAAATCAAATTATAATGCATTTAATTTCCCCTAAATTTATTATCATGAATTAATCATTTTGACATTCTCTCTTTCTTCCCCAATGCATCGAGCCACCCTATCGTCTTTTTATAATTGGAGTTGTCTTCATTAATTCAATTAAAGGAGCAATATTACAAGGCGTTAAGGCCCACCACTGGATACAATAGCATGGTTCACATAACCGGTAGTTTGGCAGAAGATAAAATATCAAACATCCAAGGAACCTGCATGAGTACGGGACTGATGATCTTCACGTGCTGGCAAAAATGGCATGCCCGTGCCTTACATACTAGATGGACCATCTGACGATAAGCTTGATGACAGACGGTCTATATTAAAAATTAGTGTCTAATTACTACGTTTAAGATTAAAGGCCAATTCTACTAAACTTATTTTTACCGGTTATTTCACCAAATACCTATGACGAAAAAATTTATTCACCAAATACCCCCGCTTTTTTCAAAATTCACAAGATACCCCTAACCTTTAAAAAAATTCACCAAATGTCCTTAATGATTAACGGCGGTTAACTCCGTTAGTCATTAACCTAATTAACCCTAAAATCCTTAATTAAACCTAAAACTCTAACTAACCCTAAAACCCTAACTAACCCTAAAACCCTAACTAACCCTAACCCACCATGTAATACCGCGAACCTTAATCTCGTTTTATTAAATACTAATTATGTTTATTAGCTTAATTTCGTCCTAAATTTTTTTTTCGAAATAATTATGGTTAGGATTATATAATTTAGTACTACAAGAAGTGATATTTATTATGATAATTGATTTTATAATATAGTTTATGGATTTAATAAGAAAATCCTATATATTTTTAATTATATAGTTTTGAGTTAATGAGTTTAATGTTAATGATTTTTATTTAAAGTTTAATATTAATGTTTTGGAGTCCAAATTTAACAAAACCCAACACTTGTAAAAGGGTCAAAGTTTGACATTTTATTTTCTCACCAAAAGAAAACAAGAAAAAGAAAGAAAACTTGTTCAGCTTCCACGCACACCGATCACCCGACCACCCCACTCCTTTCTTCTACCTTCTCTCTGACATGTCTCCTACCTTGCTCTCCAAGTGATAAACTCACCCATCCTTAGTCAATCCACCGCCATTTTGTTCCTCCAAATTCATCCATAAAAACCCCATTTATTCTGAGCTTGGGAATCACAAACAAAATCAAACAAATTTCTCCTATTTCATTTGTTTCTCTGCATCACCAACAACAACACCTCAGACCACCATCTGCCCACCTTCCGGCAAGCGTGCCACCTTCTCTCCGACAACCGCAGCCCTGCCGGAAACCAGTAGCATCACCGCGCTGCACCCCGCAGCCCCCGAAGCCACTGCTTCTCTCCTCCTTCGTTTTCGTCCCCTGCTTCTGTTCGATGCTCCACCAACAAATGGCCGCCGGCCTTCTGTTGCCGTGTGTTGTTGCCGCCTTCATGCCGGCGCTCCGTGTAGAGATTGGAAGGAATTTAGTTTATCATTAATGAGTATAAGCGTATATATAATACAAGTAGTTGAAGAAGATAAGAATGAAAAGCTAAAGCTAAGAACTACAAACTAATCTACGTAAAGTACGTAAGATAGTTAGAGGAGTGAGAAGCATTATACAAAAGATAATTACTATAGCTTATACAACAAATATCTACCAAAAGATAAGAGAAGACTAAGTCTTATCTTTATTTTTAACATGCCCCCGCAAGACGGACGGGTTGTCAACGAGGCCGATCTTGGATAACAGACCATCGAGGCGGGGACGTGAGAGAGGCTTGGTAAGAAAATCTGCTAGTTGATCACCAGTGGAGACATGTGAAACTCGCATAGTACCATGCCGAACTTGTTCCCGAATAAAATGAAAAGCTAAAGCCAGGTGCTTCATCTTGGAACTGAAAATGGGATTGGAGCTAAGAAATGTAGCACTTAAATTGTCACAGTAAATAACCGGTGTATGAGTGACCGGAATATTTAACTCATGAAGTAGATTACGAACCCATAATAACTCTGCCGTTGTAGTGGCTACGGCGCGATACTCGGCTTCAGTAGAGGAACGTGCTAAGGACTTTTGTTTCTTAGAAGCCCAAGTTATAGGGTTACGACCAAGGAACAAAACATAACCCATAGTACATAAATAATCATCCTTATCACCAGCCCAGTCGGCATCGGAAAAAGCATGGAGAGTTGATGGTGAGTCACGAAAGATAGTAATACCTTTCTCGAGTGTGCCACATAGGTAACGCATGAGGCGTTTTAATGCAGACCAATGATCAGTAGTGGGTCTGTGCATAAATTGAGATAGCTTATTTACCGCAAAGGCGACGTCGGGTCTAGTTAACGTGAGATATTGTAACCCACCAAGAGCAGCTCTATATGCAGTGGGTGCTTCAAGTACGGTGCCGGAATTGGCACTTAGCGTGTAAGTAGCAACCATAGGAGTAGGAGAAGGTTTGGCGTCGGCCATGCCAAGTCGACCAAGCAAGTCAAGTATGTATTTGCGTTGATTTAAAAAGAGACCATGTACTGTAGGAGTAACTTCAACTCCTAAAAAATAGGAGAGAGTGCCAAGGTCTTTGAGAGAGAACCTGCATGCCAAACTTTTAATAAACAAATCCACATTAGAAGCATTAGGTCCAGTTATAATAATATCGTCTACGTAGACAATAAGGTAAACTGGAGCTGTAGAGTGATGTAAAATAAAAAGAGATGCATCCGAGACCGCACGCTTAAAACCTTTGCCAAGTAGAAAGGTCGTAAGCTCAGTGTACCAAGCGCGCGGCGCTTGTTTGAGGCCATAAATTGCCTTCTTGAGTTTGCATACATGAGTGGGGAATGTAGTATCAATATAACCGGGCGGTTGAGCCATGTATACCTCTTCTTGTAAGGTGCCTTGAAGAAAGGCATTATTAATGTCAAGCTGCCGAAGCGACCAATTATTAGTGACAGCAAGACTAAGTAAGGTTCGAATAGTCGCGGGACGAACAACGGGACTAAAAGTCTCATTGTAGTCAATACCGGGTCGTTGTTGAAAACCTTTGGCGACCAACCGAGCCTTATAGCGCTCAATATCGCCATTGGGCTTGTATTTTATACAATAGACCCACTTGCATTTGACAAGATTTTTACCATGTATCGGTGGCACCAAGTCCCAAGTACCAAGATTATGTAGGGAAGCCATTTCAGCTTCCATAGCCTTACGCCAGAGCGGGTCTTTGAGGGCTTGAGCTATGGTCGTAGGTTCATGAGGGCGTGGTTGAGTGGTGGTGAGTTGAGCATACTTAGGATTCGGTTTATGGATGTTATGTTTGGAGCGGGTTATAATGCCGGAGGGAGGGAGTGAGATGGTTGGTGGGCCGTGGGTGGGGTTGGGTGTTGGGGACCGGTTGGTTGGCTTGGGAAGCCGGGCGTGGTAGTGGGTTGGTTGACGAGGGAAGGTAACGGGTGGTCGGCGGTGAGTGGTGGGGGGTTGGCGCCCGGTTGGTTGGGTGTGGTTAGGGGAAGAAGGCGAGCAAGGGGGGTGGGAGTGAGGTGCAATAGGCGTGATAGGGGGGATGGGGCTGGAGTGTCGTGATTTTGAGGAGGAGGGGTAGAGATAGGGGGGGGCTGGGAACGTGAGTAGTAGGGGAGAGTGGTGGGGTGGGAGATGTAGGAGGAGAAAAGATAGATAGTGGGAGTGGGCACCACTGGTTGGGATCAGGAGACTCAAGTGAGGAGAGTGGAGTATGAGATAAGCGAGAGTATGGAAATTCATTTTCAACGAACCTAACATGACGAGAAGTATATATACGTTTACTAATGACATCCAAACAATGATAGGCACTCTGAGTCTTAAAGTATCCTATAAAAATGCAAGGTTTGGATTTTGGGTCAAGCTTATGAGTGGAGTAGGGTTTGAGCCAAGGGTAGCACAAACACCCAAAGCTTCGGAGTTTTAGATAATTCGGGGGATTGCCAAAAAGGCAGAAAAATGGTGATTTATTAGATAAAGTAGGAGTGGGGAGCCGATTGATGAGATAACAGGCAGTGGTGAACGCATAAGTCCAAAATTCAGTGGGCATACACGCATGAGAAAGTAAGGAGAGGCCGGTTTCAACAATATGACGATGACGTCGTTCTGCAAAACCATTATGTTCGGGGGTGTGAGGAGGGGAAGTAAGATGCGAAACACCATTAATGGTAAGAAAGGAGGCTAGAGCATCATATTCCCCACCATTATCAGAATATAGAGTTTTAATAGGTTTAGAGAAAAATTTCTCAACTAACGCTTTGAACCTAATGAACACGGATTTGGTGTCGGATTTGAGTTTGAGAGGATAAAACCAAATATATTTTGTAAAATGGTCAACAAAAATAACATAATATTTGCAACCATCAAGAGAATATACTGGAGATGTCCATAAATCAGTGTAAATGAGATCAAGTGGAGCATTAGAAAGTAGTGTAGATTGACTAAAGGGGAGCTTATGGCTCTTATTACATTGACAAGCATTGCAATTAAAGGAAAGATTACTAGAAGGATGAAGATTAAAATCCGAAATTAAAAATTTGAAGGTAGCTAGGGATGGATGACCAAGGCGATGGTGCCAATTTATGGCAGATGTAGTAGTGGCGGAAAGCGCTAAGATGGAGGAAGAAGATGAAATCTCATAGACTCCATGTTTAAGTGGACTCTGGATAAGATGTGCCCCCGTGAGACGATCCTTCAAAACAAAAGAGTCACAAGAAAATTCAATTAAGAGATGATTATCACGGCAAAGTTGAGATACGGAAATGATGTTACAAGACATAGATGGAGCATATAAGACATTAGATAGATTTAAAGTTTTAGAAGTAGAAGTAGGAAATGTTAATGAACCAATATGAGTAATAGATACTCCAGTGCCATTACCAATCACAATCTCTTCTGTCCCATCATAGGGGTGATGGAGAGCTAGGGTAGATAGGTCATTAGTAACATGATGAGTGGCGCCAGTGTCGAGCAACCACGAGGTGGAGGTGGGAGGCGGTTTTACTTGCGCCATATGGGCGTGAGGGGAGGAGGAGTGGGAAGTGGAAGGGGGCAGGGTGGGTTTGGCTGTAGGAAATTCGGCTTGGAATGAGGGACAACGATAGAGAGAGTGGCCAACAGTATGACACCATTGACACTTCCCTTGATAGCCAGGGCCTTTTGGTTGGGAATTTTTCTTATAGGGAGTAGGTTTAGGTGGGTTATGGGAATGACGTGGGGATGGTGTGGAGTTGTTAGAGGTGGAGTGGGAAGAGGTGGGGCGAGTGGTAGTGGCTAAGGCTGTAGCTGGCAGGGGAGTAGATGGATTTTGGTTAAATTCCATTTCACGTATCAATAGTTTCTCATGCAAAGCATCAAAAGAGATGGCCGTATCGCGAGCATTAACTGCTTCAATAATTGCAGTATAGTTTGTGTCATGTTTTATGCCGTCAAGAACGCGATCAATGAGATCATCATGATTAACGGGTTCACCAAGCATGGCTAATCGGTCGGCACAAACACGGAGGGCATTCATGTATTCGGGAATAGATTGAGAGCCTTTTGTGATGCTACGGAAATTGGCTTTTAGAAGTTTTGCATGACCACGAGAGTCACGAGCAAAAGTGTGAGATAGTATGCCCCAAACCTCCTTGGAGGTTTGAGCACGGGAAACTAATGGAACAACAGAAGGATCCAAAGTGCCAATAATAGCACCAAACAGAAGCTTGTCTTGCCGAACCCACGTATGGAATTCGGGATTGGGTTTGGAAGTGCTCTCTTTGGTAATGGTGGATGCCGAGGTTGGAAAAGAGCCATCAATAAATTTGAATAGGCCGTAGCCGATGAGTGTAGCCTCAAGTTGGAGTTTCCAAGAGAGATAATTGGTAGTGGTGAGTTTAATAATGTTGGTAAGAACGACAATCACAAGAGGAGTGGTCGGGTCGACGTCGTTTGGGATGGTGTGAGAAGCTATGGAAGGCAGTAGGCGAAGCTAGAGGGGGAAAAAAAATGATGTTAGGTTGAAGAAACAACCTGCTCAGATACCATGTAGAGATTGGAAGGAATTTAGTTTATCATTAATGAGTATAAGCGTATATATAATACAAGTAGTTGAAGAAGATAAGAATGAAAAGCTAAAGCTAAGAACTACAAACTAATCTACGTAAAGTACGTAAGATAGTTAGAGGAGTGAGAAGCATTATACAAAAGATAATTACTATAGCTTATACAACAAATATCTACCAAAAGATAAGAGAAGACTAAGTCTTATCTTTATTTTTAACACTCCGCCGCACCACCGGGATCTGCTGTTCGGTTTCGCGGGAGCTCTGAGCTCCCTGCTTCCCTGTTCTTCGCTGCTCTTATGAGCAGAGGTATAAGCGTACCTCTTAAACTTTTGTTTTTAAGATTTGTGTTTAATTAAGCCCAAGTTTACATTTGTTAATTAGTTTAGTAATTAGGCCTAGAAACCTATTTAGTGAGGTTGAAGAAGACCAGTGTTGGTCTTTCTTTGTTTCTTTCTCTTTGGGTAAGTATTGGGCCCTATGACTTAAACTCAATCACTTAAATATTGGATGCTCTTATATAAGTCATTGGTATTCACATGGATTTTTGGGCTTAATGATATCCTTCCAAGAATTAACAAGACTCTTATATATAACTAATTAGTCAAATAAAATCACTTAGAAAGTATAGGTTATCAAGTTAAAACATGTTTGGTATATATCTCTATTTAGTTAGTTTTAAAGTTATAACTATTCTTAATCTTAGTAACTAGCTCAATTACTAAGTTTAAGTGATGATTCTAATACTATAATATGGTAATATGACTAAATGATGGATACTACTTTTAATTTGATTTCCGAGTAATATCTATGGATTTTCAAGAGATAAGTATAAAAAGGTTCCGTATAAACTATTAGCCACGTGAACACTAAATAAGTCCGACTATATAACTTATATAAATAATTTTGTAAACTAAAATCCGTACTTAAAGAGCACTAGTACTAATATACTTTCTATTGAGTTACTAACTTATTAAATGATCGTTTTAAAAATTAAAAAGAACTCGTTCCTCGGAGCTCAATATGGACGACCTTAAAAGCATAAAAGGGAGATTATTATACTGCAATCGAGGTAACAACTACTGCTGGTACCCGCAATTCCCTTCAATTGCGTTTATTAAATATAAGTACACTGTGAGTTAGTAAATGTTTACCAAATTGATTATTCTTGAGTTGCAGGATGATTATTATGATTTATTGATTCATAAATACTTTTTATGAGTTCTATGAATTGAATGAACTATCATGAGCTATTGCTTATGAAAAGATGATATGATATGAAATGATTTTGCTACCTTAAATATTGAGGTAGAGCTGAGTTGAATGATTGATGATTATCACCTATGAATATTAAAAGATATGAAACATGATAAAATAAAGTGAAAGAACTGGTTTGCTGAGCTGATTGGCGGTCGTGCACGTACCGAGCTGTTTACTGGGGTATTGGCCCGTTACTATTTACTAGGGCACTAGCCCGTTACTGGTGTAGGGTAATGCCCGGGACACAGGTCCTTGCACAATGGTGCATACACATGACTGGGAGACGTCCCAGAGCTGATTGATTTTGCAGCAACCAGAGTAAAAATGGATAAAAGGATGAAATGTTTATAAAGGTGAAGTTGAATGAATGTTGTTTTCATAAATGTTTGAATTATTCTCTCCCCCTGGTTGCAAATAAAATGAGTTGAAATGATTTTTCGTTGCTGGAGTAGCTTGTTACTGGGCCTCGGCTCATAACGTTTTGATTTTCTGTTTTAGGTATTGGCAGGTAGTTGCAAGAATTGATGATAAAGAGAGTGTTAAGAAATTAGTTGATATGTCACTATTACTTAAGGGTTGTAAGCTCGGGTTCGAAATATAGCAAGAGATGATGCTCAGGCTGGATCTCATATATTGACGATGTTTACTATATCTTATATTTCGGGGGCTAGAAGGATTATAGTATGGATATTATTGTGGCTATTTTTGGTGAGTTATGTGATATTATATATATTCTTGAAGGATGTTTAGGATTAATATTGTATTAGCCCAAAGGTTTAAGTTCAGTTTTCGCTGACATTTATGAGTAATTGTGATTAATTAAGGCTATGTAATTTCGTGGCGTTACACACCCCCGGCCCACCAGCCCCCACCCACCCCCAAGCCCACCACCCCCACCCCCACAACTCCAACCCCACCAGCCCCTCCCCGCCGCAGCGCCTCCCCCTCCTCACCACCCCCGCCCCACTGCGCCTCCCCTTCCCACCACCATAGCCCACCACCCAGCCCCACATCCCCCCTTCCCCGCGAAATCGGTTGCCCCCCCTCCCCCAGCCGGCCCGGACCACCATCTCCACCATTCGAACCATCATCTCCACAATCGAACACCATTTGCCGAAATCGAGCCAACCAAGCCCAAAATCGAGCCACCCGAAGTCGACCCAACCAAGCCTAGAAATCGAGCCACCCAATCCCCCGTCGTTGCTTGTTGTTGTTGTTTTGGTCCATTAATGTCGCCGGATCCGAGCAACCCAGCGAAAAAACGGACAAAATCATTCGAGGGAGGGAAGAGGAAGACGAAATCATTCGAGGGTGGGGGGGGGGGGAGAGGTCGGTGGTATGGGCGAGTGGGGGGTGGAGGGGCTGCGTGAGGGAAGGAGATGTGGAGGGGATGTGGGAGGGGGGGGCTGCGTGGAAGGGGGTGCGGGTGGGGGCGCGGGGAGGGGAGGGGGGTTGGGGGTTGGGTGGGGGGTAGGGTGGGGTAGGGTTGGCTTAATTAGGTTTTAGGATTAATTAGATTTTTAGGGTTAATTAGAGTTTTTAGGGTTAATTAGTTAACGGAGAACTAACATCTGTTAGCCAAAATGGTATTTTGGGTAATGTTTTTAAAGGTCAGGGGTATGTGATGAATTTTTTTTAAGGTCAAGGGTATCTGGTGAATTTTTAAAAAAGTAGGGGTATTTGGTGAAATAACCGTATTTTTACTTATCTGAACTTGATTGAACTTATATAAACTTATTATACTTTATTAGTCCTTATTAGACATCAATTGAACTTATTAGACCTTATTTTGTAAGAGTGTCACACTTTTTTTTTTTTGCTTATTTTTGTTGAGTGAACTTATCTAAACTTGTTAGACCTATTTGAACTTGTCTGATCTTATTTTTTCTGATACGAATTGAAGATAACGTGAACATAACAGGGCCTATGTGTGATGTGTGGATGTCCGATTTACTATTTTTCTTTTCATTTACTCATGTGGAGGACTCCAAATGTGTAGATTAAGAGAACTTTAAATGAGCAGAAATGTCTGAGACGTACCACGCACATGATCCACGCAAGTGCCCTATAATTGTGTTGGTTCCGAACTGAATATATAGAGGATCTCATGCCTGTCCACATGTTAACGTAAAAAGTTTTAAATAGTTAATTACTATATTAATCGAGCTTCTAAGACCGATCCTTCATTCATATTGGCTATGTTTGGGGAAGCATTTCAAATAATTTAAATGATAAGATGCTAAAATATGTTAGGTGCTAAAATAATTAGTAAATGTTTCATATGTATGTAGAATAAAATTTCAGGTGGTTAAAATGATAGAATTTGATAAGTTAAGATTTTTAACTTTTCAAAATCAGGTGGCTAAAATTTTGGAAATCTTTTAAAAATTTTGTAACAACTAATTTTTCCAAAATAACTCAACAAATTAAGCAACAAATTTTGCCAAACAGTTAATGTAATCAGCTACCTTATGAAATTCAGCCACTACCTTATTTTAGTTAACTTATCAGTGAGTCCACTCATGGTACACCCGGGTGTACCATGAGCATGGTACACCCGGGGCATTTTCGTAATTAATTAGAACTTCAAGTGCTCATTTGACACCAAGTTTGCTCATTTGGGCATTTTGCTTATTTTGCTCATTTGCTCATTTTGCTCATTTTGTAATAAAAGTATTTGCTCATTTTCTTAAATGAGTAGAAATGTTTGCTCATTTGCTCATTTTGCTCATTTGCCTATTTGCTCATTTTGCTCATTTGGAGAAAATAGTTTTAGGTGTACCATGAGCATGGTACACCCAGGTGTACTATAAATATTGGTGTACTATAAATATTCTCCTTATTAGTCTCATCTCCTTTTCCGTTAGTATTGCCAAACCTAGCCAATATTATAAAACAAATAGAGTAACTATAAAAAAGTATTATACATTAATTTCTATCTCAGTTTGAGGACGTTCTACTAAGCAAGTCCTGAGTGCAATCAAAGAAAAGATCACTTGCAACAAAACACGTACGAGTTACGACATAGCAGTAGAAATAACAACAGACTTCACTGGACTTTTCTCTTGTTTGTACCCTCAACTTGACAAATCTTTTTCCAAGATCTGATAATTATGAGCAACGGTATTAAAGTCCAAGGGAAATTCGCTCCAACAAAGTATGCATAGAAGTAAAGTGGACTTGCGGAAAATTGTTTGCCTTCTATGAATGGAGTCGTGAGAAATATAACAACCCCATAAAACTCCCCTACACTTGCGACCAATTGGAGAACATTTTTATAGTACTTGCCAGTTGCTACAGCATACCTGCAAAAGTCATACAATATGAGAAATCTTGTTATATGCTTAGCGTCGTATTATTTCTTAGCCAAGAAATCTATTAGGTACTAATTTAGCTTGGTCTGATTATTGCATTCGAACCCAGGTTGGAGGTCGAAATTCCCCAACTAAGATTCTCGAAAATGAGGATTTCCTTACCTTTCCCTCACTCTTGACCCGTATGTGATTTTGGGCTGAATCAATCTATAAGCAATAGGAGAATGATATATAGTACTCTTTAATCTTACCATAAGAATGAAATAATCATGTATGTAGAATTGTAGATGTAGCAATAATGGGAGAACTCCTTTTGCTATAAGCACTAAAGATAACTAAATTAATTCACACACTATTTTCAAATTACACTAATCTTCGTTAAACCATGCACACATTCAAATTATTTTTGTACAATTGAAATGGGAATATTTACTACACATATAGTTGTGAATCTAGGTTAATTTTCTGTGTAATATCCTTCCAGAAAACAAATAAGTAATAAGTTCTAGGAAACTAATGTCATTCAACCACTACCTCCGTCACTTCAAGAACGTGTTACAAAAGCGTCCAAAATGGTATCAAATAATTGTCCCAAAAAAAAGAACATAAAAGGGACTATATATATTATAGAATCATAGAAATGGCAGTTGTAAACTTACATGCTAATTAGCAGTTAATCAATCTCATCATTAATAAGGAAAAAATAATAGGCCAACAATAGAAGAAGATGGCATGCTACTTACGCTGCTAAAAGGTTCGCTGGACCTAATATAAAGATTGAAAGTCCTTCAAGAGCTATCGTTGTGGAATCATGAGAGAGATATCTAGAATCACCTTTACTGTATTCTTTCCCTGTATAAGCAAAAAAAATTAAGCTATATTAAAACCTATATAAACAGTCAACAGCAGAGACATAAGGATCAATGTTGGCCTAGTGATTATAAGGCTCTCCTCCCACCCTTGCGACAGTCGACAACCGACAAGAGTTCGATTCTCACCCCTTGCAAAGCGGATCCCCTCCCCCCTAGCACATCAATTTCAAAATGAAGTGACAAGTAACAGCTAGCACATATCTTTGCTTTTTATTCAAGCTGGTGTTAATTAATTAAAACCTAGCTACCAAGTTAAATTAGCAATATTCTAGCCTAAAACATCCATTAGCAAAAGGAAAGTAAAAATAGTTAAAGAGGCCTACAAATTTCAGCGAAGATGTTTCCAGTCTTGTCCTTGTAGAAATAAGGTCTGAAGACCAAGTATAACTCAAGGGTCAAATGCACAAGACCATTGAATGTCAACCAACATATGACCAACTTCTCCACTTTAGTTGCCTTCGAATATAGCCCTGTGTCACAAACATAAACTATTTGACTAAAAATGGTACTAATACAAAAAAAATCATTGATATTAAGAAATATGATACATCTCATAGTAATCTCAAATCACAGGTTGTTAATTATATAGAGTAGTACTGATTATTGCAATTATTCAGACTGATAGAATGGAATATTATGTGGTAGATTACGTAAACTCCCCTAATCGGAGTCAATGCCATTGATTCTGTCCCTAAATTGACTTTTCATTTCTCCAATGCAAGTTTGTCAATGCACATTTTGTATCCTTAATATCTTTAATTACATATTAGTAAAAATATTAAAAGTTTAATTTTCCAAATGTACTCAATGAGACGAATATGACTATGTTTTTTCTTATATAGTAAAAAAAATGGAAGATTTTATTTACATATAAATAGTGTCAAAATTGGGAATGGGAAATCTATTTAGAGATGGAGGGAGTATTTGCAAACTAATAATAATCCTAATTGTGTTACGAAACCTATTAAGAATAGAATTTTTTTTTAAAATATATCCACATACTATTCTATCATCACAGACAATACACTATAGAAGTATAATAATACATCATGTTTGACTTCTACTCACGGTTAATCAGCTCGTTAATTTTGATCTTATGATGAATCAATAGGTTACGTTATGATAAATTTTTGATTCTAACACCTAGTTTAAGGCCCATATCATTTCAACTACAAATAATATTCAGTAAACTTTAGTTTTAAATAGTAAAAACTAAGTCAACTCTATCAAAACTTAGTTTTAATCAGTAAAAAGAGCATATGTTTAGTGAAGAGTTGAAAATAAAGCAAATTAATCCAACAACAAATAAATTAGTGTCATTTACAAGTATCATACGATAAAATAGAAATGAGTAAAGTAAAAAAAAAAAAATTTACCAGAGAAAATCCATGTGAGAGTGAAAACAATGATTGAAGCGGCAGCAAAATAAGTCAAGATGGTTATTGGAGAGAGAAAATTAGGGGTAAAATCTGGTAAATAAAGATCTTTCGGAAAATAGGGATGAATATGACCCTCCATTTTTGTGATCTTACCCAGATACTTTTGGATCTTCTCTCTTCTTTATTTTTTTTTCTTTGGCAAAATTACACAGAAAAAAAGAGAGAGAGAGGGAGAAACGAGAAAGAGAGAGAAGTTGACGGCTGATTTAGTATTTTCTTTTGACTCATAACATTACTATAATTAGGTGATTCTTCAGGGCAACTCCCAAGTCTAGCGCATTTATCATGTGTAGTGATGTCATGAACTCATGATGGGATTAGGCCCCGTTCTTTTGGACTGAACTAACTGAGTTGAACTGAACTAAACTGCGAAAACCGAACCGACCGAATCGATCATGCGGAAACTAAAATGTAGAGAAATCGAACGGAGTTTAAGCTGCGAAACCGAAGCGAACCGGATTGAAAATAAGTCCAAAAGAACAGGTTCATTCTACATATTTTCACTTAATTACATTTATTTGAACTTATTAGATCTCATTAGTTCTTATTAGACCATATCTGAACTTATTAAATATTATTTTGTCAGTGTCAGACCTTATTTTTTAATTGAATTTATCTGAACTTATTAGTCATTATTAGATCTTATATGAACCCATCTGAACTTATTTTTCTAATAAGGATTGAAAATAAGTAAACAGAACAAGGTAGATGTCATTTATACTATGATAAGTTTAGGGCATGTTCTCTTCGGTATAAAACAACTGAACTGAACTGAACTGAATTGAACTGAACTGAACTGAATTAAATTATAACTAATAAATAGTAATGATAATAATTTAGGAACTGAATAACTGAACTGCATTGAACTGAATTGAACTGAACTGAAAATAAGTTGGGGAGAACAGACCCTTAGGGGGTTTAAGCGGAACGAAAAAAATTCCAAAGTTTAATTCAATCCCATCAAAATTTGTCGAATTGGATTGAATTGAAAAAAAGTTCAACTTCTCGTTTTTGGACATCAAATTTTCGAGTTCCAATCCAAAATTCAACCATTCAAGTCCTAAAATGAAATTTAGGAATGTTAATTCTGGATTTCAAATTTCAAGTGACAGTAAAGAATTAGCTTCAAACAATATGGACAGTCATGAATTCCGTTATTGAGAGAGAAAGAAGTTTGACTTGTGAGAATTATTAGACAGCTGAAGTTTGCGATTATTGGTTGTTCTAAGGCCTGTTCTCTCTAATTTATTTTCAGTTTAGTTAAGTTAAGTTAAGTTAAGTTAAGTTCAGTTCAGTTCAGTTCCTAAATTATTATCATTACTAATTATTAGTTATAATTTAATGAAGTTCAATTCAGTTCAGTTCAATTCAATTCAGTTCAGTTCAATTCAATTCAGTTCAGTTCAGTTCAATTGTTTTATGTCGAAGAGAACAGGTCCTAATTATTAGTTTGATATGGTTACAAGTCATTTTCACGTGTTTCGCATAAAATTTATAATAAGGTGATTAGGTGATTCTTCAAGACAATTTCTAAGTCTAGGCTGTCTACTGTCTAAATTCTTGCACATCCATTATGTGTGTATTGATGTGATTATGTGTATCAAATTAATCAGTCCAAAATTGGATAAGATCGAACTGAATAGAATATTAAATTTGCACTTACTTCTAATTTCAAGAAATTATTGAATTAAGTATTAGAAGGCATAAACGCGAGGGAATCATCAAATAGGTGTTTTGGTGATTCTTCAAGATGCTCTTAATTATAATGAATGAAAATCTGCCACACATAAATATTAATATTGACAAATTATTAGAATAGAAGATCTAATTTCAATATAAAATTAGACAAATTCAAGCATATATTCTCCTAATAAGCCTATTTCATCTTAATTTAACCCAATACTATCCCCAGACATCTCGCATCAATGTAGTCGTCCATTCTCTTTTCGTTGTTTTCCTTTGAATATCGAACTATAGCAGACAAGTTTACAAAATAACCCGAAAATCTTATCGAATGGCAGGATTGACGTAGTCATTATATGAATTAAAGCATGTGATTACAGAATGGAACAAACTAACACTAAATGGACTAAACTAGTCATTTACTGAAAAAGATGGTCCGTTCACTTCTTAGTATTAGGTTTGGGTCGTTGCCTAATTTGAAATTAAAAATAGGTCGTCTTTTACAAGACTAATTGATAAATATTTGAAAGTGAGGATGAAAACCATTATTTACTTAAATGCTTCAAAAGTTGACCCTCAAATCTCAATTAAATGTAGCATAGAAGTATTATTATTTAGGATGTCTTATATGCACAGATGGTGGAAGTAAATAAAAAGTTAAATTGTGTAATTACATCTAATAACCTCATTTAACATGTGAGAAAATTACTTAACAAAGTTCCCGTAAAGAAATATATGTTAATTTAGATGAGCAACAACCGTGAGATTTAATACAATTGTATTGCTTTTTTTAATTGATAAAGATGAATTTAATTATTCTTTTATTTGAGAAAATAATTGTAATTTAAGGTGGACATTAAGTCCTCCTCTCTACCCTTATACTTCTATTCAATGAATGAGTTATGAGTAGAGATAGAGTGATATAATAGAGATAGAGTGATATGCGATGAATGAGTAGCGTGAAATAAAATAAAAGAGTGAAATATAAAGTGGGATAAATTTTTCTATCAAGGAAATTCACACCTGATGGAAGTTAAATTTGCAAGCAAATATGAGTTTTCTCTCTAAAAAAAGTAAAAGAATCTGAAGAACTCTTTGGGCACACACAAAAACGATTAGGTACCAACTTGAGCGGATTTTCCTCTTAATTCTAGTCTCAGATTCACATATTTTTCTCCAGCATCGAATGATTATGAGAAACGGTATTAATGCCGATGAGCATTTGCTCCGATGAAGTATGCATATTAGTAGCATGGATTTACGTACAAGGAGTATTTCCTTCCAAAATCGAGGTTAAGTAATAAATCACGAGACCATAGAAGTGACCCAATGATATAGCCAACTGAAGGATATATCTATAAGACTTGTGAGTTGCTATAGTATACCTGTCATTTTCACATGTCAAATAAGTAAGTCAAATTAATTTATGGTTAATTCAATATTTATTATTGTTGTTTTAAAATAAAATATTGTAAAAGTTTCGAATCAAAGTATTATTTTGAAATTTAGAGGCGGATTTATGGAAGGAAAGTAAATTCCAAAAGTTTATTTGGGTCAAATTAGATGACTAATAAAATATATTTTTTCAAATGCCTAAATGTATAGAGAGACTATTCAAACAAAATTTCAAAATAATAAACTATAACAACTAATGAAATTTGCTATCAAAATTCTTTTAACCTTCTATTAATTTATAACATCCTAAATAAATTTGTGACCATTGAAGCGGGGTTTAAAAAAACAAAAACAAAATACTCTAAATCAAAAATCGTTCCATCTTCTCCTCTCTTCAAAACCCTATGTGGCTGGCGATTCTCCATTGTCCGAGGATAGCGGACGAAAGTCGGACCCGTTTAGCTCGGATGACCGGACAAAGCCCTAATGTTGCCGGCGATTATCCTCCTCCTCCTTAGACTCCTCATGCGGTTGTTTTGGCCGTGGTTCTTGAACCACCTCCTCCGACACAATCTTCTCTCTCTTCCTCTTTCGATCCACCTTCGACGACACAATCTTATCCCACCCCCTCTTCCAATCCACCGCCTCCGACGCAATCTTCACTCCCTCCCTCTTCCAATCCTCCTGCTCCGGTTTTACCAGATCTCATCGATCTTTGTGTTTCTCAAGTATTCTTGAAAGACGAAATTAAGATTTCGGTATCTGCAATGGAGAGGTTGATCAACTTTCTACCATTTACCGATTACACCTGGTGAAAGTAAATAAAAAGTTAAATTGGGCAATTACATCTAATAAGCTCATTTAACATGTGAGAATATTAGTTAACAAAGTTCCCGTAAAGAAAAATATGTCAATTTAGATGAGCAACTGCCATGAGATTTGATGTTGTTTTTTAAAATCGATAAAGGTGAATTTAATTGTTTTTTATTCGAGAATATAATTGTAATTCAGGGTGGACATCAAGTCCTCCTCTCTACCCTTATACTTCTATACGATGAATTGAATTGATAATAATAGAGATAGAGTGATATGAGATGAATGAGTAGCGTGAAATAAAATAAAAGAGTGACATATGAAGCGAGAAAAAATTTTCTATCAAGAAAATTTACACTTGATTTAAGTTAAATTTGCAAGCAAATATGAGTTTTCTCTAAAAAAAAAAGTAAAAGAATCCAGATTCACATATCTTTCTCCAGCATCTAATGATTATGAGAAACGGTATCAATGCCTAAGGAACATTTGCTCCTATGAAGTATACATAGTAGTCGTATGGACTTGTAGAAAAAGGATTTTGCCAACTGAAGGATATATCTATAAGACTTGTGAGTTGCTATAGCATACCTGCAATTTTTTACATGTCATATAAGTCAGTTAAATTAATTAATGGTTGGTGGTTGAATCCTTGTCACCTCAATTTTAGTAAAGCTGGGACGTTTCGAGTGATCGTTATCACTTTTGGTAAAATTTTCAATTCCAGTCTCAATGATTATTAGAGTTTTCTTTTCAGAGTTGGTATCTTATCCCTTTTTACTGTCTCACCTCACAAGATTGTGCCTATTTTGGCCAGTAAAATATATACCATGAGTGTATTGTCCACATGGTACATATGCGCGTAATTATTAGCTCCATGAAACTCTTTGCTTCTGGTTATTTGCTAATTTAATTTTGAAAGTCATCCAAATAAGTAATAAAGTTGTTTTCTGTATAATATGTGCACAATATACTTGGATAATTTGGCAATTTCTATAATACATGTGGATGTCCTCAATTGACATGCTAGTCTTCTGCTTATTTGGAGGTCAAGAGCGATATGGAGTTTCAAATAAGCAAAAAGTGGGTATCCTGATGTATAATGAAAGCTCTTTGAATGGTAAAAGATGATGCTCATATAGTACATGTCACAATAAACATTAATCACTTACAGCGCTAAAAGGCAAGCTGGACCCAATAAAGTAATGGTTACTCCTTCAATGGCAACTATTGTAGAATTAAGAGAGGCATATCTCGAATCAGCTTTGCTATACACTTTCCCTATATAAGGCAGATAACAACAAAAGTCAAACAAATTGCAAACAAAAAAAAGTTAGAGATTTATAAAATGCATTAACATATGAAGAAGAGCACTACACATCTCAGCAAAAAATACATCCAGATTTGTCTTTGTAGTAATCAGGTGTGATGGCCAAGTAAAACTCAGGATCAGATGCAGTAGACCATTAAATGTAAACTAACATATGAGCAACCTTTTAATTTTTGTTGTCTTTGAAAACAAACCTATGTGACAAAAGAGAAACCAAATGGTAAAAAATAATAATACAAAAGTTGGCAAAATCTCAGACGAGAAAGTTTAAGGGCGTAAGTTATTGTGAGGCAGTCATACTCACATATACTCTTACAATATGGAGAAGATTTCTTCCGATAAATTTCTAAACAGTGCATATTACATTTGCTCTTTGAGTAAGCTTGAAAAAGTAACCTCTCAAAATCTCTCAAAATGAGAATAATACATGTGTTGTTTACCAAAATTACAAAAAATGTCATTGTGATATGATACTTTTGCATATCACCACTATAAATCATGAACTTTTTCTCACTATTTTCGGCAGTGATTTGTAATTTCTTTACGATTCTTACTTAGTTGGTTAACAGAGACGGCGCTTAACACGTGCGACATAGGCGATCGTACAGGGCCTCACAAATTTTTGGGCTCATATACTTTTGTATATTAATTAATAGATATTAAGTCATTGTATAAACATTGTTCAGTGTTGGTATATGACTCATATATCATATATGCATATAGTTTTTTATTGCAGCAATATGATTGATATGAAACCAGGTAGTAAATTGATGAAAGTACCACTCTTCGTTATCTGATTACATTTTTGATTCCCTTAAAAAACTCCAAACTTAATTCATCAAACAATAATTTTTAATACACTCTTGTATTAAAACTAAATGTTTATGTCACTCTTAACCGTCTAATAATTCAAAAGAATATTTTTCATAAATTTTAACCCTTGATGAAATTAGACATATTTCATCAATATTAATAATAATATAAGTCACAGGCACAATATAATAAAACCATGAGCTTATTAAGTATTAAAACATTAAAATACATAACAAGATTGTAACACATGGCTACTAATCCTATAAACTTTTGCCTTGATGTCAATGAATGAAAGCCAATGGAACCTAAAACTAATGAGACAACTTACTCAAAGAGCGCATCTAATTTTACATCAATGATGTTAATTGTGTGAACATATTTTTAAATATACAAAATTTAAATTTTAAAAATCTTTGTATCCTTAATTTATTAATTTAGAGACCCATATAATATTTAATTGAATAAGACCTCCTTCATAAACGAATCGCCCCTTTTGGTCAAAAAGGATAATCATTTGATAATTTGGATTAAGAAGTCTTAAAATTAGATAAGTGGTAGTCATGTTTTACTCCTCTCGTGATTATCTACCACGTGACACCCATAAAAGTGAAGACAATAATATTGTTCAATTTAGCTTTTATTGTCTTAAAAAGGATTATGCAATTACTCACTTCGGTTTTTATTGGTTTACCCACTTCTTTGGGAGTAGAAGAACTAGGTATATGGCCGGGTCATAGAAGGAAAGAAAACTAATTAATTTATCGACGTATACTACATGAAAGTTAATGTTGTAGGCCAAAGAAAGTACAGTGAAAAGATAAAGATAACAATAAACAATTGGATGGGCTATTCCTAAAACCAAAAAAAATATGTAAATTAATAAAGGATAACTAAATAAAAAAGTAGGTAAACTAATAAAAAGAAAAACCCTAGCCGTTTCCTGTCCTTTCTCCCTCTTCCTCTTCAATTCTTTTTCTAGGGTTTTTAATTTTTTTGGCCTCCTTGGCCGGAAAAAGTCTAATTTCTTTGGAAATTAGACTACTTTCGACCCTTTTCCTTAGATTTTAGTGTTATTTTAGTGTTACTATCTTCTTTATTGCTCTCTTCTGTTCAGTTTCTCCATATGTGAGAGTTTTTGTCCCCCTTTTGGTGGTTGTTTCTCATTTTTGTATGAGTTTTCTTATTTTCATGCATGGTGTCAATAATTTGGAAGATGGTCTGGATCCATAAGGGTTTAGGTTTTTCAGTAATTCGTCATTGGGAACAATTATATCACAGAATCAGATTGTGAAGATGTAAAGACATCGAAGTACACTGCTCGCGTCAAGCTTGAAGCGGTGGAGTTGGAGCTGTGCTCGAGTATGCTTAAAATTAATTGGTTCCATTGTGAAAATTGTTGCAATTTGCTAAACTGTATTTTTCAAATCTTAATTATCATTGTATGTGCCGTTTGGCTTATTATTAAGGAAAAATTGACAAAAACAGTCCGAACTATGCGCATTCTTCCTTTAACAGTCCGAACTATTGATTATCCCTCAATAATCCCAACTAATACCCCCATCTTCCAAAAATGATCCATGTAACCTAGAAACATACTACAACAGGTAAACCATAAAAATGTGATTTGCACATGATTTTTAATGAAATCTATTTTTATTCCCTTTTGTTTTTCTGTTTTATTGCCTTTGACTTAATTCTTTTCCTCCCTTTTTACTTTACGCCACGTTTTCTCTCTCCTCCTTCTCCGTATTTTCTTCTTCTCTTCACGCAGACTTCTTCTCCCTCTTTCTTCTTCACGACATTTTTTTTCACATCCTTCTTCTCCTTCTTTATTCTTCATAAAAATGACTCAATCACATGGGTCTGGTGCTGATTCTTCCAACTCCTGGGGTGAATTTATGATGAACTGCAAGTGTGGGGTTCCTTGTGCAGTTCGGTCTGTGACGAAATAGAGTCGCAACCATGGAAGGAAGTTCAGAGCATGTGGGAGGTATCCTGTGAGTGAGTTTTTGGATAATTTATGTTTAATGAACACGATGAAAACAATCAGACATTGAGATGGAGAAGTTTGATTAATGAAGACCAAGACGATATGCAATCGGTCCATAACATGTTGTAATAAGAGTGGCTCCAATATTTGATGTGGCGACAATTAACCCTTCTAAGGTTGGAGCACTTTTCAAGTTGAACTCTTTCTTAATATATAACACAACCCCTAGAGCAACACAGGAAAGAAACCCAACCAAAAAAATTGGTTCTCAGTACTACTATAAGTCTCTGAAGATGAATTTCTCATATAAATCAAATTATCAAAGCCACATAAGCAGATAATTATGTAACTTTATAATCAATGAATAGAATTCTCATAAAATGAGAGGACTAGAAAAACATAGCAGATCAATGAACAGATTTGAGGACTAGAAAAAAATACCATATCAATGAACAGATTTGAGGACTAGAAACACGTAGCAGATTAGTGAACAGTAAAGTAAAGTTTAATGAGCAAATTACCAGTTCATACTAAATTTCAGTATTTACACATGAAGTTTTTGTCAATATTTTCCTTTCAAATTTTCCCATTACTCATTAAATTTAGTTTTTACACATGAAGTTATTCTAAAAATTCACAGTCTTTAGGCACGAGATATAGCAAAGCAAAGAAATTGAAGAAAAGAAATGGCGACTTATTACCTTCCTTCGCAGTTCCTCATACATTTGTCGCGAATTTTGTGCCATGCCTGCTAAATTGTGCTTTCTTCAAATTTTTGGAGCGAAATTTAGTCAAAAGTTTGTTAATTGAAGTCGCTAATGGCGACTCTTTTTTTTTGTTAATGCTGGAGATTGACTGAAATTGAAGAGAAAGAAGTTAAAGAACATTTAGTGGGGTGAAGTAAAAAGGGAGGAAAAAAATTAAGTCAAAGGCATTAAAACAAAAAAACAAAAGGGAAAAAAAAATTAGATTTCATTAAAAATCATGTGCAAGTCACATGTTCAAGGTTTACCTATTGACTGTTGTAGTTGGTTTCTAGGTTATAGGGATCATTTCTGGAAGATGGGGGTAATAGTTGGGATTATTGAGGGAAAATCAATAGTTCGGACTGTTAGAGAAAGAAGGCCCATAGTTTGGACTGTTTTTGTCAATTTTTCCTATTATTAATGATATATTTTCTTCCCGTAAAAAAAAAAAAAAACAGGTAAACTAATAAAAAGAGGAGGGATTACGTATAAAAATCCCTCAACTTTAGAAACTTCTCAGGCGTCTCAGCTCACCCTCACTCTCACTCATACGAAATTATGACTTTATGAGGCTCGAATTTATCCTGAAAGCTCGTTCCATGTTCTTTTACATCTTTTCCTTAGATGAATCTACTTGTTTAGACTATCTTTTCTTGCGATTTTTAAGATCTACTTCATGGATTATTCATGCGATTGATTTTATGAGGTTGTTATTGCTTGTTTCATGAGTTCAACTTAATTTTTGTTTATCTCATGTTATTTGATGTTTTTAGGGATAATTTCGATATTATAAACTTATGATTCGAATTTTTGGTATAATTTCGTAGTTCATGTTTGTTTCATGGAACCAAATAATAAGAATATTTATGTTACAATATGTAGTTTCACATACTTTCATGCGATTGTTAATTTGTTCATTTTTGTTTCATCAAATCAATTTTTTTGAATGGTTGTGACTGGAAATCTGGAATGAATTACCTCCATGGGCCCAAGCCCCCCCTCCCGCCCTGGCTGCAAGCCTATTGCTTTTTGATCATCAGTTGTGTTGTGACAGATGCAATTAACGAAATAAACAATTAGTGACAAAAAGGGATATCAAATTCTAGCGAGACCCCGTGATTGGTTAATCCTAACGCCAGATAATTAATTCAAGGCATAGTTCAACAAGGTGGATATATTGATTGTGGTTAAGGAGAAAAAAGGGATATGAAATTCATTCATATATGGTGAATGAAATTTAGGAGTATAAATTAAGGTCCCAATTGTAGCATAAGTTAATCCTTTGGGGTAGAACAAGATCTCACCAACCCAAAAGTTTGAATATTTTTTGTAGAGGGAGTACATCCCTGACCCTTGCTATACTGCTAATACTATGAATGTGACCAGTTCTGTGTAATTGTTGTAATTTTATTCTCATTTTTATTTTTGCTTCAGGAGTCCAGTCATGGGATTCTGTGATGTGACGAAACCCGGCAAACTAACGAAGGGTAATGATGGTCTGGCTATACTCATAGAAGATAGGATCAGCAGTTTACCTGATGTCTTATTAGCTGAAATACTTTCACTCCTTTCCAGTAAGGATGCTGTTGCTACAAGTGTGTTGTCTACACGGTGGAGGCATGCTTATACATGGGTAGCACGCCTCGACTTTGACGACTCACCTATCTCTCATTGTGTGCAGTATCCACATATGAAAGATATTTTCCCTGTTTTCAAGATGTTTGTTGATAAGGTATTGGAAGCCTGTCAGTCGTCTGAAAATATATCCACTTTTAGGCTTCAATTTGGCCGGAGTAAATGTTGTGATGTGAAAAACATTGTTTTCCTGATCTGGAACCTGTGAATCTTAGTACCTGGCTGTGTTTTCCCTTAACCCATAGGGTTAGGAAGCTTGACATTGGTGCTTATGTTTGGGAACCTCGCGCGCTGCCTTCTGCCATTTTTACTTGTCAAACACTCGAGGTGTTGATGCTCAATGTGAATCTCGACCTTGAACTTCCCTTGTCACTGTGTTTGCAGAACTTGAAAGAGTGCCATCTTACTTTGAAAGAGTTTCCTTCAGATAAATCTGTGCTCAGTAGGTTAGTTTCGAGCTGTCCTTCCCTTGAGCACCTGGATTTGCTTGGAATCTGGGACCCTATTTATACCCTTAAAATTCGCTCAGCCTCTCTTCGTAGGTTATCTCTACGTAATTATCTTTGGGACTGCCCAAGGCAAAAGGCTGTACTTGATGTTCCGAACTTGGAGTTCCTACTGTATGATGACGTTTATGCATCTAGGTATCTCATCAGCCATTTTAGTGCTCTTGTTGAAGCTCAAGTTAATATCTCTTGCTCCCCTAATAGTCTGGATGAAGTTGAAAGTGTACTTAGCCTTGTAAGCCCATTGTCTAATGTTCAGCGGTTGTATCTGATGTGAGGATGTGTAGAGGTTTGTTTTGGATTTCTTTCATCCTTTAGTATGTGCTTCAAGAATACTGGTTTTATATCAATGCTATCGACTGATGCTTTCATCAACATGTTTCAGGTTTTGTCCTTGTCTAATTTTGAGCATCAGCTCCCTGTCTTTCATAATTTGAAACATTTGCAGCTGGGTTGTGAATACTATGTTTATTGGTATAAAATGTTGATGGAGCTGCTAAGGTGTGCACCTTTGCTAGAAATACTTACTTTCACAGAGGTTAGTGTGCTGTGCTTTTCCTATTCCAAAATTTCAAAATTGATTTCACCTCTTTTTTTTAGACACAGGTCCTTTAATTTTTTTTCAGGGATTCATAGACCATGTTCTTAGATATGAAGCAGAGGAGTACCCGGAAATGTCTAAGCTGGAATGCGAGTCATGGAGTGGAAGTCAGATAATCCCATCTTGTTTGGGATCTCATCTCAAAAGGATTGTAATAAACGACTACGAAGGGACAAAATGGGAGCTGGAAATGGTTAAATATTTTCTCAAGAACGCATCAGTTTTGGAGGAACTGGTTGTAACTTGTCATGAATCAATGGCGATGGCAGACAGGATATCGCTGGGGAGCACATTTCAGAAATTATCAAGAGCCTCGATGGCTTGTTCAGTAAAAGCTGAATGATTTTAGATTTTTAGGACTTATAACATACATACTCTACAGTGGTTAGAATAAGCAGCTTAGCAGCGTTCTTAGCTATATAAGTATCTGTATGAAGTTATGAAGACTGTGCCTGCTGTCTGCAAGATTGCTAGCAGGCCAATGTTCTTTGTTGTATTTTTAGTCAGTCAAAATTGTTGTACGTCTAGTACCTCTTGTAGTTTTGACTACATAGCTAAGGGTCTGTTCTCTTCGGCATAAAACAAGTGAACTGAACTGATTGCAACTTAACTAAATTAAATTATAACTAATAGTAAGGATAATTTAGCTATCAATTGAACTAAACTGATTGCAATTGAATTGAACTGGAGAACAGGCACTAAGGCTTTACAGTTCAAATCTTTAACTTTCTCCAGTCCCCTTAATTATAGTGTTTAAACCTATTTGCTTTTTTGTTAACTCTTCATCTGTCAGTGGTCCCCCACTCCCTCCTTGGTCTTTGTGATAAAGCAAATGTAGCAACTAATTTGGGACGGAGTGAGTAACTAATAGTAAGGATAATTTAGCTATCAACTGAACTAAACTGATTGCAATTGAATTGAGCTGAACTGAACTGAAGATAAGTTGGGGAGAACAGGCACTAAGGCTTTACAGTTCAAATCTTTAACTTTCTCCAGTCCTAGCTAGTCTGGGATCATATTTCTTGGTGTCTTGTTTCAGAAATTTTTAGTGGATGTGTTTTTAACTATATGATATGAAATCTGCTATGAGGAGAGGCTTGGGGGCACTTTAGGATGGTTCTGCGGAATGCAGACTAAATTTCTGTCGCACCAGCTGAAGTATAACTGTGTTCTCTTTGTTGCCAGGTAGTTTCCAGTTAGAGTACTGCTGATGCATTTGTGATGACATCCATTTCTGGTGAAGCTTGAGGAATATTTCTAAATAATATTCGCCTTGATGGTCAAACTTGCGAAAGTTAAGCTTAATTTTTCCATTCTTGATGAGTTCTTGATGTGGCGATGTCAAACAGAGTCTTGAACTTTTTGTTTCTTGAAGTGATTTTTTCATGATGTACAAAGTTCATTATATCAAACTTAATTTTTCAGTTGTGATGCGTTCTCAAATACTTCATTTGTCTCAAAATAATGCAAATATTTTTACGGGCACACATGCCAATGCACAATAGTGACCAATAGCCTCTAATTATTTAATCGTAAAAGTTATAAAACATGGTATGCTGAAAATATCCATGGAGATGAATCTAAAAAATCAAGAGCTCGATTCTTGCCGCTGCAAAAGTTGAAGTATTCTTATCACACATAATCTTCACCTACGGAGTATGAATTGTTATAAGATTAATGTATTTACGTATAATTTTTTTTAAAAAAATTGGTAAGATAGAATACTCTTGGCTACCCTCGCACAGGCCCTCACCCGAAGTCCCCTTACAAGCTAGACACCCCCAAGCCTCCCTCCCCCCTTACATCCCAAGCAAATGCTTGTGATAGGAATTAAATACTAGACTTTGCTAGGAAAGATGAAAGAGCTCACCACTTGAGCCAACACTATTTCCTTGTGTATTTACTTAAATGATATACTGTCTTTGAGTGATTAAGTTGAATGTATTCACAAAAGAAAAAAGGAATTAGCAATTACATACTATTTCAGGATTCCCAAATGCTGAATTAACTTACTATGTTTCCTAATTTTTATCTTTACTTGCTGAGTTACTTCTCTAAAGTTGGTACCCATTCACCCACTTTTCTCTTTAATTCATCCTCTTCAATCTTCCTTTCCTATAGCAAAGCTAAGTTGCTTTAAATTGGGAAATAGTGTACTTGGTTGTGAAGTTACTGATAACTATTTATAAGGATTATTATCATTATGCCTTGTCATATATTAGTAGCTAAAATATCGCTATCAGGATGAAAATCATGAAATGAATGTATTTAGTATACCAAACTGTACACATCAACAGTTCTTATTATTGTGTAATGAATGCGGTTATTAGGAAATACCAAAATATGTGACTCAAGGTTTAAGGTTCAGATCCACATCCATTCACTATTCAATCCGATCCAAAAATCCAAATTTCAAAAAATATCAATTCGAATCCAATCCGAACACAGTTTGAATCCGATCCGAATTACTAATTCGGATTGGATTGGATTGGATTGGATTTTGGATTTTATCCGAATAACTTTTACCCTTAGGAGTCTCCACGAAGACTCAAAAACACTTCTCTTTTGAATATTGATATTCATATTCTTATCTGTTGAGATTGGTACCCAAGTCTCTTTAAATTGGTGCAGTCGTGCAGACAAAAAAAAAAAACAAAAAAAAGTACGTAGTAAACAAATCCCTCCCAATTTCCGTCGTGGACGCGGCTTCCAGCACAAGGCGGCCAATTGTTTCACTATCGAAACACATTGGTCTTTGAACCTTCTAACACTCACCCTTGTGTGGCTTGGAAAAGATTGAAGCTGATATAACTTATACCTTTGAGGCTTTTCAGGTTAATGATACTCTTGTTATGGCGCATGAACCAAAAGTTGTATTGCGTCCTCCTCTACCAAGGTATTTCAAGCTTAAGACTGATGGCGCATGAAATAAGGTGACTGGCACTGCTGCAGGGGGTGGTGTTGTTCGAGATGAGCGAGTGATAGGCTGTCGTACACACCTGTCAAAAATAATTCCTGCAAAACCTTCTAACAATGCAGTAGGGTAAGTAGGGTCAATTCCACAGAGAGATGGTCATTCTAATCTAACTTCTACGGTATGGATAAATTAAAAACAAGATCAGAAATATTATAGTTAAGGTTCTAAAAGAAAAACAAATTAAAAGGATCTACGGAAATGGTTCACCATGTTTATAACTATATTATATCAAAATATCATCAATAGTTCAATTAATCAGATATCTAGAGCACATGTACGTTAATCCTACAATCGGGTCTTAAAGCTCTCAAATCAACATATGCAGTACAGTCGCTAACATAATCAGATTTGAGCCTCTAAAAAGTACTATCTCTCGATCTATGACTCTATATTAGCAAGTTTAATCAGACAATTGATCAGGCTGCAAGATTAACAATATAAACACTAATCAATTAGAAATATCATGACTAATCAATAAACATCAATCAAGATTCATAGTATATAAACATGAATTTCCAAACCCTAGATATAAAAACTACTCTATCATGAAATAAATAATAAAATCTAAAACTATAAAAGAAAACATAATTAAAGAAATCAATGAACGAAACTAATAGAATTCATGAATTAATGAAGAAGAATAAAAACTAGGGTTTACAGTTAAAACTAGAGAGAAAGAGAAGAAGACTAAATCTAAAAACTACAACTAACAAATAACGTGAGAAGGGAGGAGGAGATCTCATTTAAATAATATTAAATAACCTAAAATGACTAGGTAGTAATTTGCAAGGAAAGTCTTGAATAATCATTAAATGGGCGGATTAGTGATCCGCGCGTACGATGACAGATTCAAGCAGAAACAATTCCAACTTCGAAAAGGCATAACTCCTTGACTAGAAGTCTCCTCGGGGCGTGCCACCAATCGTTGGAAAGCTCTTCAAGTCTAGTTTCCAAATATGCTAGAATTACTCGATTCTAAGAAGCACATAAATAGTTATGATTAGAAGAGTATACATGACTCCTTTTTCACATTTCTTCTAATAATTTTCTGCTTCGTTTTCACTCAAACTCGTACTATGACATATCCATATGATCCTTATGCATTTTAGCTTCTTTCCAAGTCCTCCTAATCCTCAAGCTTAGCTAATGATACTCCAAATACGTTCTCATTACCTGAAATTCATCAAAAACAAGAAAACATACCGAATAGGAGTAGAATAACATAACTTTAAAATATGATGCAATAATGAACCTAAATATGAATCTAAATGCTCTAAAATGCAACTTAAATACACTTAAAAACTATATGTAAATATGATTTATCAAACTCCCTCAAGCTAAACCATTGCTTGTCCTCAAGCAATAAGACATAGACATTGGAAAAGAAAGACAACCTACAATATAGGACTATTGGGTCAAACACTCAATTGAAAACACGAGAGATATAATCACTACACAAACCAAACATTGAAACAACCTCGACAAAGCCGCATAGCATGTCATGTATCGCAATCGACTCTCCAATCGTACCACAAACCATTTCTCCCAAGCTGGATTTAGCAAAACCTGACAAACCTCACTATAGTTATCTGCACTCAAATCTCTCATGTGTTTAAGGCATAAATGATGACACTCGACCTAATAAAGTCGACTCAGATGAAGCAAATACTCTTTAACTTTGACTTTTTGACTCACTTAATACTCAACAATACAATACACAATGATCAAGAGGACTTTTAAGGGTTGTAATGGGGCTGAGGTTAAAGGTATGGAAAATAATTTGGGAATTGTGGTGGAAAAACCAAGAAGGGGGAGCATCATATAACTGAAAATATGACCATGAAAGGTCACAACAACTCCACGCCACAACCAACTATATCCTAATATAATCAACAACACTTTTCACTAAATCATAACCCTTTTTATTTCACTTTATTCACAACTTTTGTTCACTTCTTTTTCATTTCATTTTTCATTTTTTTTTTTCGAACTTTCAATTCAATTTCAAAGCTAACTAAACATACTTTTCCATCCTTCTAAACCACAAATAGAGCACTTCAATTCAATACAAACCAAACCAAAACTAATACTCGCTCCCCCAAGCTAGACTTGGGACAAGAATCAAATGAGGTCAATGGCTTGTAATGTAGGTAGCAATCAAACATAGTCTGAAAGGCTCAGCGGGGCTAGAGGAAAGATAATATGAAAACAAAAATAACTCTGGAGCTTAGACAATGAAATGAAACGCCTTAATCATATCAAAATGTATGCATTATCGAATATGAAGGAGTACCAAATCAAAGTCAAGATCAACGTAACAAATGATGAACTAATCACACATGAAAGAACAGAACTGACACAGATACATCAGTTTATAGGCACAAAAGCTCACTTAGGCTAGGGTGTCTGCATAGTCAAGTTAAATAGAACCAGAGGGAGATCAAACAATCTTACCACAAACAATTAATTGTGAAACAATCGTGCTATGAAGAATCATGAATAAGATGAACGGCGCTTAGTAAATGTAGTAAAATATCAACAAAGCTCTCAAAGAGTGTCAGCAATAGTCCCATAGATGCAACTAAAATAAGATGAAGTATAATATGAGATGAAATATATATGCAGATGCAACTAAGAAAGCAATACGGTTTTTTTGGTTACACATAAACTCCCACTCCTAGTGAATGGTACAAACCGTGCAACATCCTACGAAAGCAATATAATCTAAACTAGAAAGCAAATAAATGATAGAATATTCCTTCCCCAAGCTAGAATATGCAATGTCCGCATTGCATAAACCAAAATCAGAGAAGGAACCAAAACCAAACCCAGGGTCACCAAATCACCACTTGCCCACCAAGAGCCACAACACACCACCAAAACATACACTAACTTCGACAATCCAATGAACCAATAATTCAATCAATGTGTTCAAAAGATTCTCAACAAGATGACATCAAAACAAAAATCCAAGCAAAAATGCGAAATGAACATAAACAACCAGTATAAGTAAGAATAGATGCTTACGACCCAATTAATTGGGGAGAAGAGTCAAATATGCGCAAAAATCATGTCATAATGCTTCACGAAGGCAAACTTGACCAATTTGATGCCTATTTGAGAGAATCCTATAACAACCACTGAAAAAAATAGAAGTTCATTGGGAAAAAGTCATAATAAAAGAAAAAAAAAATCAGATTAATAAAAATTAAGAATAAATTAAAAAGAAGAAATAAAACAAAAAAAGAAAGAAAGAAGAAAAGAAGAAGAGGTCGGACGGGAAAAGGAGTAGGGTGGGGGGCCAGGTCAAGGTGGTCTGCTTGCGATGGTAGTGGTGCAGTGGGTGTCGGAGGGGAGAAGGAGACAAGGCGTGGGGGTGGCGTGGGCAGTGCTGGCGTGGTGGAATGTGCCTCGCAAGGGCGCCAAAATTTGATAGGTTGTCGTACACTTATCAAAAATAATTCCTGCAAAACCTTCTAACAATGTAGTAGGGTAAGTAGGGTCGAATCCACAGAGAAATGGTCGTTCTAATCTAGCTTCTACGATATGGAGAAACTAAAAACAAGATCAGAAATATTATAATTAAGGTTCTAAACTAATAAATAAAGAAAATCAAACTAAAAGGATCTAGGGAAATGGTTCACCATGTTTATAACTATAATCTATCAAAATATCATCAATAGTTCAATTAATCAGATATCTAGAGCACAGGTTAATTCTACGATTGGGTCTTAAAGCTCTCAAATCAATATAATCAGATTTACTAATTGTAGGCAAGCCTCTAAAAAGTACTATCTCTCGATCTATGACTCTATATTAGCAAGTTTAATCAGACAATTGATCAGGTTGCAAGATTAATAATATAAACACTAATCAATTAGAAATATCAAGACTAATCAAACCATCAATAAACATCAATCAAGATTCATAGTATATAAACATGGATACCCAAACCCTAGAAATAAAAACTACTCTATCATCAAATAAATGAAAAAATCTAAAACTATAAAAGAAAACATAATTAAAGAAATCAATAAAAGAAACTAATAGAATTCATTAATTAATGAAGAAGAATAAAAACTAGGGTTTACAACTAAAACTAGAGAGAAAGAGAAGAAGACTAAATCTAAAAACTAAAACTAACAAATAACGTGAGAAGGGAGGAGGAGAGAAAGAGAGAGTTTTTCCTCATCTAAATAATATTAAATAACCTAAAATTAACTAGGAAGTAATTTACAAGGAAAGTCTTGAATAAATCATTAAATGGGCGGATTAGTGATTCGCACGTACGATGACAAATTCTAGCAGAAACAGTTCCAACTACGGAAAGGCATAACTCCTTGACTAGAAGTCTCCTCGGGGTGCCTCCTATCGTTGGAAAGCTCTTCAAGTCTAGTTTCCATATATGCTGGAATTACTTGATTCTAAGAAGGACATCAAAAGTTATGATTAGAAGAATAGACATGACTCCTTTTTCACATTTCTTCTAATGATTTTCTGCTTCGTTTTCGCTCAAACTTGTACTATGACATATCCATATGATCCTTATGCATTGTAGCTTCTTTCAAAGTGCTCCTAATCCTCAAGCTTAGCTAATTATACTCCAAATACGTTCTTATTTCCTGAAATTCATCAAAAACAAGAAAACATATTGAATAGGAGTAGAATTACATAACTTAAGAATATGATGCAATAATGAACCTAAATATGAATCTAAATGCTCTAAAATGCAACCTAAATACACCTAAAAACTATATGTAAATATGATTTATCAGCTGGAAGCCCAGAAACCTTCTACCTGCGTGAAATTGTATGTAGAGCCCGCTCCAAGCTATATGGAGCTCCCGCGCTGCTTGAATTCTACGGAAATCTATGTTTTCAACCCATTTAATGATGTAATGTTTAAATATTATAAAAGGCACGAAGCCCTAACTTTTGAAGGGGAGGAAGGAGGGCTTGCCTCCATAAGCTTAGTTAGAGGTTTTGGTTAGGGTTTTTAGAGAGAGAAGTGAGAGAAACTTGTTGAAAAGTTTTGAATTTGAAGAATCTAAGAAGAAAACTTGAAGATTTGGAGAGTCCTTGCAACTTTAATGAGAATTTCTTACTCTCTCTCATATTTTGTTGCTTTATTTACTTTCATGTTATTTTCACTCTATTTACTTGTTCATCCAAGATTAGTGTTTGATTTCATGTTTTTAGTTGTTGTTTGTTTCATTTTATAATTTATTATGATTTGTGGGTAGTTATTTTGCTTGGGAGGATATGAAGCCATTAATGATATCATAAGTCTTTGGGGTCATATTTGGGTTATTTTGGAAAATGAAATCAAATGAGCAATAGGGGCTTTATTGTTGGTTTTTTCTTTTTTTTTTGAGTAAATAGAGAGATTTTATTACCAAAAGGCAAGAAGAACAAACTTCATACAACCTAAGCTAGAACCAACGAGTTTCAAGCAACACCAAACCACCCAAACAGACAAAGACCAATAGACCTCCAGAAAAACCAACGAAGAAAATCAAGAAAACCACCCAAAAAAGAACTGAGGAATTTCATAAGCAAGCCTAGGCAACTGGTAGCATTTAACATACTCATGAATTGAATTTGTCTAACCAGAGTAGCTTGAGTTTGCTGCTTATGCTGAAATTCCCGCAGTTTCTTTCTTGCCATAATATATAAGTTGTGACACAGAAAGTCATTCTTTGAAGCTGATGATACTTAGAGTTGGACTTCAATTGATTAATTACCTGCAACAGAGTCCATCTTTCAGTATTTCCAATCACTCCAAGCCACTGAACAATGGCTATCCAAACACCATTTGAGAACTCACAATTGAAAAACAAATGATCAATAGTTTCAGCATCAGTACTACATAAGCAACAAAGAGGATCATGCTGAATACCAATCTTAAGTAGATTCTCACAAGTATTCAACCTGTCCATAACTGCCAACCATGTGATAAAAATACACTTATGTGGTCCATGAGTATTATAGATAAGCTTTTTCCACTAGACAGCATGGACATTGTGATGGATAGATTTGTAAATCTTTCTAATAGAGAAATCAGCTCCCTGAATCAATCTAGCACCATCAATCATAGAATGAACAGAACTCATAATCTTCTTGACACCCAGGATGCTTGTTGAGGTACATCCAAGGTAGCAAGATCTCTGTTTTTAATATAGAAGATGTGCACCCATTTCACCCATACTTTGTCCTTCTTTTGAGCAAGGTTCCAAAGTAGCTTACAAATAGCAATTTTATTCCAATTTTCAACATTTATAATGTTTAGCCCACCTGCTTTCTTAGGTGAGCATAATCTCTCCTAAGCAACCAAGTTTCTTTTTGTAGTGCCAGACTTGTCAGTCCATAAAAAATTCCTACAAGCAGCTTGAAGAAGTTTGATCTTTTTTAGGCAAGAGAAAAACCTGACACCAGTAGGTTTGAACTCCAAATAATACAGATTTTATGAGTTGGAGACGCCTAGCATAGGACAACAATTTTGCATCCCAACTATCCACTCTAGCAAGAACCCTCTTTAAAAGAGGTTGGCATTGAATGATGGATAATTTATTGGAAGAAAGAGGAACACCAAGATATCTAAAAGGTAATTCACCCTTAGAAATATGAAACTCCTGTAAAATAGCTTCTTGAGTCTCATAACTAACCCCTCCAAAGTAAATAGAGGTTTTAGCTTGATTAGATTTCAGCCCAGAAACAGAAGAAAGCTGTTGAAAAGTAGCAAAAAGTTGCTTGATTGAGTTGATATCCCCTCTTTATTGTTGGTTTTTGTGAATGGCTTCCATGAAAACTTAATTAATAGTCACTTCAATGAAGGATTGAAAGATGAAATTGAAGAGTTGACTCCCTATTTGTTCACTAATTAAACTTGCATGAAAATAGGGGTTTTAGTTAAGGGATTTATTTAGTCATCTTGTTATTCATGCTCTTGAGTTGGGGTTTGTTGCATGAAAATAGGACATAATCTCCAATTTGAGTAACCCTCTTTAGCTCGAAAGAGTAATTAGGGACTTGTTAGATGACCCCTTTATTTCATGCTCTTATTTGCCTAATTGTTTTCATGATTGAAATAATTGATAACTTCCCCTACCCTAGTTCATTTTATATATAATAGTTTTTAGTTGATGCATGACAAATCTCATACAACTATATCTTCATCCTAGCTTATTATAATTAGCATTTTCGGTGATTACCCTTAGTCCTGGTGGAAGAATGATCCTTACTTTTCATTATACTTAGGTTAGTGGTTAGTTAGGTAGTTTGATTTAGGGGTTTGGTTTAACGACGCAAAAAATCTATTGTCACCTAGTGTTCTCCCCTAACGCACGCAGGAGGAACATAAGAATATGTTCCAACAAACCATTAATATTGCTGAAAATGAAAACCTAGGGTCATACCTAGGAATGCCTCTACCTCATAAAAGACCAACGAGGAGTCAGGTATAATTTGTGGTAGATAAAGTTAAGAACAAGCTAGCTAGGTGGAAGACCAAATTCCTATGAAAGGCTGGGAGGCTTTGCCTAATATCATCAACGCTTGCTACTATTCCTGCTTATTACATGCAAGCAACTTATTATCCTGTGAGTACCCTCAAAGACTTAGATAAAATTTGTAATAATTTTATGTAGGGGATGAGGAGAACAAGAAGAGAATCCACTTAGTTGGGAAAGATAAGACCTTTCGCCCTAAGAGTCAGGAGGCTGAGAATTCGAAACCAAGCTCTGATGAACAAGGCCTATATGGCAAAATTAGGGTGGAAATTTGCCCAGGGCCCTCCAAACCATGCCCAAAAATGTATAACATCGAAGTATTTGAGTAAAGATCATGTCACAACTTTTGCAAATGGGTCCCCGGTGTAGGTAACGGATGGGAGTTGTTATCCTAAAATAGCTCATGGTGCTTAGGGAATGGGGGAATGGCTTAGTTTTTTGCATGTTGACTGGCTTAACATAGGAATTCTTCGAAGTTTTGTGCATGGTCCTTTGAGCTTGGTCGAAGATCATTTAAGGGTTTGTGACCTAGTTGTTGATGGTGTGTGGAACCTTTATGGTTTGAGTCTTTATCTCCCTCAAGGTATTGTGGATCGTATCCTTAGCATTCCCCCTCCTTCCATGGATATGGACCCTGATACTCTTTATTCTGACTTTATTTCTTAAGATGGTTTCTCTCTCTCTCTTGCATATTCAGTCCAAATACCTGTAAGTCCTGCTGTGGACAATGAATGGGTTTGGAAAACAAAAAACCATTCCAAAGATCCAATTCTTTTTTATGGCTCTCATGCCTTGATCGTTTACCTCACAAAAATCTTCTATATCAGCACTTCATTTCAGCTAATTCGATGTGTCCTAGATGTTCTCAACCTAGGGAGATGCTGATCATATCCTTCGGTGGTGTAGCAAATCAAAAGATGTATGGGATACCTTGCTTGTAGAGATCAATCCTAGAAGCTCCTTCAAGGAGTGGATTCAGGAAAACTTAAGGTGCCATACTATGTTCCAAATGGTTCATTGATCAATGCTATTTCCAGTTATTTGTTACGAAATATGGCTAAGCCGAAACCATAGTGTCTTTAACCCGGATACTGCCCAGCCTAAACCCCCAGAATCGTCAATAAGACCATGCATTCGGACTTGCTTTACATAAAAATCAACCAGTATGTGGAGAGGCAAAGGCTTGGTCTTGCTACTGGTGCTCTTCTTGATGATCCTGAGCCTTATAGACGTCTAGTTGGTCGTCTTATCTATCTTGCTGTTACTCGCCCCTAACTTGGCTTACTCTGTGCACATCTTATCTCAGTTCATGCAGGCACCTCGTACTGATCATTGGGATGCCGCTTTGCGCGTCATTCGCTATTTAAAGGGTACTCCTGGTCAGGGTATTCTCTTGCGAGCTGAACATGATCTTACTCTTACTGGTTGGCGTGACTCTGATTAGGCTGCTTGCCCTCTCACTCGCCGCTCTCTTACTGGTTGGCTAGTGTTTCTTGATGCTTCTCCCATTGCTTGGAAGACTAAGAAGCAAGCCATTGTGTCTCGTTCATCGGCAGAGGTCGAATATCGTTCTATGGCAGCCATTACATGTGAGTTAAAGTGGTTAAAGGGCCTTTTATTGAGTTTGGGCATTCATCATCCCGCTGCTATTCGTCTCTTTTGCGACAACCAATCTGCTCTCCATCTTGCCAAAAATCCGGTTTTCCATGAGCACCCTAAGCATATTGAGATCGACTGTCACTTTGCTCGTGACGCTATCACCGATGGTCATATTGCTCCATCCTATGTGCATACTACGGAGCAGCTTGCCGATATCTTCACAAAAGCTCTCGGGAAACTTCAGTTTGATACTCTTCTTAGCAAGTTGGGCATTTATGATCCCCATACTCCAACTTGAGGGGGGTGTTGAGTTAGATATATTAGGAAACTAATATTGATTGATGTATTTCCCTTTGGGAAGAATCCTTAGTTGCCTAGAATTCTTGTACTATATATATTGAAGGAGAATCAATAGAAAAGGAAACACAAAAATTAAACCTAAAAGTTTACAAAATGACCAATGAAAAAGAAAAAGAGATTGCAGATTTCATAACTAACTTTGGAGTAACGTGCAAAGAAATTGATAGTTTTTTCCATTCTCCACCTCAGGAATGCTAAGCTAATAGATAAAGTGCCTCCCGAAACAATACCACATAAACAAAATCCAAACCTTAACCTAGAAAAAGTATCAAATTTATGGATAATATGTTGCTACTACAAGTTCATGGTACTTTTTTTAAAAAAAATATCATTAATTGAAGCAAGGCCAAACGGCATCTCTAATAGGTATTAAAGAAAAACAAAATACAATCAAACAAGGTTAAATCAATTTCTTCTTCGAAGAAACTACAATGAATAAGGTCGAGCAATACAGCGCAACCCCCTTGTATTTTCTTAATCAAACAGCTACTGAGGAGGAAGTTTATCATTCTTACATAATTTGTGAAGAGCATTCTTGATCGAACCATGTTGACCGCATCCGATATTCCACTACCTTCATGCTGAGTCTCGAACTTCAACCAATGAGAATAATTTCTCAAACCTGAAGACAAATAAAACCATACTCACAACTCCCATAGGGAGAAGGATGTTGTGATGTAGAAACAAGTGCTAACTAGTTTTGTACAATCAACAATAATCAAGAAGAAACATAAAATTGAAATAACAACCAAGTAAAGCAAAGAGACAGAAAACAAGAAAGAACACACCAATCTTAACGTGGGAAACCCGAGCTCCGGGAGAAAAACCCACAAACTTGCACTATGGAATGAATGGAGAACAATGGTTAACATACAAATCTCCCACAAACTCATTCTCTCTCCTAAAACCCTAGAAAAGATGAGGATCCAAGTTTGATGAACTGTGAGATTGTGTGATACTCTCTTCTAAAACTAGAAAATAGGGTATTTATAATACAAGACATAAAAGCAATCTAACGGCTACGATTAAAACATAAATCGCAAATCACGTGCACAAAACTGGGTTCGCTCGCCCGGGGCAAACTTACTGGAAGTTTTCTGCCTCCAATCGGCCAAAAAAACGCACGCCCGAGCGAAGGCGAGCCCTCCCAAGGAAGCCGCCTATCCCGGCTGCAGGACCTCCCGCCCGGGCAACAGCTTGTTGCTGCTCTTCTTCGCTCGTTCTTCCTTCGCTTCTCCCCATACCTTGGTCTTTGCTTCACCATCTCCACTAACCCAACAAAGGAGATCTACGCAACAGAGAGTAAAATCCCCATAATAGGGTTTGAAAAAAAATATGATTTTAGGGAAACTAGCCAACTAGGCTGTGCACAACGCTATTTTCAATAGTGTTGGGTCTGTCTGTGCAATTCTGCAAGTTTTTTGAAATTTTGCAATTCTTGTAATTTTTTGCAAATTTTCAGAAATTCAAGAAAAATATAAAAAATATTATGAAAAATAAAATGATTTTAGGAAAACTAGCCAACTAGGCTGCAACTCATTATGCTCATGCTTCTCTTCGAGAGAGCAGTCAGATGGCGTACGGCCCTTGCCAATACACTGTGGTTGCTGGTTGTCAGATTGACAATGATGTTGAGTATGAACATCAAGAAGTATTTAGAACTTTTGATGCTGGAAAGTTTATTTATGCTTATAGGAGCAGGGCCGTATTTGGGCCTATGCGAGAGGGGCAGGTGCCTAGGGTCCCAAAACACATCGCGCAAATAAGTAAAGGCAAAAGAGAGAATAAAAGGAAAAATTGAAAAAAAGGAAAAGAAAAGATCACTGCAATACTGCAAATGCGGCCGAGAATTACGCTTACTCTTCAACATATAACTCCTTCAATCAAATTCAATTTCTTATTCAATTCTCCCACTTGTTTTCCAATTCAATGCTAAACACTCAAAAATTTTGGGTAATTTATCTCTTTTCTCTGCAATTTTTGTTCTTTATTCGATTTTTTAAGGTCTTGCAAATTCTGAATTTCATTACTTCATTTTTCGGCCAAGATTTCTTATATAATAATATTTTTTTGATGTAATATCCATAAAAAGTACATAAAAATATTGTTGAATTAAATTTTCTATAGAAGTTATGTAAAAGTCAACAAAGAAAATTATTCCCGGTCCGGACCGAAAATTAAAACTTCAAAAAATTCGGACCAAACAACTGTTTATTTTTTTGGTCTGGACCGAAAAATCAAACATTAAAAAAATTTAGACCTAATTAGGGCCCTAATATGTAGGTTCGCCCTTGGGCCTCCAAAATCTCAGAAACGGGACTGTATAGGAGTATAGGACATAACTTCCTTTGGAATTTTAAGTGTAATTTTTTCTTACATTAATCCGACGAACTAGGAATTTGCCTAATTATTCATCCTCAATGACAGAATGAAATTGGGAGTTTGGAGTACAAGCAATATTCATAGAAATAGCAACCAAATGACCTATATTGACAAGCCTCTATGTAAACATGTCTAAGGGTAATTATGAACATGACTCAAAGTATATGAATTAGTGTCTCATATGAGTATATCAATCTTCTAATTAAGGATAGAAAATAATTTGAAACTGAATCTATATCACTATAAAGGTAAAAAGAACACCCATATCACTATACAGGAATTTGCCTAATTATTCATCCTCAATCACTTTGAAAAGTAGCTAGAAGTTAACCATGGGTGTTCATGTAAGAACAAACCCACTGTTGTTGAATTGCATTATTACACCAGACTGAACTTGAACACTGGTGTAATTTACATATTTTTGCATCCCATATTATTTTGGGTCTTCTAATTGTTGAATGTTCACACCAGTAGAAGATAAAAAACAAATTACAAAAACAGTAACACATAAGTATACAAAATTAAACAAAGTTGTTGAAAAGAAGGGAAAACAACCAAATATGCCTGGGAATTTCAAGGCTAAGGGTCCAATCTTGAATCTATACTCTATAGTCTATAGTCATAACAACATGGGAAACCAAAGAAGGTCAAAAAAGGAGGCCAATTGAAATTGCAAATATGAGCAAGACTCAAGAGAACAGACAGCTACATAGAGGCAACATACAAAGAGTTAAAGTAATATTCACTCAACAATAAAGATAACAAAATTAAAGCAAAAGAATAGTTAGCAGAACTTTATTACTTAAATTTGTCATATGACTATGAGTAATAGGTGTAAAACAAATCTTACTAGTTACTCAAATATACTATGCTTGTAAATGTATCAAGAATTATCCAAAGCATTTACCGAGTCAACAAGTATTACTATTGTCTATTGTAAATGACTAATACTGCACTATACAATTACTATTTACTGCTGTTATCTTCAAAACTAAATTTCTATACCTCATTATCAGACACCACCGGAACCCTAGCAGACTGCTGTTATCTTCAAAACTATATTCATATACCTCATTATCAGACAGACACCACCAGAACCCTAAATTCCTATACCTCATCATCAGACACCACCGGAACCCTAGCAGAGACGGCTGTCATTGTCACATAGTCGATCGTCATCCTTCCATCACCCAAATTCAAAAAAAAAAATTACAAAACTCCCGTCAGACAACCCTGGATATTTATCCTTCAATTTATGGACACCTCTCCTAATTACTCCTTCATTGGTGACGGTCATCGTCATCTCGTAATTATAGTGATCCCCATCCATATCAGTAACCATAAACCTGTGCCGGTATTTCGGGCCGGCTTCATCGATAAATCTTGCCCCCCCTCCGGTGGTTGGGCGTTTGTGTATGTGTCTGACATCGACAAAGATAGTCGGATTTCGTTTTTTTACAAAGACCTGACAAACGCCTAGCATAATAGTACCTTGATTTGCCGCCAGAGGACCGGGAGGAAGATCTTCTATCGCCGTCGGAGGACCGGGAGGAAGATCTTCAATCGCGGCCGGAGGATCGAGAGGAAGATATTTTGTCGCCGCCGGAGGATCGAGAGAAAGATCTTTTGTCGCCGCCGTAGGATCGAGAGGAAGATCTTTTGTCGCCGCCGTACGATCGAGAGGAAGATCTTTTGTTGCTGCCGGAGGTGGTGGTTCAAGAACCACCGCCAAACCGGTAGCAACAGCGGTAGATAGAGGAGCAGAGGCACTATCGCCGCCGATTTGAGAAGCTCGGCCAAATGCGCACGAAATTCCGCCGCCGTCCTTGGACGTCGAATAATAGCCGGCCACACCATCGGCGAACTGAGTGGGAGAGAGAAAGAGAAAGGGGGGAAATGATTTAGCGTTTAACTCTAGGGTTTGGGTTCAACTGAAACCGAGAAAGATAGGATAAAAATGTTCAACGTAATTTTAGTTTTTACCCTCCTCTCATCTAAAATTTGACGACTACAGTACAAAGACACTCATTTAAAAGGTTCAAGCATTTTAAGTAAGGGTCTATAAATGTTTTACTTCTAAGTAATTATTAGTGGGTACAAAAAGAAAAGTAGTGATTATTGATAACAAATATTACTATTAATTATATTACAATCTTGCTTTGTTGGAGAATGCAAAATAAAAGAGATTATTATTTACTCCTTCATTGGTGACGATCATCGTCATCTCAAAATTATAGTGATCCCCATCCATATCAGTAACCATAAAGTTGTGCCGGTATTTCGGGCCGTCTTCGTCGAGAAATCTTGCCGCCGCCTCCGGTGGTTGGGCGTTTATGTATGTGTTTGACATCGACAAAGATAATCGAATTTCGTTTTTTGCAAAAACCTGACAAACGCCTAGCACAATAGTACCTTGATTTTCCGCCGCCGGAGGACCGGGGAGAAGATCTTCTATCGAGGCCGGAGGACCGGGAGGAAGATCTTCTATCGAGGCCGGAGGATCGAGAGGAAGATATTTTGTCGCCGTCGTAGGATCGTGAGGAAGATCTTCTGTTGCTGCCGGAGGTGGTGGTTCAAGAACCACCGCCAAACCGGTAGCAACAGCGGTAGGAGGAGGAGCAGAGGCACTATCGCCGCCGATTTTGAGAAGCTCGCCTAAATGCGCACGAACTTCCGCCGTCGTCTTGGACGTCGAAAAATAGCCGGCCACACCATCGACGAACTGAGTGGGAGAGAGAAAGAGAAAGGGGGGAAATGATTTAGCGTTTAACTCTAGGGTTTGGGTTCAACTGAAACCGAGAAAGATAGGATAAAAATGTTCAATGTAATTTTAATTTTTACCCTCCTCTCATCTAAAATTTGACGACTACAGTACAAAGACGCTCATATAAAAGGTTTAAGCATTTTAGGTAAGGGTCTATAAATGTTTTACTTCTAAGTAATTATTAGTGGGTACAAAAAGAAAAATAGTGATTATTGATAACAAATATTACTACTCCCTCCGTCCCAGAATACTCTTAACACTTATCAGGGCACGTAGTTTTAGATGATAAGTTGTTGTTTGGTTATCAATTATTATTTTATTGAAAAAGTAGATGTGATAGGTGTTAGTAGGCAGTAAAAGTAGTATTATGTTATTAGGAGGAGAGAGAGTGTGGGCCAGTGGTTAGAGTTGGTATACAGTAAGAGTGGTATTATTTTATTTGGAGGAGAGAGAGTGTGGGCCAATGGTTAAAAGGTAGAAGGATTAAAATAATAGTGGGTCATATCCAAAAATAGAAGTGTAAAGAATATTCTGGGACAGATGAAAAAGGAAAGTGTAAAGAGTATTCTGGGACAGAGGGAGTATTAATTATGTTACAATCTTGCTTTGATGGAGAATGCAAAATAAAAGAGATTGTTAATTACTCGTTCATTGGTGACGGTCATCATCGTCTCAAAATTATAGTGATCCCCATCCATATCAGTAATCATAAAGTTGTACTGGTATTTCGGGCCGTCTTCGTGGAGAAATCTTGCTGCCACCTCCGGTGGTTGGGCGTTTATGTATGTGTTTGACATCGACAAAGATAATCGGATTTCGTTTTGTACAAATACCTGACAAACGCCTAGTACAATAGTACCTTGATTTGCCGCCGCCGGAGGACCAGTAGGAAGATCTTCTATCGCGGCCAGATGATCGAGAGGAAGATCTTTTGTCGCCGCCGGAGGATCGAGAGGAAGATCTTTTGTCGCCGCCGTAGGATCGAGAGGAAGATCTTCTGTTGCTGCCGGAGGTGGTGGTTCAAGAGCCACCGCCAAACCGGTAGCAACAGCGGTAGGAGGAGGAGAAGAGGCACTATCGCCGCCGATTTTGAGAAGTTCAGCTAAATGCGCGCGAACTTCCGCCGCCGTCCTTGGACGTCGAATAATAGCCGGCCACACCATCGACGAACTGAGTGGGAGAGAGAAAGAGAAAGGGGGGAAAAGATTTAGCGTTTAACTCTAGGGTTTGGGTTCAACTAAAACCGAGAAAGATAGGATAATAATGTTCAATGTAATTTTAGTTTTTACCCTCCTCTCATCTAAAATTTGACGACTACAGTACAAAGACGCTCATATAAAAGGTTCAAGCATTTTAGGTAAGGGTCTATAAATGTTTTACTTCTAAGTAATTATTAGTGGGTACAAAAAGAAAAATAGTGATTATTGATAACAAATATTACTATTAATTATGTTACAATCTTGCTTTGTTGGAGAATGCAAAATAAAAGAGATTGTTAATTACTCGTTCATTGGTGACGGTCATCGTCATCTCAAAATTATAGTCATCCCCATCCATATCAGTAACTACTAAGCTGTGCCGGTATTTCGGGCCATCTTCGTCGAGAAATCTTGCTGCCACCTCCGGTGGTTGGGCGTTTATGTATATGTTTGACATCGACAAAGATAGTCGGATTTCGTTTTTTACAAAGACCTGACAAACGCCTAGCACAATAGTACCTTGATTTGCCGCCGCCGGAGGACCAGGAGGAAGATCTTCTATCGCCGTCGGAGGACCGGGAGGAAGATCTTCTATCGCGGCCGGATGATCGAGAGGAAGATCTTTTGTCGCCACCGGAGGATCGAGAGGAAGATCTTTTGTCCCCGCCGTAGGATCAAGAGGAAGATCTTCTGTTGCTGCCGGAGGTAATAGTTCAAGAACCACCTCCAAACCGGTAGCAACAGTGGTAGGAGGAGGAGCAAAGGCACTATCGCCGCCGATTTTGAGAAGCTCGGCTAAATGCGCACGAACTTCCGCCGCCGTCCTTGGACGTCGAATAATAGCCGGCCACACCATCGACGAACTGAGTGGGAGAGAGAAAGAGAAAGGGGGGAAATGGTTTAGCGTTTAACTCTAGGGTTTGGGTTCAACTGAAACAGAGAAAGATAGGATAAAAATGTTCAATGTAATTTTAGTTTTTACCCTCCTCTCATCTAAAACTTGACGACGACAGTACAAAGACGCTCATTTAAAAGGTTCAAGCATTTTAGGTAAGGGTCTATAAATGTTTTACTTCTAAGTAATTATTAGTGGGTACAAAAAGAAAAATAGTGATTATTGATAACAAATATTACTATTAATTATGTTACAATCTTGTTTTGTTGGAGAATGCAAAATAAAAGAGATTGTTAATTACTGCCCTGAAATTACAAGACACCGCCCTTATCATATTACATTTCCCAATATACCCCTCACTCCACCCCCTTGTCCCCTCATACACTCTTATTCCCTCTCTCTCTCCAACAACCCTCCCTCCTCCACCCACCACCACCAAAATCACCACATCTCCTCCACAAAACCATATCACCACCTTACTGTGCATCCGACCATTATCGGAAAGTTTGTCGCCGGCTCCGAATTAGTGAAATGAAAAGATGTTGTGCTGACAAGGAAATGATGTCACGTCATCAATGTCAATAAATTTTTATTTTATTTTTGCCGAAAAACCAAAACGTTCAAAAAAGACATTACATTTTCTTTTCACGGAAGGAAAAGACAACCCACATATCTATACTATTCTAGTATTCTTAGAACTTAATGGCAATGTATGGCATTTTTGTCACAAGTCACTATTAGTTGGCAAGCGACATGTTTCCCTTTTTATTTATTTTTTAGAGAGTTTTCATTAAGTAGGCAAAAGGGATTTTGGAGCACAGTTCAACTGCCCAAGGCCATGGGAGGGCTCGGTATAGGTAATATTCTCCACAAAAACCTATCTTTACTTTTCAAGTGGATTTGGAGGTTTTTCCAAAATCCAAAATCCCTTTGGTGCAAAATTATTCAAGAAAAATACAGGTACCAAGAAAATATCTCCCTTACGGATCTTGTTGTGCCGCAATCTGGAGGGCCATGGAGGCTCATATGCGCAGCCATCTTCCACAACTCTGAGGCCAAATCCATTGTTGTGAATGGTGTAAGGAAAAATATAGGAAATAGCGCCTCATCGTTGTTTTGGCATGACTCTCGGGTTTGCAATTCTCCACTGAAAACTTTATTTCCAAGACTTTACTCCATTGCTATCAACCAAAATGCGAGTGTTGCTTCACAAGGTTTTTGGGAAGGCTATCATTGGATATGGAGCTTCGAATGGCGAAGGATCCTTCGTCCTCATGACTTAATTGAAAAAGAAAGGTTGGACTCTATGCTACTGCCGGTCTGTCCTTCAATTGAGGCCCAAGACAACCTGATATGGACTCATTCCAAAACAGGCCAGTTCTCCACAAAATCCCTTACATTAGAATTAGACAAGCTAAAACCCCCTCCTCATCAAGATGCTATCAAGCAGGGCATTTGGAGTGGACTGGTTCCTCATCGGGTGGAGGTTTTTGTGTGGATTGCCTTGCTTGGCAAAATAAACACTAGGCACAAATTGGCTTCCTTAGCCATCATCCCTCCCCAGAATGATGTCTGCCCTTTATGCTCAAACAGCACTGAATCGTGTGACCATCTTCTTCTTCACTGTCATTTCTCTCAGCAGGTATGGAATTGGTGGCTTGAACTATGGCATCTTACATGGGTCTTCCCTCGCTCCCTAAAAGACGCCTTTGAACAATGAGTTTGCCCCTCCAAAAACTCTTTTTTTAAGAAAGTTTGGTGCGCGATTTTTTTCATTATTCTTTGGTCCATTTGGAAGGAAAGAAACCTTCGCATTTTTGGGGACTCATCATCATCCATAAAAGATGTAAAAGATTTGATCTTGCTCCGATTAGGATGGTGGATCTCGGGGTGGGACATTAATTTCCCATACTCCCCCATGGATATCCAGAGAAACCCATCATGTCTCCTATGGAGGGGTTGTGCTGCATCAAAGACTATATGCCCTACTGCTATGCCGATTGCACTATGGAATCCACCATATCTGAATTGTGTAAAGTGGAACATTGATGCGTCTGTCAGCTCTATTGAAGCTTGTTCCGCAATAGGTGGTGTGTTGCGGAACCATCAAGGCTTATTCATGTGTTTGTTCTCATCGCCAATCCCGTTCATGGAAATAAACTGTGCTGAGATTTTGGCAATTCATCGAGCCATCAAGATATCTATCTCATCTGATTTATCCAAGTATGTAAAACTCATCTTTGAATCGGATTCATTAAACGCAGTGACATGGTGTAATAGTGAATGTGGTGGGCCTTGGAATATGAATTTCCACCTAAACTTCATTCGGAATGCAAAAAAAAAAATCAATCCATTGAAATTATCCACAAAAATCGATCCACAAATTTTGTTGCAGATGCATTAGCCAAGCAAGGGCTCCACCGCCAATCCGAGTTCATTGCATGGATTTAATCAGGAAGTTAGTTTGTGTAGTTTATGTTGTGCAGCATCCAACATTGTAAAGCTGCCAGGGCATATCTTCTATCATGCTTCAGTTAGAGTAACAGTCTTCTCATGATAGGAGTGGTTCATGGTCATATAGAGAGAATGTACCTGATGGGTTAGATGTAGTTTTTTGTGTTCCAATGTTCTTTGACTGATTTTCATGTACCTTCCTTTGAAGGATTGGTTGTATTTCTGATAGAGATTGGAGTCTCCCCTTTACTTGGTGTGCTTGCACTATAAAAGTTCCTATCTCTTGAGATGGGATACCTAGTCTTGGGTCGAGTCTCTGATCTCTTGAATTTTTATTAATAAAATACAACTACCAATTATCGAAAAAAAAAGTAGGCAAAAGCCAAAAGTAAGAAGTACAGCAGGTTACATAACACCAAACCACGGAAGATTTGCTACACTAGACAACAAGGACCAAATAGAAACGAACAAACATCATTGAAGCCAAGCTATAAACTCATCACTTCTACTTAGACCTTGCTTTGCCAAAGTGTCTGCAACTATGTTAGTTCTCCTCCCCTTGTAAATGATTGAGACCCTCGGCTCCTTGGCCATTGCATTTTTTATGTAGTTGATTATGAAGGCAAGATTCCATGGACTCCCTACCACCTCATTGCACCAACACACAACATTTTTACCCAATCTGATTCGACAATAATGGGTCTATCAGCGAATCTGCCATCATTTGACGAAATTTGAAGGACTCGATAGATTGCCAGCACCTCCGCATGGTTTATTTCCATGATAGGAATCGGTCTTGAGAACACGCACACAAATTTCCCAGAGTGGTCCATAGAATGATGAAAAAAATAGCACACTATACTTTTTTGAAGAAGCTACCTTTGAAGGGAGGAAGCCATATATTGATGGAAGGCCTCTTTGACCGAGGATGGAAAATTCCAATGAAGATTCCATATCTTCTTGGGCTGAGTTGCATAACAAGCAATTGAGATCATCGTCTTGAATGATTCCCAAATGGTGAAGTCTCACTTTTGTATTAATTCTGCCTGGCACTACAAACCAAACGAATATTTCCATTCCAAATGGAACCAAACCATGCCACAACCCTTTAATGGCCTCAAAATTGCATCGAGAATCCATTTTTGCCAATTCATGAGAGAATGATTTAACCTAATAAGTACCAGATTTACATGGCATCCAAACAAGATGATTCATACCTGATTCATCGAGAACAACTCGGTCTATGATTGAGAACAAGATTACTTACTACCAATTAGTTTTAGGATCTCCATTTTGACTTTTGCACTTATTCGCGTGCTCTACTTACTACCAATTAATTGACCATATTTTTCTATATAAGTATAAAACTCAATGTTAGCATATAATATGTTGAATTTTTCTCAACGCATATTATCAAAATATCATTTTTTTATAATTCTCCATAATGAAAAATTAGAGATATAAATGATTATATATTGACAAATGTGCAAGTCAAAATCGATAATTTATTTAAAAAAGTAAAAAAGTTTTTTATCATACATGCAAAATTAATTGGTTCGATTGTGCATATTGCTTGTAATTTGAGAGTAATTTTTTTATTAATTTAGACATATAGTATAGTATTCTATACAATTGGAAATTAAACTAGTTGTCTCTCTCCGTTTCTTTTTAATCTACACACTTTCCTACTATTGTTTTTTCTATTGTTGGTAACATGTCTCATCTACTTTTTCCATCCATGTCATTCGATTTTTAATCTTTTACCCACTTTTTAGTTTTTAAGAAATGGAGAAAGTATAATTTAATAAATGAGATTAATACATACTCTCTCTGTCCCATAATATAGTGCTCACTATTCATTTTTCAGAGTATTCAGGAAAATGGAATGAGTAGTAGGATTTCCAAAAAAAAATGTATTTAGTGAAGTGCTTTTTTGATACTTTTGTATTGAAACTAGTTCTTTAATTTATTTTTCTTTTAAACAAAATAAAAGGCAATAAATGTTCCTTGGAATGGACTAAAGCAATAAATAAGATCACATGTTTTGAGATAAAAGTAGGGGTATATTGGAAAATTTGTGTAAAAGTTAAGGATAATTTAGTCCAAATAAATTGATAAAAAAATAAAATAGGTACAATATTTTGGGATACCAAAAAAGGAATGTGAGCACTTTATTATGGGACGGAGGGACTAATAAGTTAATAACTTAAGCATTAAAGTTCACAAAATTATAAGAATATGTTTGCCCTTTCTTGTCACATTGTTGTCAACAGTAGTGTCATTAGAGATAAACAAAACGAGATAATATATGATAAATCTATACTAATATATTAAAAAGCGTTCTTAAGCAAGTCTTTTCGCCACGTGGCACTCTCCCATGCTTCATATAAGAAGCGACCACGTGACCTTAATTTAATATACTAAAGTTCTAACTAATAAGCTATACAATATTAGATTATATTTTTCAATGTGAAAATGTTAATAACCCGGGGTATCACCTGAACTAAAAACTAATTGAACTTAAAAACAGAAGAATTACATGATAAAACTTTGTAAATTGATTTCCGAAATTGACTGGGTTAGGAAAGTCGGCCAAAGAAGGGTATATGGGCGTATGGCAAGTTAAGTAGTTAGTAGCCGGAAAGATTGATGGCGAAAGGGGGAATCAAGCATTATCTCTATTCTATATGGGAAGAGGAGGGGGACACCAAAATATTAGAAACCCCATTTTACCCTCACTACATTAAACAAATTACAACACATTCTTATAGAAAAAAATAGAAATACACACACATACAAGAAAACTAATTAATTTATTCGAAAAAAAATTACAACACACATGCACCAACGTGGAGAAATATAAGGCAGCCACCACAAACTATAACCACCCACATAATTCCTAAATATATGCTAAAACACTAACTGCAAACAACGGCAGTTTGCCTACTTCTTCATTTCCTCTGATTTCCCTTTCAATAATCGCAATTCTCCCCTCCAATAATCTAAGAAACATAGCAATTTGTCTGCAGCACAAAGTAGAATACCATAGTTTACCCAACATCAGGTAATTATATAGCATAAATAATAGTGATCTTATCAAAATATAGAGAAAACGTCATTCTTTTTTTTTTTGGTGTGAAGTTTATGCAGGGTATAGTTCGCAAGCCAAAGATTATGCAAAAAATTGATGACTACATACATCATTCAATTATAAGGTATTTCTTAATTGTCTCAAACAATACTAAATTAGTTGACAACAACAAATCATATTAATTGGTAGCGGTTTTTTTGTGAATTTTATTCAGGTCCATCACTGTAATTGCACATAAATCCTCAAGCAAATAGCAGCGCATAGAAGGCAACTTGCAAGTTGCAACTGAATCAAACCCAGTGAAAAGGTTGGTGTCTAATTGCAAGCAAAAAAAATGGGTAATCAGGTCAATCACTGTTAGGAAATCCGTTTTATCACGTATTAGTTCACTTTCCTCACAAACAACAGCCGTATTAAATCTCACAATTAAACCTCCTCCAATTCAAAATTTATTTCTTTTACTACTAATATTCCATTCCTGACATTTTAATTCAAAAAGTAATAATTTTCTGAAAATACAATTCTTCTCTAATTTTTTGCATTCCCATCAAAATTATATTTTTCTAGAAAATCAAACAAGAAAAACAAAAATTTCCTCATTGATTCACATTTCGATAGCTTTATTGTTTATCGGTTTTCATGTAAAATTAATTTCTACACGAATTAAACTTCACTTCAATTTCAATGTTCTCAATTAGTTTGATCCATGAAACAACACACAAATTGGAATTTTCTGAAAATCACCCACAAATAACGAATGGAATTTTCTGAAAATCACCCACAAATAACGAATGGAATTCTATCGCATGCAAAAAAATGGTGGCTCAGAAACTCACCTCATATGAAAATCTCCACCTTCAATCCTCTCATTGCTTTAATTCACCAAAATTGCTCCAATTATTAAGAAAAAATTTCTTCAAATATCTCCATTTATTAACTTCCCATTTACAGAGAGAGACGACCAGAGATAGAGGGAGACGACATATAAGAGCGACGGGAGGAAAAGACAGAGAAAGAAGAAAGATGCCGGTGGAAGCGAAGGTGTCGCCTGTCGAGTGTCGAGTGATGGTGGATGTCACGAGTAAGGCTGACGTTTAGAGAGAGAGGGAGATAGGAGTGTAGAAGAAGATGAAAAGGGAGAGAGATTCGAGATAACAGCGGGGCAAACAATGTGCAAACAAATAGAGCTTTTAGTACCTTATGGCTTATAATATCTCAAATAGAGATATTAGGAAGCTGCTCCCCATTTGGCCATTTCCATTCACGTATAACACTAATCACACAAAGTTTTATGTTATTATAATGTTTAGAATACCTTAAAGCCATTTTTTAAATATCATTTACTATTCTTTTGTTGAATGATACTATATATGAGAGATTTATTTATTCTACTTTGGTGTTATATTGTGGTATTATTGTGACATTTGCTTAATATGATAGATAAGAGATGATATTATATTATATTTTACTTTGTTATTGTACTTTGGTGTCATATTGTCGTATTATTGAGACGTTTGCTTAATATAATGGAGATCATATCATGTTTTACTTTACAATATATTGTGCTCAAATTCAGCTTCTTTAAATAAACTTTGTGAATAATTTTTCTATGAATTAATACTAGATGTAATTACACAACTAATTGAATTCCAATAATGATTTCGCACGCATCGCGTGCATATAAGGCTAGTTTAGTATTATTAAAACTAACTAACTAAGCATCTTTTTGTGCCATGTGATAAACTAAGGCCCATTTAATTAGTTGTACATCTATGGCTTTTGGATCACGAATAAACATATTTGTGGCTCTCTAAACATTTAAAAAAAAAAAGCTCTAATCTTTCTTTTATCTTTTCTATGTTAATCCATTTCTTTTTTAATGGTTACACTTTGAGTTTTGACATTATTCACATATTTATATTTGATTATTAGTTGTGATTGATGGGATAGGAAAATATAGTCATATGAGATCGTGTTTGTTTCGTCTCAATATATACTTTTGGAATATCAACTTTTTATAATTTTTACGAACACAAATTTTGGAAAATTTAATGTTTAAACATTTCTATTGACAAGCGTAAAATGGTAAATTGTAACTATAAAAAAAACCGAGGGATATGTGAATAATGTCAAGCTAGCTAGTCTGATGGTACTATTGATTTTAATTATGAGTTGTGTATCATATGCGTCCACTTCAATATAAATAAATGGCAATCGCACCCTTTCTTTCACCCTTCTTGAAGTATTCGACAGGGGACCTCCTCTCACCCTATCTCTTTATTCTTTGTCTAGAATACCTTTTGAGAAGTATTCATGAATCGTGTTCTTAGAAAACTTGGATAGCATGGAAAAAAATTGCCAACATAAATCAAAAGGGGGTCTTGGGTGTCTTACAAGTGCTCACATTAAATCAACTTAGGGCCTGTTCTCCCCAGCTTATTTTCAGTTCAGTTCAATTCAGTTCAGTTCCTAAATGATAATCATTACTACTACCTCCGTCCCAGAAAGATCTGAACACTTGTTGGGACACGTAGTTTAAGGTGATAAGTTGTAGTGTAGTTATCAAATGTTATTTTATTTAAAAAGTAGATGTGATAGGAGTTGGTGGGGTATTTTTTATTAGAGGAGAGAGAAAGTTGGGTAACTTTTTATTGATAAAAGGTAGAGTGTGGGCCAAAGATGTGTAAAAAAAAAAATATATATTAATAGTGGGACCATGCCAAAAATGGAAGTGTTCAAACTAATTTGGGACAAACATAAAAGGAAAGTGTTCAGACTATTCTGGAACGGAGGGAGTATTAATTAGTTATAATTTAATTCAGTTCAGTTCAGTTCAGTTCAATTCAATTCAGTTCAGTTCAGTTGTTTTATGCCGAAGAGAACAGGCCCTTAGCCTAGCTAGGTTGTGCTGGAAGCTTGACAATAATATGATATGGGCTACTAATATTATCTATGACAAGTATATCATTGGTAAGGTTTCTCTTAGAAGTGTATGGTGCCCAAATTGTAAACATTACTCCCTCTGTCAAAGAAAGATCTGAACACTTGTTGGGACACATAGTTTAAGGTGATAAGTTGTTGTATGGTTATCAAATGTTATTTTATTTAAAAAGTAGATGTGATAGGAGTTGGTGGGGTATTTTTTATTAGAGGAGAGAAAAAGTTGGGTAACTTTTCATTGACAAAAGGTAGAGTGTGGGCCAAAGATGTGTAAAAGAAATAATATATTAATAGTGGGACCATGCCAAAAATGGAAGTGTTCAAACTAATTTGGGACAAACATAAAATGAAAATGTTCAGACTATTCTGGGACAGCGGAAGTATTAACAAGTATATCCAAATAGGAAAACATTATTAACAACTATTTAACATTATTAACAACTAGGAAATATATCCAACTAGGAAAATATATCTATTAAGTGTTTAGACATATCTAGACATAATATTATCTATCTACGAGAATATGTATGGTGCACCCACTTTTGTTTTACTCAGTTTAACTCTTTCTCGTATTTTTCTCAGTCAATCTATCCTATTAATTTCTTGAACGGGGTTTACTCGATCCCCTTTTTTCAAAGTTTAGGGGGTTATGGTCTAGGAAATAAGTCGATCAGTTACATTAATTCCTAAACGGGGTTTACCCAGTTCCTCCTTTTTTTGAGGTTTAAAGGGTTGGGGTTATGGTTTAGGAAATGTCATGCCCTTGATAAATCAAGTGATACTTGGTCTAGTGATAAATTCCTTAAGAGGTATTTATGGTGGGATCCCTTATATCATCCCCCACCTCTAAAGGGTCTTGCTTGTGCAGTTGGGTCGACGTGTAGAGTCTTACCTGTGTAGTTGGGTTGATGTATACGAGGTTTCATTCCAGTAGGAACTTCTCTCTACCAATCTAAAAAAAATAAAGCACTTGATAAAATTCACAATCAATATTATAGGAAAACCTTATACGAAAGACTTAATATATGTACAAAGTTTATCGTACACCCGGGTATAACGTGAGTATGGTCACCCGAGGATATTTTTTTTTTTTTTTGCTCAATACTCAACTGAAATAATTGAATTGAGCAAAATGTACTAAAAATGAGAGTTCCAAATGAGCAAAAATTAGGCTTGGGTGTACCATGCACAGATTCACCCGGGTGTATGATTTTAATGAACTCTAATATATCTAGGGGGTGGTGAACTCGGAGGTGAAACTATTTAAACTTAATAATTATAAAAATATGATAGAAGTTAAAACGACAATTATTTAGGAACGAAATAAATAACTTGTAGCTGATTTAGTATCGACTAGTATGTGTTTTATTTAGCTGCTTTTTCTTCAAACAGCCTTACATAAATAGGAATTGAAAATTATTCAATATAGCTAATCCGGTATCACCAATGCTCTAGTGAGCTGAATTACATTTACCTAGTTGAATAAGTTTTATTTGTAAGTCTAGTAAGGGCTTGAGCCTATGACATTGCCTGGTGGATCATAGTTGCAAATGACGAAAATTCCACCACTGTTACATACAACTCTAGCACAACCAAGGCGAACCGAGTCTTGCCAAACCACTTGAGTATAATGTCTGCATTCTTGATTAGTAGCACAAGTATTGGAATTATGGTCATAGTTAACCTTCTCACTCACCCATAAATTTACAGCATCTATGCCACTTAACTCATATCCACCACTACCGCCACCGGCAATGTTCTCTCCATAGGGTCCTCCAGAATGTTGCCCGGCACAATCGCCGATTCGTTGGTTGGCATATTGTTGGGCATAAGCCGCCACTTGATCATCCCATTGAATGTTACCAACACCCACTGCAGCCCTAGCAGCATTATGGGCATCAACAAAGTCTTGTGGTGAATTTTGGGCATACAACATTTGGGCAAGTGCTAGAGTTGCTAAGGTAAAGCACAAATAAGTTGCAACATTTGTAGTCATTTTTTTTGTGGGGGTATTACTAATGTAACAAGAAGATTTAGTTACTTTGGATGAATTATATGGGCAAGAGATAGGGCTTTTTATAGGGGAAAGCTGTTGAAATTTCTTTGGAATACTAAGAGCCTAAGTTAGGCAACCTTCGAAAAATTTGCAAATTTTCAAGACTTCGACATTTCATAAACAATAATTCAAACACTGTAGTCAAGAAAAGTACATCTTGATGCCAAGTTTTGTGTAATTATTCTAAGAATTCAAGTAATTTAGCAATAATAAACCCAACAAATAGAGTAAGTGTACTATTCTCTAACAAGAGGAATATATGTGTGTGAGAAGAGACTTGGGGTAGGGTGGTAAGGGAGTCACCCTTCCACATTAATGACCTAAAATCGATTTTCATCTCCTCCCTAAAGGCCATATAACCCCTTATGCCTGAGATAGGATATAAGGGATGGGGCCAGGGGTGGCAATTCGAGTAAACGACGGGTTCAAGTTTAATTTCGAGCCAGGTTGTGCTGGAAAAAATATCTGGAATATTATAAAACTTAATATTACCATAACTATTGGGTCAAAAATCAGGTTAAGTTCGAGTTTAAACCATGTTCGGGTCATTATTAGGTCGGATCAGAGATTGCCAGCTCTAGGTAGGGCCCATTGTTGTACCCAAAAAATATATTTGTAATACAAATGTAGAATATCAACATTAATTTCCTTGCCGTGCACATGTGAGTACTTGTCCTACATTGAAAAAAGAGGAGAAAAAACACACCTTGTAAAATAGAGAAGTTGCTCCTATTATATATATTGAATTTTAGTATTGAACCTCCTTTAACCTTGTATTGTTGAACTGTCTAACTTCCTCATTATCTCCGTTTTGTAATTCCTCTTAATGAAGTATAATTAGGGATGGGCATGGGTTGGATTTGGGACGGGTCCAGCTAGTTCCAGACCCGTAAATTTTGATTTGGATCCAAATTTACCCAAAGGGTCTAAACAATCTAGACCCTTATCCATATCTAATGGTTCTGGGTCCAAAATGGATCTCAAGCTTATTATGAGTTACCGTTATTTTTTAACTCGCTTTTTTTCGCCTGTTTTTTTAGTTATTAAATGATAAAGTACCATTTAGGATGAAACTTTCAATGATCTATATATTATTATTATTATTATTATTATTATTATTATTATTATTATTATTATTATTATTATTATTATTATTATTATTATTATTATTATTATTATTATTATTATTATTATTATTATTATTATTATTATTATTAAATAGGTCTGTAAGACGGGTCCACATCTAAATCGATCAAACCAGACCCAATGAGTCTCAAAAATCTAGACTTGAATCCTTAAAAATGGGTTGTGTCCAATCGGTTCTGGGTCGGATCTTGGGTCCATGTCCATTCCTAGAGGAAGTGCTTTATTCTTACTAAATGTAAAGTTGTAATGCTTAACTATAATATATAATTCTCCTATGAAGAATAATCTATACCTATATGTTTTCATTCACAATTACCTAGAGCTGAAAAGAAATTAAAATAATGAACACTATTGCAACATAAACTAGTTTTTAGGTCTGGGCTATGCTCTGCATAATTATTATTTTCATGTATTAATATTTTACTTTAAAATTATAACACCAAACATTACTTTAAAATTATAACACCGAATATTACTTGGTTTAGTGGTTAAAACTTTAGTACTTCCTCTGTTCAATTTTAAATGAAACATTGGATAAAATGACACTATTCATTGATCAATTTTGACTCTAATTTATCGCCATTATATAAAGAAAAAACATAGTCAAGTGGGATCTTGTTAGATTTGTCTCGATGCATACTATCAAAATATAACTTTTTTATATTTTTTTACGTGTGCACAACTAAAGATATTAATGATTAAAGAAGCGTGTTGGGTTGCGTGAAAAAACAAACGTTTCATTTAAAACAGAACAGAGGAAGTATATAAACTTAGGCTATGTTCAGTTCATCTTATTTTTGCTTATTTCAGATCAGATCAGATCAGATCAGACCATATCAGATCAGATCAGACCATATCAGATCAGATCAGAATAAATAAGTTCAGATCAGATCAGATAAGTTCAGATCAGATCAGATAAGTTCAGATCATGCTTATATTTGAAAACTTATTAATATTGTTATTATTATCATGATTATTATGATTATTAGTATTATAATGTTATTATTGTTATTGTAATAATAATTATTATTATTGTAACAATTATTATTATTGTTGTTGTTGTTGTTGTTGTTATTATTATTATTATTATTATTATTTTTATTATTATTATTATTATTATTATTATTATTATTATTATTATTACTATTATTATTATCATCATCATCATCATCATTATTATTATTAATATTAATTTATACGATTACTATTATTATTAATATTACAATTTACGAGTACATTTGTTCAAAAAGATTATTATTATTGTCGTTGTTGTACTTATTAATTATTAATATTGGTAATTATTATTAATGTTGTTGCTATTATTATAAATGTCATTGATATCACTATTTGAAGCTATTTGTGTTCAAGAAGAAGAATGTTTTTAGAGATTCTAGAAGATCGAGATTTTTTTATATCTTTTATCAAAGAGAAATAAACATTAGAAATGTAGAAATATTGAATCTGATTTTTACTTGAACATCCTGACTTTTCTTTTCGTTTATATATCCTTTTTTTTTCCTGATGCAACTATTGTGTCTTATTAGTACAATTCAAAGCATTAACATATTTATTTAAGGGCATGTGAGTTAAGAATTCCACATATATCTCTATTGGGGATTTGTTAAACATCGCCCCACAATTACTTAAAATCGCCCCAATCCCACTTTGACTTTACTATTTTACCCTTCTCTTTTTTCCACCACTCACCACCCCCGCCACCACCTGCCACCACCGACCACCACCTACCTCCCCTGCCACCACCCACCACCACCGCCACCCGCCACCACTTGCCACCACCCACCCCGTAAAAAAAAAAAGATTTTAATTGGGGCTAAGGGTCGAACGTCCGGCCGGGACGTTCGACCCATGGCCCGAACGTCGACCTGGACGTTCGGGCCATGGGGTGAACGTCTGGCCAGGAAGTTCGACCCGTGGCCCGAAAGTCTAGCCAGATGTTCGGGCCACGGGTCGAACTTCCCGGCCGAAGTTTGACCCTTAACTAAAAAAATTCAAAATTTTTTAAAGGGGGGCGAACGTTTGGCCAAGAAGTTAGACCCATGGCCCGAACGTTTGGCCCGGACGTTCGGGCCATGGGTCGAACTTCCTGGCCAAACGTTCGCCCCATGGCCCGAACGTCCGAGCCGGACGTTCGAGCCGAGACGTTCGACCCTTAGCCCCAAAAAATTTTCGCAATATGAGTGGTTGACGAGGTGGCGGTGGGGCTTGAGGTGGGCGGTGGGCGCTGGAGGTGGTGGTGGGCTGGTTGTGGCAGGAGGTGCTGGTTTGGGAAAAGAAAAGAAAAACAAAGGAAGGGTAAAGTTGGAAATGTTTGGTGGGACCGGGGCGATTTTAAGTAATTTCGGGACGACAAATAGAGGTTCGGATTATATAAGACGTTCGGGCCATAGGTCGAACTTCCCGGCCAAACGTTCGCCCCATGGCCGGGCCATGGGTCGAACGTCCTGGCTAGACGTTCGACCCTTATCCCCAAAAAATTTTCGCAATATGAGTGGTTGACGAGGTGGCGGTGGGGCTTGAGGTGGGCGGTGGGGGCTGGAGGTGGTGGTGGGGCTGGTTGTGGCGGGAGGTCTTTGGTTTGGGAAAAGAACAGAAAAACAAAGGAAGGGTAAAGTTGGAAATGTTTGGTGGGACCGGGGAGATTTTAAGTAATTTCGGGGCGACGAATAGAAGTTCAGATTATATAAGAGCATGGCCACTCATGCTCCAAAAAAACATGGCATCCCTCTCTCTCATCAACTTTGTCTCTCATCTTACAAAAGTTGATCATGTCTTATGAACCATTTTGACAAATTCACTCTACTCATGACCCAAAAAAAAATACATCATCCTTTTCTCTCCTACTTTTTACTATACCCCATCCCATTTTCTCTCTCCTACATCAATACATTATTTATACCTTTTGATATTTATAATATCATACAAGAGTATAAATAAATTATTTTGCGTATTTACGATCCTAAATAAATTCATTTAGTAGTAATTAATTTTGATTTACAAAATTCTTCAAGAATAAAAGCTTCCGAAAATAATTATTCATTTGTGTATAATCTAGAGAGAAAATAATTAATTTCAGAAGTGCGTCAAAATATAACAAAATGGATGTCTATTTATAGATCTCAAAAAGATAGGACCATTGGTGAATTTTTTTTTTAATTTGTATTTTTAAAGTTATTCAGATTACAAAATTTGAATAACAAAAAATAACCATTCTGACGCACTGCCACATGTCCACAAATGGTTGGCTTGGGTCATAGGATGACCAACCATGGTTTGGGTCATAAGATGACCAACCATGGATTGAGTCATAGCATGACCCAAATACAAACATAAAAAAATCATAGATGCAAACCTTGTTTTTTTTAGCAAGGTTCATGACTCTATTTTATGCCCAAAAAAACCATGAGTGGGCATGCTCTAAGGGAAGGGGGGAGCTATGGTGTCCCCTATGAGGCTATGTTCTTTTCAACTTATTTAAGCATTGTAGTGCTTATTTTAGATTTGATCAGATCAGATCAGATCAGATCAGATAAGAAAAGTTCAGATCAGATAAGAAAAATTCAGATCAGATTAGGAAAAATCAAATCAGATCAGATTAGATCAGATCTCATATCAGAAAAGTTCAGATCAGATCAGAAAAATTCAGGCCTTATCCTTAATTCTTTTTCTAATTATTATTATTATTATTATTATTATTATTATTATTATTATTATTATTATTATTATTATTATTATTTAATTGACAGTAAATGTAAGTGATGTAAGTTAATGATTTCAACAAGTCCATACTGGGAACTTTGGAGGCATTCTATTATTATTGTTGTTTTTTGTTGGTTACATTTTTTTTTTTTGATATTATTTACTTTTATTAGTAGTAAAAAGTAGGTAATGCTACAATAGAATGTAGTAGCTGTCGAAAGTGTTGGAGCTGTAAATTTTAATGATATTGACAAAAAGTTTGCAATTGCATAATAATAATAATACTCCCTCCGTTCCAGAAAGATCTGAACACTTGTTGGGACACATAGTTTAAGGTGATAAGTTGTGGTGTGGTTATCAAATGTTATTTTATTTAAAAAGTAGTAGATGTGATAGAAGTTGGTGGGGGTATTTCTTATTAAAGGAGAGAGAAAGTTGGGTAGCTTTTTATTGATAAAAGATAGAGTGTGGGCCAAAGATGTGTAAAAGAAATAATATATTAATGGTGGGACCATGCCAAGAATGGAATTGTTCAAACTAATTTGAGACAAACATAAAAGGAAAGTGTTCAGAATATTCTGGGACGGAGGGAGTAATAATAATAATATTAATAATAATAATAATTTCTTGGACGTTAATAATAATAAGAATAATCGACCAGAAAAATTCAGATCAGACCAAATCAAAAAAGTTCTGATCAGATCAGAAAAGTTCTGATCATATTAGATCAGACCAGATCAGAAAAGTTCAGTTCAGATCAGATCAGACCAGATCAGAAAAGTTCAAATCAGATCAGACCAGATCAGATCAGATCATACCAGATCATATCATATCATACCAGATCATATCAGATCAGAAAAATTCAGATCAGACAGTCGAAAAGAACATAGCCTGAAAAGACTTATATTTCCTAATTTAAAACATAAAAAAATTATTTAAAATTTCTCATTTATTTCCTGATTCACAATTATGCATAATAAGAAAAGTTGTGAAAAGAGAAAACTAACATAAAAAAAAGTTTAAGATTGCCATCAAAAGATTACTTACGATGAGGAAACTAACATAACAAAGAAATATTCAACAATTGTAAAGCCAAAAATACAAAGTTTTCTTTTACATAAATATTCAATAACAATTCCAAAGAACATAAATTTTAAAAAAAAAAATATAATAACCTAGAAAAAGATAGTATAACTCATCTTTTTATTTTTCTATTTCATAATTGTCGTAGTTAAGATGTTATTCAAGCGAAACAGTTAAGCCAGATGAGAAAAAAGTAAGCATAGACCAACTTCTCTTATCTTCATTTTCAATCCTATCTTTTGTAGAAATAAATTGTAAGTACGAAGTACATGTTTATTTTTTGCATTAATATTAATGTTTTTTACGACTCCAAACATTAGTATTAATACTAATATGTTGTCGCATGCATCGCTTGCATACGAAGCTAGTTGAAGAAATAAAGAAAGAATGACTAAAACCAAATTTAAGAGATAAAACTCCATTATAAAATAGAGAGGGAATGACTAACATTGGTGGGTTACTCTACTTATGACCAATTAGTTTTAGGATCTCTATTTTTATTTTTGCACTTATTCACACACTCTATTTGACCATATTTTTCTACATAAATATAAAAACCAATGTTAGCATATAAGATGTTGGATTTTCCTTGAATTATATTATCAAAATACCAATTTTTTTATAATTTTTTGTAATGAATAATTAGATATATAAATGATCAAGGATGCGCATTGACAAATGTGCAAGTCAAAATGGAGAATCTATCTGATAAAGGAGGGAGTATTTGATGATACATACAAAACTAATTCGAAGTATGAGATAAAACTATTGGTTCGATTGCAAATATTGCTTGTAATTTGAGAGTAATTTTTTTTATTAATATAGCATAGTATTCTATACAAATTGGAAATGAAACTAGTTGTCTCCCTCCGAATCTTTTTAATCTACATATTTTCCTTTTTGATCTCTTTCTTTTCAATCTACACATTGTTATATTTTCTATTCTTGATAACATGTTCCATCTATTTTCTCCTCTTTTTCCACTCATTCACTTTTTTATATTTTAACCCACTTTTCTATTTCTCTCTCTACCTTTTCTGTTTTTCTACCATATTTTTGTACTTCCTTCTCATTTTTCTCCAAGAATGAAGTGAGTTGACAAAAAGAAACTGAGGAAATAAGTCATACGTATTGACTAGTTAATAAGAACCATCATAAATGAAAATGACAAAATGTTGTTTCCTTCATAGTGTGTGGTGAATGGTGAAACAGACAAAAAAAAAAAGGGCCAACTCGAGCTACAACTTGCATTGTTCTTGCTTCTTCAGAGTTCCACTATAATCCCTTTCAATTTCTCTTTTGTTTCTTCTCCAGTTGATTAGTAAATGGAGAAAAAAATACAATACATCCAACCAATCAGCTTGAAAATACCGAACAATGTACCTCTGTCTCTAATCAATATGTAATATGGAATTTATACGAAATTTTGGAAATAATATCCATATTTTACTTTCCACTTGTCCACACTCGGCATGCTGACACTTTAGATATAATTATAGTAGTAAATTATACACGCGATGTATGCCTGATTTTTATTTTTATTTTTTCAAACATAAAATTGTATTTTTGGGCATAAACGGGGGGTTAAAATTTGAACTTTAGACTTTTTTTGACTAAATTTCATAAGTTAAGCCTCTATCACTTCACCATTATTTTATTACTCTATTACTTATTATTTCTTGTAGGTTCTTAAAATTAAGCTTGATGAACGATAAAAGAATGTTAAGTGAATTTATTTAGGATTCCTTATGTTGTATTAACATAGTCTTTTGTGTTAAATAAATCATTTCACTTTGTTAATTGATTGAAATTCCGTTTTGATGTAATACTTGATTGTGTTAGTGAAGTGATTGAGAAGATATTTGATTAATGTAATATTCCTTTTTACTTTTTTCAGCATAAATGTGCTTAATTGCCTTTAACACTTTAGTTAATTTTCTAATGCTATATTTGAGTTTGAGTTTGACTTTGATTTTCCTCTTTTTTGATAATAGTTGATTTACTAATGGGCAGTTAAGTAAATTTATAAGGGGGCGTCATAGCTCCCCTTCCCTTATATAATAGATATTTCTTAGAGACATATTTTCTTCAAATATAAAAAATATCTTCTTTTCTTTAGAGAGTAATGATGATTGTTATATATCAAAGAAAAAAGATATTTACCAATGAAATTAGGAAAAAAAGACTTCCCACAAAAAGAGAAAAAGAATATGAAAGAAGAGGCGTTGAAAATATGTATATCATCCATCGGGATTTCTCCCAAGGATATATCATATATAAATATGATATAAAATAAATATATAAAGTTACTTAACTATTAATTCTGCAATATTTTTATAATTTTTATTGTTATTTATTTTTGTTTTGGAAAAATAACTATCAAATTAGCAACTAAAGGAGTAAGTTTGTGTTCTAAAAAATAAAGAGCAAGTAATTGTAAGATGGTCAATCATGTACATAAACTAGTTAACTAGCTAGGAACTGTACCTAATAACACTTTTGATGTCCTTAAATAATACTGAAATATTATTTCCGTTTTACAAAACTTCCCATTTTCTTGTTGTTGGCTCCACAAAACTATCGTATGAGTCTTCTTGTCACATATTATGAATCTTCTTGTCACATTGTATGAATCTTCCTGTTGTTGGCTCCACAAAACTATCATATGAATCTTCTTGTTGACTTGTTGGTTCCACAAAACTTCCCATTTCTCATAAAATGTTTTGTCCCTATTGTACTTTTCGTTTCTCATTTTTGGATAGATTCACAAAATATTATACTTTTCAAATATTGTGAGAATTATTAGACAGCTGAAGTGGATGTGATTAATTGCTGACTTTTAATCTATTCTTTTGCTTTAATTATTAATTACTTTTTCCTAAAAAAAACATGAATTACTTAGTCATTGTAATGTGGTTTAAATACTCCCTCCGTCCCTAAATAGACTTTATATTTCTCCTTTTCACGTTTATCAACGCACCTTTTGTATCATTCATATCTTTAATTACACTAGTATTTTTTGCCCGACATGCGTGCGTGTCATATTAACTTTCTTTTTCTCAATTAGCTATTCATCAATGCTTACAAAAAATTTGATTCGAACAAACATTTACAATGATTTTTAATGATTATTAATTTTTTTATATATATTTTTTTTAAAATCAATGTTTCGTTGGTTTTTTAGTTATGTGTTCATCATTATTCAAATCTCTATTATATAAGCTAAAAAAATACAAGGCAGAAGAAAGCCTGAGCTCAAATAAAGTGGAAGAATTTGTGTATCAGATTCAGGCGTTGAATATTAATAAAGTGGAAGAATTTGTGTATCAGATTCAGGCGTTGAATGTTAATAAAGTGGAAGAGTTTGGTTTATATAATAGAGATTATTGAATAATAATCAACATTTAGGTTTTAAAATATTATTATTATAATTAGTAATATGAAATTCAAGTTTTTATTTTTTGTACGGATTGTTTCAATCAAGTTGTATTGTCAATTTAATTTTTTTATCGAGTTTTTCACACATATTTAAGAAGAGGAAATCATTCTCCGTAATTTAATATTTAATTGAGATTTGAAATTCAATTCCATAATTAACTTCTTCAATATATATGGCAAGTAGGAAGAAGAAAATACTATTTAATATTATATGGCAATTTAAATCATTAAGGATATATTAGACTTTTTGTGAGGAGACACCATCTTCCTCCCCCCTTCACTTATATAATAGAGATAATATTAAAAATATAGAATTTTTTTTTTTTTTTTTTTTTGAAAGAATAGAAGTTTGATTTTCGTAATGTATATAATGAGACGAATCAAACAAGGCCACACGATTATAATTTTTTCTTACATATTGGAATTTTTTTTAGAAGATTTTCTTTACTTATGAATAGAGTCGAAATTAGAAATGGGAAGTATGTATTTAGGGACGGAGGGAGTAATATAATAATTTGTTTCGTCTATTAGAGCTTGGCTTAATGTCTCTTGTACAAGCATGCGATATGAAAGATTGTGCAGGTGGATTGCATATAGGAGATCAACTTTCCAACAGAAGATTATGCACATGGCATTAATGTTTGCCTCTATCAGATCTAGGATGCCCATAATCAAAGTTTATGGGAGCATAGTAGGCCTACTATTGGCTCTATTGTGAAGATTACTCACGACAATGTAAAATTTAGAGTTAAAGCAATTTTTGCCCGCTAAAATATCGGTTGTTAACTTAGCTTAGTTTAGAACTTGTAATTTCTTCAGCTGGTTTTTTTTTTTTTTTTTTTTTTTTTTTTTGCTTTTGTTTGTGTTGTTGGGTTTTGATTTGGTTGTAGCAAAACTTGTACTTTAAGGGTGGCTATTTGGGCTCTGGTCTCGTAGTCATTCCTTATGTTTTTTTTTTTTTTTTTTTTTTTGGTTGTTTTGTTAGATTTTGATTTCCTTATATGAATGAGGTGACAGGGTCTAAATGAATTATAAGTAATCATGAATAAGTTGAAAAATTATTTAATCGAGCTGTTCACGAGTTAAAACACCAAGTTATTGAAACTAAGCTTATTTTACTAAGGAAAAATTGTCAGAAAAAAACCTTATAAAAGTTACATTTTGTGAAAAACAACCTTATAAATTTAATTTTGTGAGAAACAACCTTTGAATGCATTTTTCTTGTGAGATCAGACCTTGGTGCCATTTTCCGGCATTAACTAACGTTTTCCGGCCTTGACTTTTTTTTTTACCCCCCTTCCCTCTTTTTTTTTTTTGTTGGAGTTTAATTTCCCTCCAATTTCTTTCTTATATAACCACTTCTTCTTCCCTTTCTTCCACATTTAACCACTTCTTCTTCTCTCTCTTCCACACTTAACCCCAAATCTGAAATTTCCCAAACAAATCCCTAAATCTGTTTTGCTCCTGTATTTTAGGGTTCTTCAATTGGTTAGTTAAGGGTTCTTCACTTGGTAAGTTTAGGGTTCTTCACTTGGTAAGTTTAGGGTTTATGATTCCCTTCCTTGTTAAAGATCTTTGTCTTTGCCTTCCTTTTAGGCGCCATTTTCATAAGACAAAAGAGGAAAATGAAACAAGAACCAAAATTAACCAAAAGAAGAGAGATATGAACCGTCAGAAAAGAGAGGAGAGAGAATCACTGAAGAAAGAGAAATGAATTACTGAAGAGAGAGAGAAATTAACTCAATTTACCTACTTCTTGTTGCAAAGTTGTAATCAATTAATTGTTCTTGTAGAGTTGTAAATAATTAGCCTTCAATGCTCTTCTACAGTTCCAAGGAAGTCAATGAGAGGAGAGAGAGAATGGGTTTTTAGGTTTGAAACAAGGTTGGTTTATAAGAACGAAATTGGAGGGAAAAATAAGAGGGAAGGGGGTAAAAAAAGTCAAGGCCGGAAAACGTTAGTCAATGCCGGAAAATGGCACCAAGATCTGATCTCACAAGAAAAACGCATTCAAAGGTTGTTTCTCACCAAAAAAAAATTTATAAGGTTGTTTTTCACAAACTGTAACTTTTATAAGGTTTTTTCTGACAATTTTTCCTTTTACTAAATGAGTTTGAAGTTCGTTCGAGCTTGCATCCTTACTTAACAAGTCTCGACCAAGTTTGCTGTAAATTGTTCACAAATATAGTGGCTCATTTACATTCCTAGATAGTTTAAGAGTCTAAAATTGTAAAGACATAGGGAGATTGAGATGTGAGTAAACCACACGAAAAAGACAATAATAATGTGAACGCGTCACACCATAAGTTAAATTGTAGCAGGGCATTACACTTTTTTGTATTCAACAAACTCGTCATTATACTAAACCGAAGAGAAGCAAAATGAAGTATACTCAACTGAACTGAAATTAATCTAAAAAAAAAAAAAAACCATGGCCCTAGTACTACAAAGAATTAAATTTAAGGCTATATTGATAAGAGTTCACGTAGCATAACAATACATCACAAAAACCAAAAGATTTCAAATTCAATGATCACAAGACATAGCCATTAACTAAGCTGGTTCTCTCCTTGTGTTAAAATGGCTGAAATTGAGTAAAAGAATAAATAGAAAAGGTACCAACTTCATTGCCTTTTTCTCTTATTTTTACCCTCAGATTCACATATTTTTCTCCAACATCTGATGATTATGAGGAAAGGTATCAAACCCCAAGGCGAATTTGCTCCAATATAGTACGCGTAATAGTACAATGGACTCGCAGAAAAATGATCTCCTTCCAAAATCGCGGTTATGTAATATACCACAAGACCATAGAATTGGCCCAAAGATACAAACAACTGAAGAACATACCTATAGGACTTCTGGGCTGCTATAGAATACCTGCATGTATTATTATATTATATGAGAGATTTTAGACATAACTCCACACATCAAAACTCAACTACATTATAACTATCTAGAACAGAAGATTATTATTATAAGAGCATGTTTGGTATGAGATTTCTCAATGTTGGAAATGAAAAGAAACCATCTTCCGTGTTTGATATGAGGGATAGGGTAACTATTTCCGTTTCACGAGGGTAACTATTCCAAATAGTTGTAAGTTTGTAACTTATAACCCTCCTCAATCCCACACTTGTACGTATTTCTTTTCCATAGTGGAAGCAAACATCCAATAAAATAACAATTATTTTTACCATTCTCCCCTTTCATATGAATTGTATATTACAATTATTGTTACCATCTCTCCCTTGAAACAAAAATGCACCAAAGACTGAAGTACTTACGCTGCTAAAATGCAAGCAGGGCCCATTACAACACATGTGACTAACTCAACAGCAACTATCGTTGAGTCAAAAGAGGCATATCTGGAATCACCTTTGCTGTACTCTTTCCCTGCGAAAGTCAAGTATCAGAGAAATTGCCAAAAACTGAAGAAGAAAAAGGAAAAAAATAAACTTATCAAGATATTGAGAAAAGCAGTACAAATTTCGGCCAAGTAAAATCCAGTCTTGTCCTTGTAGAAATCTGGAGAGAAGGCGAAGTATCCCTCAACGACCATATGTATTAGACCAGTGAATGTAAACCAGCATATGAGTAACTTTTCGAATTTTGTTGCCTTTGAAAACAACCCTGTATGAAATGAGAGTTCAGTGGTTGAAAATGGTGATATATAGAAAACAATTTCAAATAACAGTAAACCATTAAGATTTAAGGCAAATCAGAGGCAGCAAATCCCCTACCATAAGTGAGATATATTACAATGCTCAACCATATAATATAAACAACTTCAGTTCAGCAATTCAGTTCATAATTCAGTTAACTCCATAATTCAGTTTGTAATCTTTGACACGACACTGGAAAAGCCAAAATTGACATGATGAGAAAGCAGAACTTCAGTAAACTTAGAATTTTTCATGGCTTAAAACAAAAGAACAACACCACTTCATAGTAAGGCCATATGCATTTATACTTTTATCTTTCTTTCTATTTATATCTTTTCCCTTTCTAATGGCGGAATTAGGGCCCAACATCAAGAGAGAGGAAGGAATACCTGCCAGGCTGCTGCAGCTCTCAGTCCCTAGACTTCAAGAACTTAGCTAGTTTTCTCTATAATCTTCAAAAGACACTACTGATTACATAGCTAAAATAAGATGGTCTCTGGAGTCTGGATGTGAGCAAGAATCTCCAAAATTCATCCCATTATGTCTCCTTTTCTGGGTCCTTATCCTTATGCACACAGCTTACAAGTACCAATCCTTAAGAGTTCATTATAAGTTGCAGATTCCTACACTTAACTTCATATCAACTATTCATAAGAATACTATATACATACACATCTAAATTATAATTTACTTAATGTTCTAGCCATCATACCTTATCTTTTCCATTTCTGTACTCCATCTGTAAATAAACACGACGTCCTAGAATAGATGAGATAATTTTACTCAAAGGCCAGTGGACAAATTCCCATGCTCTCACCATCACTCAATCTATGGTAAAATCAATCACATGCCGCCATTGTTGTAGGTTTTGTGACAACTTATACTGAACAGAGGAAGTATTACTATACATTGCATTTACATTTACTAAAATTTGAGAATAGAGAAGTTATACTGAACAGAGTAGTTGCTAACAATTTAGAGCCTCTTCTTCTCTATTCTCATTTTTTTTTTTTTGTTCATGAAAAGGAAAACTATAGGATTATTATGGTAGTTTATGTCATCAACAGGAAAATTATAGGATTATTATGGTAGTTTATGTCATCAACAGGCTCCAAAACTCATTTTAAAAGAACAAAATTCAACAAAAATTAGTAGAAACTAGAATCAACATGAGTAACAAGACTTGTTCAGAAACATTCATGAGCATGAACAATTAAGTTGACTAGTATGGGTGCACTCTCATTACCTTATTTTTCTTAAACTTATCTGAGCTTTTCGAAGAACTTATTGGAACTTATAAAAACTTATTAGACCCAAAACTTAATTTTATAAGGCGAAGAGAACGCACCCTACAAAAGATCATTAGTGATCCACTAATCCCACAAACATTGTTAACAGAAACTCTTTATCCAAGAAAACATTATCCTAATTTCTTAACTAACACATGAAGCTTACCATTATCCTAATCAATATTTATAATTTTTACACGGCATATATATAATAACAAATAAATAAATTGCAATATAAGAGTTGAAAAAAAAACTAGCTAAATCCAATAGAAAAAAAGTGTTACCAGGAAGAATCCATGAGACGACAAGAACAAAGATTGAAGCAGCAGCAAAAACACCCAAAATTGTAGAAGCAGAGAGAAAATTAGGGACAAAACCAGGCAAGTTGAGATCTTTAGGAGAATAAGGATGAACCTCCATTTTTTGAGATCTTCTGTTTCTTAAAACACACAAAAAAATGGAGAAATTTTGTTAATTAATAAGGAAATAAATCCAACATAGAATTGAAAAGTAAATAGAACAGAAAAATGCACACAATTTAATATGAGAAGATGAAGGAAGAAAGAGAAGTGGTGAGTGGGTGGATTGACCTGTGACTTGTGAGATGCCTCGTTGGGGGAGATGGTGGGAGAGAGATGGAGGTCAATACACTCCCCAAAATTGAAGAGAGAGAAAGAGAAATGCAAATTTTTTGTGAATTCATAAAATTATACAAAAATAAAATTTACAAAAATTCATGGATACCCGACCCGAATAACCGGGTCACAAAAAACTCGGTCCATGATCCGACTCGGAAATACTATATACTTTTGAAACACTGAATTATGTACTTAATTGCCTCTTGAATTAGCTCAATTTCAATTGCGAGGTGAAATGTGAGAGTTTCTGAAAAGAGTGTTTGAATGAGACTTGGAGAAAACATCTTCTTAAGGATAGTGGCTTATTATCCTAATATTTTTACTTTCTCTTGGTTAGTAAAGTAAATAATTAATTATATTTTCTACATTAAGGAAATAAATGCCATAGTAGTATTTTTTTTATTTTTTTATCTATTCCTCACCTGTTTTCTTTCCTTCCCATGTCTCTGCCCCTTCTTCTTTTTCCATTTTTTTTCTTTCTCTTAACTCATTTGTAAAGAAAACTAAAAAAAGGAAAATTAATCTACACTGTTGTGTTGTCTCTTGGATAAATCATTCTCCATAATAATAGTTTATGTCCAACCAAATAGAGTCTGAAATATGTGGTGAAAAATTACCAATATTGGAAGATGAATGTAAAATTTATGTTTTCTAAGGTGATATCCAAGGACCAAGCCAGAGCTAAGCTTAAGTAGGTGGTTAAACTGAAACTGAGTTTGCAAAAATCGTAAGAGAGAGGAGAAAATGATTACTTAATAAACAAAGTAGCATATGGGGAAAACATTAATTAGAGGTGGTCAGGGGCGGGGCTACCATTATCGGGGCCCTCCTCAAATTCTCATACTTGGGGCCCTCGACTCATATGCAAATTAATTACACAAAAATTCCTTTGTTTCATCATCCACATTTTCTGCTTGTTCAACATCCTCACTATCAACATAAATTTCATCCTTCTCTTTAGAATAATCATCACTTGCGTGGGGTTCCTTTAAAAAAAATTTATCTAAAGCACCTATTTGAGATTGGACCAACTGTTCTATTATATTTTTCTATTATGTTTTCCACGTGCAGATTGATATTTCCTAAACATCTTGAACACACAACAATTAAGATATAAAAAACAATTCCAAAAGTTTCTTCAAAAAAAAAAACAATTCCAAATTTGACTAAAAACAACAAATTAACCTCTAGTCTTCTTATCTTCTACAACCTATACAAATGAAAAAATTAAGGTTCCAACTTTTATCAACCAGAATAGAAGAATGTTTGATAGAAGTTATTTAATGTTATATAAAATTGTGAAATATACAAATTTAGAATTACCTTTGGAGAATTATTTGCCCAGTTACTTGCTATATTGCTGTAGTTGGACAATTTTCCATTCTTTAACTGTCAATTTTTTCCCTCAATCTAAAAGATGTATATTGTATTTGTGAAACTTGTAAATTTCCTTTTAAAAGAGATGTATTAATGGAATAAAAATAAATAGATTTTGGAAAGAGAAGTAAATAATTTGGGTTTTGGGATTTGGAAGAAGCAATGAAGGGAAGACGGAAGAATGAAGATGAATATGAAGTGGTGAATTGTAATTCATGGAGTGTAGTGCAAGAGACAAAGGAATTAATGCGTTGCCTCGTAACTCGTAAGTGCTGCACTTACTGCCTTTGAAGGAGAAAAAAAAGAGGGAGAGTAATCAATCTAGCTGTCAATAATACTGTCAATAATACTACTCTGGGACTCGAACACCGTATCAATGATTTATCAAACCCATTATCTTACCAACTCCTCTACATCAATTTTTGGTAATTTTTTTTTGCGAGTACTAGGTTAAGTAAAATGCTTGGGGGCCCTTCTAATATCGGGGCCCTATGCGGCCGCGCAGCCCGCATAGGCCAAGAACCGCCCCTGGAGGTGGCATTCGGCTCATTTGGATCGAGTCATCACGGGTCGATCGTTTCGAGTTTCCCTTTATTTCAAGCAGTCGAGTTGGGACTTTTCGAATTCTAAAGAAGCTCAGGTCTATAGTTTTTGGATCAATCAAGTTTATTTGCTATTGTGGTAGAGTTCAAGTATATGGTGTTTGAGTCAAACCGGGTCAATATTAAATTGGAATAATATTGTTAATTAAAATATCAAATAAAATAAAAATTGTTAGATTACAAAACTACAATGAAATAAAAAGAATGATAAGATTTATGACTAAATGTCTGATATGTAAATAATGGTTTAATATTATTTTTATAAAAAAATCAGGATATAATGATACTTTGACCTTTCGAGCTTCACAAATAGCTAAGTGCATATGGAAGTACTTTTTCTTAGTAGGAAATAAAAGATGTTTGAATGCAAAACGGAAGAATAGTAGGCTAGTGGCCGCTATTTCACATGAAATTACAAAACTACCCTGACACATTCGTACTTATATATTTACATATACATTTAAATATATATCCGTTCTATAAATAAAATAGGAAAGTGGCTAATTAATAAGATTGGTACATAATTTAACACATATATGACGCATTGGTATAAAAATTGTCAATTGTGGTGAGTGTAAAACTTAATTTCATGTAAAAATTAAGTATAAAACTTAGTTTCGTGAGACATTTAATCCTTATTTCTCGTCGAGGGAGACACGTACGGTACAATTTCATATTTGCTGCTTTAGAAGGGGACGCGTGCGATACAATTTCACATGAATTATGTTTTTCTATGTGGGAGATAAGAATCTCACATGAATTGTGGTCCTTGGTTATTAATAAGATATTAATAATTATTAGTATGTCATAACTAATTTTGAATATTTTATTTGTAGTAATTATGTTATTACGACATCAAAATTTTGGTCAAATAAGGTCTAAGTTCCAAACAAGTCAAATAAGGTACTTATAATAAATTTCAATTAACTCCAATGAGGTGTAATTAGTTCCAATTAGGTTTAATCAGGTCCAATAAGTTCTAATAACTTCCAATCATCTTCAATAAGATCCAATAAATTCAAATAAGTTCATTTAAGATAAGTTCAAAGGTTTTTTTTTTTTTTTTGGTGCCAATGAGTCACAAGGGCGGGGATGAGAATCGATCCCAGGATCACCTGGAACCGGGAGGGAAGTTCTAACCAACTGAGCTATCCCTCACTCTCTAAGTTCAAAGGTTTTCGTATGAAGAGAACGTACATATCATTTAACCAATCACATCAACTATAAAACAAGGTTAAATATAAAAAAATCCTTCCTAATTTTTATAGTCATTTTTTACAAAAAAAACTTGTGTTTTTGTAGTCATCTGGCCAATAAAAATGCACAATTGACAAACTTTTACACCAATATGACAAAGAGGAGTAAAAGTTTTATCCTTAATGACCGAGGAAAAATAATCCCCTTACTTTTATTTTGGCAATTAAAGTTCCAAGCTTTCATCAGTTCACAAACATTTTTCCTTCATTTAGTCGGCTTTTTCTTCGATTTTCCTCCCAAATTCTCATAAGCATCTCTCGATTTCCTTCGCACGTTCTCTTCTTCAGGTAATTCCCCTTTTCTCTCTCTTCGTTCGGATCTTTAATCATAAAATATGACATTTTGTGGATGCCGATATTTTGATTTCTCTCTGAAATTTAATTTCATGCTTGTTTGCTTGATTACTATATTGCCGATCTCTCATTGAAGATTATTAACTAATAGTTTGTGGGTAATTTAGGTTTTCTGTTGTTGGTATCATAGATCTGATTTCCCCTAATTTTGTTAAAGAAATAAAGGAAGGAATAGGGAAGAAATTCTGAACTTTAATGTTTGCTTGTTTAATCCCACCTCAGATCTCTTCTGGGTAATCTATTAATATGGTTGATTTTGCTTGCAATTTATTGTTGATTTCATGTTAGATGTGATTTCACCATTTTTGTCTTGTTGTTTTTAGTGGTTGATTACTGATTTTTTTTAGGTTTGTTTGAAGTAATTATGTCTACCATTTGATTAAATTTTGTCTTTTTTTCTTTGGGTGCTTTAATTGGTATTGTAGTATACCTTTTATTAGTGAAGTCCAGCTGAATTTGAGAAGTGGTAAAATTAATTTATTGTGTCTAGGAAGAACAAGTCAGAGAACATAAATGCCTGGGCAGAAGATTGAAACTGGGCACAGTGATGTGGTTCATGATGTTCAAATGGATTATTATGGTAAACGTGTCGCCACCGCGTCATCTGACACCACAATTAAGGTACTTGCCGTGAGCAGTAATTCCGGGTCACAACCTCTTGCTACATTGACTGGTCACCAAGGCCCTGTTTGGCAGGTTGCTTGGGCGCACCCAAAATTTGGGTCGATTCTTGCTTCATGTTCCTATGATGGTAGGGTGATTATCTGGAAGGAGGGCAATCAGAATGTGTGGGAACAAGCTCATGTGTTCCATGAACATAAATCTTCTGTTAATGCCATATCCTGGGCACCTCATGAACTAGGGCTTTGTTTGGCTTGTGGGTCCTCTGATGGTAGCATCTCGGTTTTTACTGTCCGCGCTGATGGTGGTTGGGAGACCAATAGGATTGATCAGGCCCATCCAGTTGGGGTAACATCAGTTTCATGGGCTCCAGCAACAGCACCAGGGGCTCTTGTTGGATCAGGCTTGCTAGAGCCTGTTCATAAACTGGCTTCTGGGGGCTGTGACAACACCGTGAAAGTGTGGAAGCTGGTCAATGGGTCATGGAAGATGGACTGCTTCCCTGCTCTTCAGATGCACGCAGATTGGGTGAGAGATGTTTCTTGGGCTCCAAATCTAGGGCTGCCGAAGTCCACAATTGCTAGCGCTTCACAGGATGGATCTGTGGTCATATGGACGGTGGGCAAAGAAGGCGAACAATGGGAAGGCAAAATTTTGAATGACTTCAAAACTCCTGTTTGGAGGGTATCTTGGTCTTTGACAGGGAACTTGTTGGCTGTAGCAGATGGGGACAACAATGTTTCATTGTGGAAAGAAGCGGTTGATGGAGAGTGGCAACAAGTTTCTACAGTGGAGCCATAGGTTTTTCACTGATTCTCTTTGTAATTTCTACCTTACTACAATGCCCTTTTTATGGACAACTGAACTAGTTTTTTAGTTTGTTGCTGCTGCAGTTTTGTTGAATGGTCGGTATTGTTGATTCTATGGTTTAGTATGATATTGTTGTTTACAAATGTTTTTTTTTCAAGGTAGAGAAGGAAAGACATGATAATGCTTTCTGCTTTAGATTTTATACAAAACATTCATATTTGTTCTAATTTTGTCCATTGTTTAAACTGTTGATTTCCATTTTGTCATTGGTCGTATGATTTACTGCTTGCTAGGAATGTATGTTCTATGCTACAAGAATGACCAGTAGAAAACTAATGCAAACGTCTTCCGACTTCCAAGTATCTTTGACATTGTTGTATACAATCAGGCTGGTATTTGAGCACACATGCATTTGTTTACCATCTTTCACTTTGGTGCTTCGCTCGTGTTGAAGTTCTGAGTCTCATTTTGGTTTCATGAGGGACATCCTTTGGTCCCTAAGCTTTGAGCGTCTATTTGAGTTTGTCCTTTTTATGCCGTGCTGTGTGATTATGTAGTTAGTAATAGTTCTTTTTTTTTTCTTTTGAATGATGTGATTGATGTCCTTTGCTGAGCACCAGGTAACAAGACAGATGCTCCTGCATCCTTCTCATCTGTACTTCTTTTCCTGTCCTTGTTCTTTCGAATAGTTTTTTGGCCCTTACCTTGCAAGATTCTTGAGGTTGTGATTGTGATCTATTATGTTGTGAGTTATATTGTTGATAAAGTATGACATTTATCCCAAGTTTGATTCAGAGTCTCAGCGTATAGTTTCTAGTGATGCTGAATATCTATGTAGCACGGAACGGCAAAAAGCTTTCGAGACGAGAAAACTTTTCCACAAACAGTTCAACTTCAGATCCTGGCAATTTCGTGCTCATAGCTGATTATTGTTTGAGTTGATTGAAGTATTGGCTCAGAATATACAGATCAGATACCTAGTTTCCATCCCTAATACGTTGGGGTATTTCTGAAAATTCGATTATTAATTCGCTACTTTTTTGGTATAGATCAACAAGTATATGTGACTATAATTTCAAAAAGAGGGGAATAGGTTTGTCGATTGTTGTGGTTTGAGACGGCTATTTCACTTGGTTCATTCTGTTGAGGCTTTGTCAATCGAAAAGTTCTCTGACTGGCCCTGTCTGGAGGTAATAATAATATTGGTAGTAATAAAAATGAATTTATAGGTTATTTTGTAATGAGATAGCGTTCTGATGCCCACTGTTATGCTTGTACATTTCTAGATAATCTATTTTTCCATCCACTCTAGAGGTAATGATATGGTAACGTAAAACATACTGTAAAGTATCAAAAGTTGGGACTGAAAATGGCGGAATGCCTATAGTTCGGATTGTTCCTATCAATTTTTCCTAAAAAACGTGTGTTTAGAAACAAAGTTCATATAAAATTAGGAAAATTTGTCAGGAATAAGCTAAAAACCCGCAATAATCTTGATTAAGCTCGACACCGACCTTTTCTTTTCTCATTCTCTCTCCAATTCTCCCAAATCCAACTCCACTTCTCTATCTGATTTGGAGAATTGGAGAGAGTATTGGTTATGCGTATATCTGATTTAACTCTTCCAACTCCCTATATCTGATACAATACCATGGGAATTCTAATGATTGGCAGGAATTTTGTGTGAATCTGATTTATAGTCTTATAAAGTGTTCCTTCAATTATGTATTAGAGATGTCCTATTCGGAAATTTGTAGTTTTAATTATCTAAATTATGCAAAGGAAGGCAGGAAGTTATAGTTTGTACACTTGTACAGTTGTACTTGCCTTCCTTGATATTAATTGGACACAAATGACAAAATCTTTAATTATGCAATACTTCTTCGTCCCCCAAAAAGTCCCTGTTTGCATTTTTGTGAACAAAGGTGCAATTTTTTTTTGACATATATCAAAATTAAAGACCCAAATGACCTGAAAAACCCTATCCATGAATTGATTTGGACTAAAAAACAAAGACTTGAAGTTATATCGAAACCCGATAAGACCTGAACCTTAGACCTCTACCATTTTGCCCAACAAAAAAAGAAAAACATAAACTTTAGGGTTTGAAAGTTGAAAATTTAAAGCTAGTGTGTAAAGAAAGGTTTAGAATATCTGGAGTACTTTTCTGATGGAATGAGGTCAAATTAAACGTCGTTCAGCTATTATATAAGTCAAAATTCAAGTTAACTTCCAAAACCACTACTGCTCTTTCATTCCATTTCTTCCCTTTTTTTTTTTTTTTTTTTTTTGTGGGGAACCCTAAAAGGGAACTAATTCATTAAATCATCAACAACCAAACCAACAATAGAATCCGGGAAATCCTCCTCCCAACACCTTTTAAATTTCCATAGGTTCGAAATGAGCTAAAGCATGGGCAACTCTATTCCCTGTTCTCTTAACAAAAGACCAAATAACCGACTCAAAACAAGAAGCTAAAGCAAAAATATCATCTAATACTAAATGAAAGTCACTAGAACCGCCACTCTTTTGCTTCAATGCTTGAATAAATTGGAGATGAAAAAGACATTTGAATATGCACTCGCTATGAATAAGATGCTTACAAAATTTTAATTTAAATGTCTCATTCAGTGTAATGTGGATATCCTCTCAAAAAAGAAAAGTGAATATCAGTAAGGCCAAAATTTAAATATCCATTATAAAGCAATAAGTACTAACAAAAATATTCAGCACCAACCATGAAAATATAGGTTTTTTTTTTTGGTGAAAATATAAGTTTGAGTTTACTCTAATATGCTCTGAGTTAATAATATGTTTGGACCTCCACAGGCGAAGCCCAACTGATTTCATGTCTATCTCCTTAACCACTCGGACATATCGACCTTCTCTGGGATGAGGAATTGCATCAGGATTGCAAATTACAATCTTGCTGGCATTCATTATCAGAGCTTCAGAGGATCTAATTTCATATTAACTAACCAAAGAACATAACATTGATATGAAGAATATAATATTGAGAAAACCATGTTGAACATGAAATACAATTAATCAATTATGGGTCTAGTAGGAAGTGCATAAAAGCTGAAGGTTGACAAGAACAACAATTAAACACACAAGATATATTTTATTGCAATTAAGAATTTGGTACACTCACTCCAACTTGTCTGATTACGCACGTGAATAGTAGTATGTAATAGTAAATCTCTAATTAGCACCACCTATCACAAATACACATCTTCTAAACTACTCGATCGACAATAAGGACATGTTTTTTTCTTCGGAAGCCATTTGAATATGCACTCGATATGAAAAAAATGCTTACAACGACTTATCTTGACGTTCTCCACTTCACTTGACATCTTCTCAAGGCAAATTGAACACATACTATTATCTTCACTTAACTTCTCTCCTGTTACTAATTCTATTGTTAGTTTGATCTCCGATAAAGTCTTTGGTACTGTCATTTGATCTTGTGCAAGCTCGATACCTTTGGCTGTTCTTAAATTTTCACCCTTCCTTGATAAAGTACTATGCTTGGCTTCTTGTTGAACATGCAACGACCTTAGAATGCTAAGAACATGCTCGATTTTGTCTTCAATTTTGTTATCAACATCCTCTATTTTGAAACATTCCATAACATTATGATCACGCGACATCCCATGAAAAAGTTCATGCGGCAGTTGCAGGCGGCTTCTCGGCATCCCATGAAAAAAATCATGCGGCATACTATGATGGAGTTCATGCGGCAGTACCCGGCGTCCTCGTGGCGTCCCATGAAAAAGTTCATGCGGCAGTTGCGGGCGACCTTGCGGCATCCCATGAAAAAAATCATGTGGCATCGTCCTCATATGATGATGTTCATGCGGCACTTGCCGGCGGCCTTGTGGCGTCCCATGAAAACGTTCAAGCGGCAGTAGCGAGCGGCCTCGCGGCATCGGATGAAATAATTCATGCGGCATTGGCGGGTGAGGCCTATCATTAGTTAGACCAAAACCTACCCGGTGTCTTGAAACATTATCATCATAGATTTTATCGGATACGGCCTCTTGTGGTTTAGCGTCAACAACATCTGCCACAAGAACCACCGTTGGACTACGATTAACCCCTTCAAGAGGCGTCGAGTGAAAACGGAAGCAACTCATGATATAATCGGAGACTTGTTGAGCAAGCAATTCTGTTGTTTTAGCTCCAAAAACCTTAGCGTCCTTAAGAACTTGTTTAGCTAAATTAGGTAAGTTACTTTCATTGAGATAATGTAGCTTAAATTTGACAACAACGTGAGAATGGTTGATTTTTTCTTCTTTAAGAGAAGATATGTTGAAGACAAACAAACCTTCATCAAAAGCTACAATATTGTTCATGTCTTTCCAAAGGTAGAGGCTTAGATTTGTGAGCTTTGTTTGTGGGTGCAATGTTGCCATGTTTGTTGAAGAAGTTTCTTTCTTCGGATAATTTTGGGCGACTGTTTGTGAGGAATTTGGTATAGGGAACTAAGGGAAATTTTTTATTTTCTTTTGAAGAGAGGGAAGGGTATAAGCGAATATATTTGTATTAGGCAGATATATTACATGTGAGTTTTTCATCACCAGCATCAGATTATATATAATACAAGAAGTCCTAACTGAAAAAGAATCAGAAAACCTAAACCGAATACCGTTAGAAGAAATAACAAAATCAGGAATTTCCCTTCTTTATACAATATTAATGAAAGGAGCCCAACCTAAACCGAACAGCATTGCCTTATTTTCTAAACAGCAAAAAACTTGCATGATTACAAATTAAAAAGTGGGTAATTAAGTGATTTAGCTGTAGAAAAAATGATTAGTAAATGGTGGATAATGCTGATATTAATGAGTTTCTTACAAGGTTATGCAAGATCATACTGTTTGGAAGAGGAAAGAGAAGGATTATTAAAGCTACAAGATGGGTTAAATTACCCAAAATGGCTCATCATTTCCTTCATGGGATGTTAACAAAGAGATGGATTGTTGCAGATAGGAAAATGTCACTTGTGATCCAATCTCAAACCGAGTTACCCAGCTTTCCCTATCTTACAAGAGAATTAGTGTTGATGGGTCTATGCCTCTCTATTTCTTCCCTTTGATCACCTCCAAATTCTGCTCCTCTCTCTCAATTTTATAGCAGGTAAAGTTTTTATATGTAACAGCATGTCTCCAGTCAATTAATAGCGTGAAATTATCGGCCCGTTTGGTAGTTAGTTATAAATGGTGCTAATAGCAAAGAATTTGTATGTAAATTTGTGAAGAAAATCATTGTTCATTCCCATGATAATGCTAATTTATCCTAAACTGTCTATTTCTTCTTAAATTTTCATTCACATCCAATACTACCTTATATGTGGTAATGAGTGATAATGAAAATTACTTCCCCTTGGAGGAAAAAAAGACAAGGGTGTCAAAACAGGTTCTCAAACAGGTTCTGGGTATACCCACGGTGAACCAGGTCAGACCCGGACAGGTCAGGATTCTGATTGTCAGTGCCCCAGGTCATGATTGGTCAGGTTTTGTTCAACTGGGTCGAACACATTTGAATCATTGGATTCCGGGTGTCGGGACAGTCGAGCGTTCCATTTACAAGTCGATCCATTCCCGGATATGATCGCCCGTTGACATTTTTTTTTGCCGGGTTTGCGCAGGTCGTATTTAGGTTTCATGTACGGTTGAGTTAAGTCAAATGTACTCGGGTTGAATTAGTAATGACCTTAGTTCGATCATTGTGAAACATCGGGTCCATTCGCTATTGAACGTCAACTCAACTTCGGGTAACTCCTGGTCGGGCCATCTTAATTTTGTTATGGATTTTGTAAACGAATCATATTAATAAAAGTATTAAGATCGACATATATATACATATGTGTGTGTGTGATAAATATATGGATGACAACGAAAAACCAATAAAAACACTATATTGATTACCGTGATGTTTAGTGTATTCTCTTACTCAACTCTTATTTCGAATAATCAACTGCGTAAAACCACTCTTATGAGTAAAGGAGTAGAACGACTCTTCATATGTTTTAATATTATATATTATAACCAACGACAATAATAACGAGTAGACGATCAATTCCAAACTTTATATAAATGATTTATTATTATAAGCATTATGATTGATATATAAGTTTGTAAATAGTTATGATGGTAATGAGAATAATAATACTAATAAACATAAAGCGACAATGATAATAGGTAAAACAAATAATAATAGTAATAGTAACAAGGTTAACAATAGCAATAGTAATACAAATAAGAACAGGAATACTAACAATAACAATATAAATACTAATATGTTGAATCATTTTAATATAAGGTTGATATCAAAATAATTGTAAAACCAATCTAATACATTATTGATTATAAATTAGTATAACGACTCTTAATATGTTATAATATTATAACAAATGACAATCATATATTCATATGTTTACAACGACGGTTCATATGAGGCCTAAGTGATTATAACGAGGGTTCATATGTTGCACAATAATAATAATAATAATAAATTATACCCCCAAGTCATTATCCCCTATAAAAGCTAACCATAACTTATTAAAATAAGTTAACTATTACCAAGTAACAACCATAAGTTAAGTAAAATAGTTAACAAGTACTTACTAGTTACTAAATAGTAACTTGTTAACAACCATATAGTTTAACACTAGTATAAGATTATTGGATTATTAGTTTAATACTAGTATAGTATTTATAGTCTTCTCTTAACTTTGTATGTATATGTGACTATATATGTTAGTACGATATAATAATATTGGAACCATTCTAAATAACGATAATAATAATGAGTATTATATATTAACTACGAGTATACGATCAATTGCTGGATTTATATAAAATTTAAGTGACTCGATTATGGTAAGCATTATGATTCAAAATAATAATAATAAAATAACATGATAACGTGAATGATTATTAATGAGTATCGACTCTTAATATGCTCTAATAGTATAACTAACGATAATAATAATGAGTATTATATATTAACTACGAGTACACTCTATTGATTATAAATTAGTATAACGACTATTGGTATGTTATAATACTATAGTCTATAACTAATGACAATCATATGTTTATAACTACGATTCGTACGAGGCCTAAGTGATTATAACAATGGTTCATATGTATGTTGTACAATAATACTAAACATAACAACAGTTTATATAAATGAGTAAAATTACTAAACTAAGACTTAGATTATTGACTAATCTTGTTTATTGCATATTTGCATTAATACATATACATTAAAGATGTAAAGTCGATCAACACAAGCTAATACGAATATAACGTGACGGAAGTCAATGTAGGGGCTAATCATTAGGCTAAACTGGATTAATATATAGATCAATGTATTGCATTTCGACTATATGTCAATGTATAGATAGTGTATAGATCAATGTATTGCATTTCTAGTATATATTAGTATAAACACAAAGTAATACGAACGGATTAGTATATAGATTAGTCAATGTAAGTGGGTAATCATTAGGATAATCGTCCTTGAGTGTAATGCGTTTCAGAAATTAAAAATATATACTTGAATTATTCAAATTACATATTATACTAAATGAATGTGTCAATGGTAGTTAATAGGCTAATCAAGATAACAATTCAATATTTGAGTTAATCGTCTTTATGAGAAACGCATTTTGAAAGAAAAAACATCTACTTGAACTATATGTCTTAACTTGTATATATATGTGACTATAAACAAAATATTTTATCAGTAGGCTTAACTATTTTAGTTCGATATAATAATATTGGAATCATTCTAGCTAATTTCTATTTTAATTTCGAAAGTTTACAATTTCTATTAATTTCTAATAATACTACTAATTTCTAAAGTTACTAAACTAATAATATTAGAATTAGAAATTTAGAATACTCAAACCATAATATATCAAAATACAATACTTGTTTAATATATAGTAGTTTAGACCATTGAATTTTTTTTTTTTTTTAGGGAAAGGCCATTGATTTTAGAAAGATAAAAATCCAACCATTGATTAAGTTAGTAATCCATGTGATTGGCCACTCTCAATTTTCATTGGTCAAAAAACAATGTCATGGATTATGAATTAAGACCATTGATTTGAGAAAGATCAAAATCCAACCATTAAATTAATACCATTGTGTTCCTTCTCTAACCCTAAACCCTCCCTATTTCCTCCCTCTCTCTTTCCTCATTCACAGCCTCCCTCCTCAATTCATCATCCTCAATCCTCTTCCATCTCTCTCGTACGTCTCCTCGCACCCCCTTTCACCACCACTACTACTACCACCACCACCACCACCACCGTCAGTCTCCTCACCAAAAAAAGCAAATCCACCACCGTCAGTCTTCTCTCGTGCGAATCCACCATCACCACCGTCAGTCTTCTCACCAAAAAAAAAAAAAAAAACAAATCCACCACCGTCGGTCTTCTCTCGTGCGAATCCACCATCACCACCGTCAGTCTTCTCACAAAAAAAAAAGCAAATCCACCACCGTCATCAAACTCACAACGCTCGTTTGTAGATTTTCGTTCTTTTTCAGATTTTCATTTTTTTTGGTAGGTAGTGGGCTTGGTTCTGTAATTTGTAGATTTTTGTTTTTTTGTAGATTTTCGGTTTTTTTTTGTAGATTTTCCTTTTTTTGGGTAGGTGGTGGGCTTGTAACTTGTTCTATAATTTGTAAATTTTCGTTTATTTGTTGTAGATTTTCGTTTTTTTGGTAGGTTGTGGGCTTGGTTCGTAATTTGTAGATTTTCGTTTTTTTTATTTTAATTTTTCTATTTTTTTAATTATGATTTTCGTTTTGTTGATTTTTGGTTTGTTGAATGTGGCTGTTTTGTTGATTTTTGTAAATTATGATTTTCGTTTTGTTGAATGTGGCTGGAATTTGAATTGCTTGAATATTGATTGTAGTTGGATTTTTGTTTGAATCTGGGTTGCTTGTGTGACACAAGCCTGTAATTTGAATGTGGCTTGGAATTTGAATTGCTTGTGGGATGCTGCTTTGGTCTTTGTGCTTGTGGGATCTTTGCATCTTCTTTGTCTTGTGCTCTGGAATGATGTTGTGTTGTCTTTGTCTTTGTGCTTTGGGATCTTTTTGTCTTTGTGATGTGCTTGTGGGCTGCTGCTTTGTGCTTGTGGATTAAGATTCATTAACAACTCTAAAATAGAACTTAATCTAGTTTGTCTAGATAATGAGCAATGTAGTAGATTAATATGTTTAATAATTTATTTGTATGTGTATATTAGTTGGAGATTAATATATTGTTAATTGCTATTGTTTTATTCAATATCATAAATATTTGTCTCCACTCCCTTGACATTATATAACTCCTCACTTGATTTTGTATATATTTTCATTCAGTTTATAAAATTTTAAACAAGTACATAGCACATACAAAAATAAGAGAGCTTTGAGATTATAGTAATCATACAACATATGTTAAATAAAACAATACAAAACAATTGTATTCTTAAAATATCCTAAAACAAGTACATGATATTCAAAGTTTAACCCTTAAATTGAGAATGTAATTTAATTTTTTATTTAATTAATTATTAAATGTAAGTAATTTTTATAAATTAACATATTTAAATGATTTTGTAGATATAGAAAAATAAATGAATTTTAGTAATTTTGTTGAGTTTAATCGCAAATAAGTTGGTTTGAAAAATTGGATTAAATCAGACATATTTTAAGATTTGAATGCAGGTCTGTGTGGTCAGGTCAAAATATAATCTTACTGGGTGTCGGTCAGGTCTGGGTAATACCAGGTCAGGTTTCGGTCAGGTCTGGAGATTGTCCCTCACAGGTCGAACCAGGTTCAAGTCAGGTCAGTATCAGGTTGACCCAGCGGTCAGATCTGTTTCTGACACCCCTAGTTAGGGGTAAGAATTAAGATTGCTTCCCCATGGAGAAAATAATACAAACTTGGGGGTTGAAAACTTGTAGGTGGTAGTATCCATTATGTGATGTGATGGTTAGCAATTCTCATTAGAAAACTTATTTATGCTAGTCAGTTTTCCCATGTCGCACCATCAACTAATGGTGTGACACGTCACATATAAGAATTTGTATTAGGAATAAACTCATCTATTGCCGTGTTTTAGTGCTTGTAAGTACAAATTAATAGATTTACTCTATATATTCAGAATTCATAGTCACATACATGTAGTTTGTAGGATGTATAGAAATGTTAATCACATTTTAGAAAGATGTAACGGTTCTTATGATTAATAGCCTTGTATGCCCTCAAGTAAATCGTGTAGTGAGGAAAAAAATAGAATTGATAAAACTATTAGAGTAGATATTTTTGTAAAACTATGTTATATTGTTAATTATGCAGAGTCGGGCAATCTAACAACTAATTCCATCACCAATGTCAAGTTGTCAACAAAGATGTACTTGAATTCATGCCAAAAGACAAAAGTCATCTTGTTGACTACCTGTAGGCTGTAGCTGACATATTAATCATTGGCCATGCATATTTATGCAATAGGCCTAGTTTTAGAAATGCTTCACAATCTTTTTATTAGAAAACAAAGAAATTCCTGATATTTTTTTTTGTCAAATGAAGTAATAGAGAACGTCCTGAACTCTGGAGTGGTCAATATGCATGTATATAATTTTGCTCTTGACAAGTAAAGAAGCAGACTTACCCCTGCAAGTGCTTGATTTGAGCTACAATCGTCTGACAATGCTACCATCAGTTGGTGCATTACCATCGCTTCGGAATTTAAACGTGGAATCCAATCAACTGAACAATGCAGTTCACTTTGATGGTACTATATGTTCATGTTTTGGCAGTTAATATGCATTTCTGGCATATGTATGTTGAATGTACTTGGGATGTTGTTCGCGTTTAATCTCGTTTCTCTTGAACTTAACAGAGTTAACTAGTTTGAAGAAACTGGAAGTGTTTAATGTTGGCTATAACAGTCTGACTGGGAGCATTCCGTCATCTCTTGGGGGTGTATCATCATTGAAGGCCTTATCTTTCAGAAAAAATGAACCAAGTGGGTCTTTGCCTATTGAAGGTAATTCATTGATTATTTGGATCAAGTAGGATCAAAGCATGATTTCTTTTGGTATTCCACCATCCTGTAACTATGTGTGACAAGTTGGACCTGATTCTACTAACGATTCGAGGAAGAAACCTTCAATCTGATGAATCATCTTGTGGTTTAGTGAAGTCGTTGATGTACTAATACCGAATGGAACTTGTTCATTGGCAGTTTTTGTGTTATAGACGATTTTAAAAGCTGCCTGAAACATATTGCATGATGAACCTAAAATTAATCATACATACATACTTAAAAGAAAATTACAATTTGTAGTTTCCAAAAGAAAAAAAAACTTGTTTTTTTTTTTTCCGAAGATTCACAACTCGCAAAGATAACGAACAAACTTTCACTCTCAAGATGTCGTATGAGATCTGGTGATGCTAGTATCCATAAACAATATCTGTCACTCTTGGCTTGTATAACAGGATAATTCACACAACTAACATAATCTTCATACAATTTTACCAGATATAACAAGATACTATAAGAAGCTTTAGTATCTTACTGTTCTATCTAGATAATAACCAACAGGCCTATACTCAAGACATATTACTCAGATTCCCGATCCCAACTAAACTACTGGTGTCCAACTTTTCGATAATGGATATGATGTGCTTGAAGCTTTCAAGTTTTATGCACTAATCTGTTCGCTAATATATGTTGATAGTATTCTTCCTGTTAGCGACAAGGGTTAATAGCAACTGGTGCAAAACCATTACATTCTTTTATTGTTTATAGTTCTGATTTATCTGCAAATAGAAAGCAACTAACTAGTTGTTCCACAGTTTTGTGCAGACTAAATAGCCTTGAGGAGCTGGATCTTAGAAGGAATCAATTTAATGGGAGCCTTCCACTCTGTCTCGGCCATTTAACATCCCTTCGTCTTCTGCAACTTGAAGAAAACAATCTCCAGGGAATAATTCCTGGATCTTTGTTCACCAAGCTCATATCTCTTGAGTACGTCTCACTCTCATCTAATAACTTTGAGGGCTCATTTTCTTTTCGTTCACTCGCTAATTGCTCTAAGCTTGAGGTCTTTGAGCTCATCAACGACAACAATAACCTAGCTATTGAAACAGAGCTTGCACTTGACCAGAACCTGCCATTTCAGCTCAGAATCTTCAGATTATCCAACTGCACTCTCAATAAGCCAACTGGTGCTGTCCCTAGTTTCCTCGCAACTCAACAACATTTAAGAATTGTTGACCTTAGCCATAATGGTATGTCAGGTACTATGCCATCCTGGTTATTAGGAAATAACTCAAACTTAGAGTACTTTAGTCTTAGGAATAATTCTTTGGCAGGTGAGCTTGTTTTAGAACCAAACATAAAAAATTCTCATTTGTTTTGGTTTTACATCTCTGGGAACCTTATTGATGGAGAAATCCCCTCAAATGTAGGATTTTCCTTTCCGAAATTGCAATATCTTAATATGTCAAGGAACAGACTACAAGGAGCTATTCCTCCGTCATTGAGAGAGATGAAAAGTTTGTACTCTTTAGACTTGTCCAACAACTTCTTATCTGGCGAGCTGCCGGATTATGTGGCTGTTGGTTGCTTAAAACTGACCTTTCTCAAACTTTCAAACAATCACTCATGGTAAAATCCTACCAGATTTTTCAAACTTGACGAGTTTGAGGAGTTTACAGTTGAATAACAATCACTTTACTGGAGGCATCTCAGAGAGCATTTTGAATAGCAGGATCTTGTATTTGTTGGATATTGGCCAAAATGCTTTATCAAGAGAAATTCCTGATTGGATTGGAGAACTGAGATATCTATCTTCTGTAGTGTTGTCCAAGAACATGTTCGAAGGATCTATTCCAAATAGCATATGCAATTTGTCTTACCTTAACTACTTAGATCTCTCACACAACTACCTTGGCTCAACCATACCTTCTTGCTTCAACCTTTCGTCTTTGAGTCACTTCCATATGCAAAACAACCACCTCTCCGGCCCTATTCCTTACGAATTGGCTCGGGCTTCCTCACTTGTAACATTGGATTTGAGGGATAACAATCTTTCTAATGGAATCCCAAGTTGGATGTCTCGTCTACCAAACTTAAGGATTCTCCTCTTGAGAGGCAACAATCTTGAAGGAACCATCCCTTTTAGCTTGTGTGAATTGGCCAACATAAGCATAATTCATTTCTCACATAACCACCTTTCGGGATCAATACCCTCTTGCTTAAAGGATGCAGGATTGGGAAGGAGATCCTTATTAGATGGCACCTTTGATGTCCATTCATCCGGGTGGTCCAACTATCTATCAGTCAAAACATACTCACACACGAATCAGATTCGTGTTTATCCAACAATTGCTGCTCATTTTTACGTGCACAGTGAGAATGATCTAGTGCAATTTGTTACAAAGTGGAGGTATGAATCTTTCGAAGGGAACATTCTATACTACATGTCCGGGGTTGATTTTTAATTACAACAATTTGAGTGGTCCGATCCCTCCTGATACCGGCCTCTTAAGTGGAATCCACACGACGAATTTTTCACATAATCACATTACAGGATCAATACCCGAGAGCTTCTCCTACCTGAGCCAAATCGAAAGCCTTGATCTATCGTACAAATGCTAAGTGGTGAAGTCCCTCCTCACCTTGTTGGGCTAAACTTCCTGTCAGTTTTCAGTGTTGCATATAACAACTTATCTGGGAGTTTACCAGAAATGAAGGGTCAGTTTGCCACATTTGATCAAAGAAGTTATGAGGGAAATGTTTTTCTCTGTGGACAGCCTTTAAAGAGAAGTTGTAGTAACGAAGTCGAAACAAAAAACCATAATTCAAGCAAGGAGGTTGATGATGATGACGATTTTAGCATCAGAAGGTTTTTCCTGTATGGTTTTATTGGGTCGTCAGTAGTGGCTTTTCTTGGTATTACAACTTTTCTTTTCCTTGAATCTTACTACTTGAGAGTGATGATCTGCTTCCTCGGTGATCTTTTGGGGGTTAAGAAGAAGAAGAATACCATAAGGTTCATTGGGGATTAACATTATGCCATGTTACTTGAATTCAAATACTTGTGTCGGTCATGGGTATTCGTCGATCATTTTGTGGATTTTCTTTATGATTTTGGCCAAATGAAGTGTTGAAATAGTATATACTCATGTTGCACTTAGAGTGTCGAGAATCCGACTTGGACACTTTACGTGAAATAATAAAGAGTTTATATCATGTCCTTTTCTTAGGACTCCTGCTCTTGGTAATTGTACTCATTTCTTTGGGCTCTTGTTCAATATTTCTCTTGAAGCTGAGCGCTGTCATCAAGGTGTGCTTCTATGTGAATATGTGATTATAAACTGTAATGTCTTGTCTAATATGCAGACAACTACTTATTGTCTAATTAGTTTGGTCATTGGTGTGACACTTTTTGAAAAAATGATCCTAGTAGTTGGAGCTCGATTTTGTTACTATCAATCAGAAATTTGTTGATGAAAATGCTGCAATTACTTTGTAATGCAAGGCTCAAACAGGAGGGTTCAACTATAATTATGTTGTGTTATGATATCTAGCGGAGAGGAAACATAAATAAATCGAGAAATTAACAAGAAAGTAATGTAAGAAAAACAATAAGTGACACACAATAAATAATGTGGGAAAACCCCTCTAAAACGAGTAGAAGAACCCCACGGACCACAAGCAACCAAAATCCACTATATGAAAATTTATGAGAGTACACCTACTTAAATTAATAGAGTCAAGATAAAGTTACAACTATCACAGTATTTGATTACAAACTACCAGAGGAACATTTAGAGAGAATAGTGGAGTAGGAGATTTCTGTATATTGATGATGGAAGGATTTTGGAGGGGAAAGCTTGAGTTTCGATGGCTTTTTTTTTTTTTTTTTTTTGTGTATGCCTAAATTCTAAAATAGGACTCAACAACCAACACCTGTTTATACTGTGATTAAATCGTTGATTCATTTTTTTTGGATTGGTAAAATGAATTACCCTACCGGACCGGAACCTCGCATAAGTCAACCTGGCACCGGTTAGCTGGCTAGACACTTTGAGTGTAAGGGGGAGGATAAGGTAAATCCCTACCCTAAAAGTGCCCCTAGTGAGAATTGAACCCCCGATCTCAAGGTTGGAAGGCACAATACCAACCATTAGACCAAGCTTAGCTTGGTTAATTTGGTGATTCATATGCCAAAGAAATGTGTAGATACTTCCATGATTTTGCCGATATAAGAGCGTAGCAATATCTGGAGGGCTTTATTCTTGCTCAAATTCTTAAATTTGCGAACCAAGCAATATACTACGCTATGTCGCTATACATATCATGATCAACAATCTTGATGATCTATCTTGCAACTAAGTTAGGTCGCAATGAGAAGTGATATTTTTGGCTTTTGGGCTTTATTGAAATATGGTGTACAACCCAACATGTTTAATGACTTGCATCCATAATTAAATTGGTATAAACTGAGTAGCCCACTAGCTTATATGTTACATTTTTCATCTTCTTCATCTATGTGAGATATCATAAAGTATTGTTGGACTTGTCCAAAACCAGACCAAAACATCTAGTGGAATTCCATTCTATGACTAACCAGTCAAAGAGAGAGTAGCCTACTAATCCTATGTGTAAGCCACAATTCTTTCATGTGTACTGCTTTGTGACTGATTTCCTCAAAACATTCTTAAACATATAGTCTACATAAAATTTTGTAGTTATATTAGTTTACCTTTGTTTTTTTAATCTACACACTGTTTAACTTTTACGTTTGCCAACACGGACTTTAATCATTAATATCTTTAATCACGAACAAGTAAATTTATAAGAAGTTGATATTTAGAAAATATATGTTGAAACGAATATAATAAAATTTCACATGACTATATTTTCCCTTATCTATAAATTAAAAACGACGGTTTAAATAAGGTATATGAATAGTGTCAAAGTACAAAATGTATATGTTGAATAGAAACAGAGGGAGTATTTCACAACTACTAATACTAGTAATCACTAAATTACTATCTATAATAATCAAAACTACACATCTCTTCACTAAATCACTATTTACAATTAAAACTACACATCTCTTCTCATTGCTCACAGAAAAGAGTCTTCTCACATGAACTTGCTTCTATACATATTTGTAATCTACCGTCAAATCATCTATACAAATATATTAAAAGGTGTTCCTATCAAAGGAACGGTGCCACGTGGCACTCTTCTCAAGCTTCTAATACACATGTTTATAATCTCAATAAAAAATATAAACAATGTGTAGTTACTAGGATTCGAATACATGACCTTTTGAAATGAAATGTGAGAATTTAACCACTAATCCTTTACAATTTCAATGCTTAATGTTTCAAAGTAAAACACAATAAAGTCTTATAATATGTAATTATAAAAACATTAAAAACAAGCTTTTTGATCTTTAACCTTTTATTAAGTAATAACATTCTCTTACCCAAATTGCATTGAAATTGTTATTTTTATCTCCAATTCCTTAGAAGTTTTTTTTAACAACTTATCATGCCATAACGTCCATTTTCCAATTTTGCACTACACAGAATATTACGAAACGCTAATATAATCAATTATGAAATTTATGAATAATAATATATTTGATAATTGTAACTGACTCGGGGCATCGCCCGAGCCAATATACTAGTTTTTACAATTCAAAAGAAACATATCCTAGATTTTTGGCACATCCCATTCGTAAAAGGTAAAATGCTCTTATATCTATGTAGTTTTAAGAATTCAAACTACATAATGCATGGCCGCACCCTATTTAAGTCCTCTATGTGTACGCCTTGACTTTCGTTTTGTAATACTTAAGGTGCAGGCAAACATGTAACAATGTAAGCGTGAAATACATTTTTTATTACTTCTACTTGTTAATACAAAATATGTGCGTTGGAAAATCCATACAATATGTATATATAAATACTACATAAATTCGAATATATTTATATTCATTAGACGCTCACTATATCTTCTTAAGTAGGAGAACAGAGAGAAGAGCCCCTAAGATTCCATGGCTAAAACACCCACAAAATTCTTGCTAATTTTCCCTACTTTTCTTATTTTAATCTTCTTCTATTTAGCTTATTTCCCTCCAAAACACCACTTTAACGTCAGTTTTCTTTCTAAGCTACTTTTGCCACCTCCATCTAATCCTCTTGTTAACATTACTAATCATATACATAATGACATTTCAATTGTTACCGTGATAGTAGTAAGTTCTGAAAAAACACAAACTATTTACTTAAAGTTTATTATTGTGCTAATTTTTATAGTTATGTTTGTTTTCTTCTTCTATTGATCTAAATCTTTAATTTCTATTGTACATGTATAGAAGGAAGAGGAAAAAGAAAAGAAGAAAAAGAACATAAGCAAGAGTAGCTTCGAGAAGATTGAAGATGGATTGGCCCGAGCTCGCGCCGCGATCCGAGAAGCTAGCCGGAGCCGGAGTTATAAGCCGGAGGAAGAGGAAGTCCTTCTTAGAGGTCCAGTTTACCGAAATCCATATGCTTTTCAACAGTAAGTATATATTAATGCTTGCGTTGTATTATGTGATCAGACTTACTACTTGGTTGATTGAAAAAAAAAAAAAAAAACATATACTACTACATGTGACATTAAACCATTGCTGGTTGATGTTGAAGATTAAAACCTTAAAGTTTGAGTTATAAATTTGATTAATGAAAATTAGTACTTCCTCCATTCTGAAATAAGTGAAACACTTTCCTCTTTTTATGTGAGAGTTTTTTGAGAGAAGTATTTTACTTATTTTAAAAACAAAAGAAATATATTTTTATAAGCTTTGGTGTAACTGGTCCTACGTTCTGGATTTTAAATTGAGAAGTATAGTATAATATTAATGCGACAAATTCTAAATCTAAGTCATCATATAATACAATAGTCAATGCCTTAACTAGCCAGTAAACAAGCTTCTTTTTTAGCGATCCAAGAAATTATGGGGAAAAAGGTGGGAGTATAAAACCTCGTTATATATGAATATATTTCGTTGTATAAAATTTTACACTTAGTTGAAGGTGTCACTGTAAGCTGCAAACCACATGGTCGTTCAATTCAAGTGGCACAAGATCCTATTGGACTTAATGACAGTTTGAATAAAGTTATGAATAATAGTGAAGTAATTTGCAAGAAAATTTTGTGTAATTATTATAGGGGTCGATGATGTACATGTTGTACATGTATGCGCTCATTTATGAATAATAGTGAAGTAATTAGCAAGAAAATTTTGTGTAATTATTCTAGGGGTCGATGCTGTACATGATGGCTGATGCACATGTATGTGCACTCGTATGCATGCATTTAACATGTAGGTATGGATTATCCCGTGCACGTTACAATCCTCCACTTTATATTGTTGATTGTGACAAGATTAGCATGCAAGATGAGAAGACTGTGGTAGATTATGATAGAATATAAAACTATATATGAGATTCTAACCATCAACTTAAACTGTTGGTTGGTTGGTCCTTGGCATGGTGAGTCAGGATGATATAAAGGTCAGTCCAAATCTCATCCACCCCTCATTTCTTAGGGGCGTGATAGAATATGAAACAAATCATGGGGCTTCAACCATATCATCAGCTTTAAACTTTTAGTTGAGTTAATCCTTTGATAGAGGAACAACTAGTTAAGCAACGAATTAAAAAAATGTTTAGAGTTGTGGTAATTTTTTTTCGAAAAGTCTTGGTCAATATTATATTACTCGTCGCATATGAAAATCATAATTATGTTCAATACCATTGATATGTATGGATGTTAAAGTAGAAAAGGTTTAGGCTATTAGTTATTGCACTAATATACAAATCATATTATATAATTGTATTTTGTTAAATAATTAGGAGTCATAAAGAGATGATAAACAGATTCAATATATGGACTTACAAAGAAGGGGAACAACCTTTGGTGCACCAAGGACCAATGAGCTACATTTATGGCATCGAAGGGCATTTCATTCAAGAAATGGAGGATGGGAAGATGAGCTCAATGAGCAAGTTTATGGCTAGTAATCCTAATGAGGCGCATGTCTTCTTTCTACCCTTTAGTGTAGTCAATATGAGGACAGCTTTTTACAAGCCCCTCGATTATGATCGTGGACCTATCAATAATGTGGTGTTAGACTATATTAATGTGGTGGCTATGAAGTATCCTTATTGGAATAGAAGCCTTGGGGCTGATCATTTCATGCTCTCCTGCCATGATTGGGTAAGTTCTACGTAAGTAGTTCATTTAATGCATGCATGCATGCATTATCAAGTTTATAGTTTCATACTTCCTCTATTTCTAATGTTCTACTTAGCTAGAAAGAAATTGTAATGCGCAATCTCTATAACATAGAAGATGTTAAAAGTGGGAGTTTTTTTTTCTAATGGGGGTACAAGAGAGTGTAAAGAAAGTGTGTTTATGTCGGGCCTTTTTGTTGATGTAGATGAGGGTAAATTAAAAGAGGGACTTATAAAATCTGTCGAAATAAAGCAAAAGTGAAGAGAATTAGATAATATGGATGTATGAGGAAATTAAATAGCCCTGAAAATGAAGGGAGTCTTATTACTTTAATTTTTTTTTACCTTTATAAACTGAATTTGATTTTATAAATATTTATGCTAGACTTATACTTGTCCAATTGAATTATTGAAATATTGAATACGTCTTCCTTGAAACTTACTTATACAAATAATTAGTTGAAATGATCAGTGTCATAAATTATTGCCCTTCTAAAAAAAACTTGGATACTAATATATATGGGATCATTTTGCATTATATCAATACTTAATGTTGATTTTCTTCTAGTAAATATTTAAAATTCCAAAAAAAATATGGCTTTTGGACGTGTTTAATTTACTTCGATATTAGGTACCGAAAATCATTCTTTTTGCACATTGTTCTCCTTAATATATAAAAATTCGTCTCGATATAAAATCCATTAGTTTTTTATATAAAAAAATCAATCTTGATTGGTAAATGTAATGTTGCTATGTGACAACCGGTTCTGTTCACTAAAGATCAATTTTTTTTTCTTCCTTTCTCGAAACCTCATAGGATACTTCGAATTTCCCGTTAATACAATTGTTGATGTTTATTTATTTTAGGCACCAGAAATCTCCTTTGCCAACCCAAAATTGCTCAAGAATCTTATAAGAGCACTATGTAATGCCAATACATCCGAGGGATTTCAACCAATAAGAGATGTTCCAATCCCAGAGATTAACATTCCAGCTACAAAACTCAACCAACCAAGCTTGGGTTTACCAATAAGTAAGCGTCAAATCTTTGCATTTTTTGCTGGTGCAAATCATGGTTATGTTAGAAAGTTTTTATTTCAACAATGGAAAGAAGATGAAGAAATTCAACTTTATGAACAACTTCCTAAGAATCAAAATTACTTTCAAATGTTGGGTAAGAGTAAATTTTGCTTATGCCCTAGTGGTTATGAAGTGGCAAGTTCAAGAATTGTTGAAGCTATTCAAGCAGATTGTGTACCAGTTATTATCAAAGATAATTATTCATTTCCATTTAGTGATGTTCTTGATTGGAGTAAGTTTTCAATTTTTGTTCCTGTGAAGAAAATTCCTGAGATTAAGATGATGTTAAAAGGAATTTCTTCAAAAGAGTATATGGAGTTGAGAGATGGAGTGAAGAGTGTGAAGTGGCATTTTACAATTAATAGACCTTCTAAACCATTTGATTTAATTCATATGGTGTTACATTCTGTATGGCTACGAAGGCTTAATATAAGATTGTAGTATTAGTAATTTCAAGAAGTGTTTGTCATATGTTATATAGATAATATCTTCTGCAATCGTTGTAAATTCTATGTAGTACAACTATATTCTGGTTAAGCATTGTAAATTGTATATGATTATATTGTCTTATCCGAGAGTTACTGTCTAAATTTTAATTTCTTAAATGTTGTGTTAGTTCGCAAGATATTAATTACAAATGGATGAAATCGATTTAATTAAAAATAATCTTGCAAAAATCGAATTTTAAAAGTTACGACACTGTAACATGCCCTGTGTTTCAACTGAAATTGAGATTTCTAGATTGAGTTGAAACACACTGCATAAGCGGGTAATAAATAGCAAAGGGGACACAAAAGAGTTTTAACGTGGTTCAATCTCTACTGTGAGATCTACGTCCACAAAATCCACTAATAGCGAATTCTCCTGATACCTCACTCAAGGTACAAGTCCCAACTACTAACTCTAGTAGTGCTTCCCAACACTTAACTATAAATGTTGCTAAGTTGAATCAAATACAACCTCATGTACCCAACCCAACACTCTCTATAATTATGAACATTACAGAAATATTGTCCTCAAGAAACGCTTCTTAATCAAGCAGGTAGAGGATACGATTTTTCCTAAGTAATTCACTTGGCAATGTCTGTAACACTGTGCAATGCTCTGTGCTACCGAAATATTTTCCAACTGATTATTATTCCTTATATAGATTTATATTCTGAACAAAGATCACTCTAAAGATATGATAAGCTTCTTAAACAATTTTTTATCCTAAAATTAAGGGATAAAAATCCTTTATTTTCAAAAACCGAAAATTGTCTTTTCTTTAAGAAAAACTGATTTTTGATCTTTTAAAGATAAAGATTCATCCTTATCTTTTTCCAACCAAAAATCAGATTTTATAAACCAAGTTTTTTCCGAAAATCTTTTTGTTAAAAATTTTTAATTTAAAACATTTTTCGAAAATCTTTTTCTTTTATGTAAAATTTATTATTATAAAACATGTTTATTCTAATTATTTATACTACTAACTCTAGTAGTCATAAATAATTCTAATAATCACATTTTTTATAATATTTTACTCATAGCACACACACTAACATTTAACCAAGTTAATCACTGTTACATAGTTTGCTATATAGAAAAATCTAGCTACTATCTTCATTTTTCAAACTTGAGCATCCGACTTTCCAAAAGCAAACATTGTATCATAAATAAATATACAACTACGCATGATGCAAAATAGTTTATGTTTGTCATCATCAAAACTCCTAACGTCATAACATATCCACTAGTAGAATAAATGCTTATTGCTGCGGTCATTAAGTGGCCTATTGCGGCGGTTTTGACTGCGCAGCAATTAACGGCGCAGCAATAGGTAATAAATCTGTTGCTGCGGTTTTAAACCGCAGCAATATTAAAACATATTGCTGCGGTTTGTTGAAAAAACCGCAGCAATATTTCCATTTTATCATTATTTAAATCAAACATATTGCTGCTGTTTCTGTGACAAACAGTAGCAATATGTATATTTTTATTATAAAAAACCGGTGTATTGCTGCGGTTTCTGTGACAAACCGCAGCAATATACGTTTTTTAATAATAAGAACACACATATTGATGCGGTTTGTCACAGAAACCGCAACAATATGCTGTTTTTTTTATTATAAAAAAACAGTATATTGCTGCGGTTTTTCACAGAAACCGCAGCAATATACTGCCTTTTTTTTTTAAATATAATTTTGTTTTAAGCAGAATGCTGAATGCAGCAAGCAGGATGCAGCAAGCAGAATATTTTCTGCATAAATTTCGACAGAGCTCCGTTTGTAAATTGGATAAACCCATAATTGGGAATTAACCTGTACAATATTATATGCAACAACCATTTATCCATCATCCAAAATTCATCCAACATCCATCCATCATCCACAAATCATCCAACAAACAACATCTAATCCAAAATTCATCCAACATCCATCCATCATCCAACTTCCACGCACAATCCAAATTCCAAGTTTAACAAGAAATATATACGATTCAATCAAACATAGATATCATACGATCCAACATATATATTTATATATCATGAAATCCAATCAATTAAGTCAATACGATTAACCAAAGTTAGCTTTCAATAGTTGTATATATAAACTAACCTAACCTATGCAATGCAATTATCAATAAAGTATTTTGCCCACTTATTTTTCACCTCATTGATTTGATCTTCAGTATAAGGATCGCGGGTAAAGGTACGAGCAACCTGAAAATAATTCACCAAAGTTAGCTTTCAATAGTTATATATATAAAATATGAAATGAATAATAAGTGAACAAAAAACTTACTTCATCGAAATCCTCCGAACCAGAATATAAAGTGAGTACGTCAAAAATGTTGCGCATGACAAAATAACCCCACTCCGTGCCTCCTTGTTGTTGTGGGCACTTTAACGAAAGTTTTAAGAAAATGAGGAAATTTATCGTATAATGAGAATGACATAACATATGCTTTTAATTGAATAAAATAAGTCTATTATACCTGAACACATTTCCAAATAAGCTTTTTGTGACGAACTTCGTTGCCGCTCATCCGAAACCTCCTAAAAGCACTACATAAAACAAAATCAAATGATCAGTTACACTTTATTTGCTTTATATTATAATTTAAATTCATTTAAAATATATCAAAACGATCAACTTACGCTATCATAGGCGGTCTAATAGTTAACTTCCGGTCCTTGTGAAAGCTAGCGGAATCAAAGACGTAAATAATCCCGAGCATGGGACGTATGACAAGGAGCATCCAATGACGGCTATTGCAAGATTGAATAATAATAATTACTTAAAAAATTCACATGTCATGCAACAAACTATATTTGTAAAACTATTAAGATAGAATATTACTCTTGAAAGATTGGCGCGAAGATGATATTAGCACCAGCAACGACGGATCCAGTCAAAGCACACTGAATGTAAGTCGTTACATTCTCCAAAGCATGCACATCCGCGGTACTCTCCGGGCACATCCAACAAACTCGAACAGCATCCCCAAATCTATCCAAGTCAGACTGTGTTGCCCTATAAAAAATAGATAAACATAAATTTTATGTGGAAAATACAACTATCATACAATGAAATGTAAAAAAAAATCATAACTTTGATTATTGTTACCTCATGTACACTTGGATAATAGAAATATTAAGCATCTCCCCTTTCAAGAACTGAGCAATATCGTCCTTGGTCAGATAAGCGGTGGCATCTTCTGAATAATGGAATAATGAGCTCGGCAAGGTTACACCAATAGTATCATCGTCTGCGACGGCAAGGGTAAGCGTATCTGCTAACTCCTTACAGTCTTCAGTGAGTGATTCCAAGAACGATACATCATCAACAACTGGACTATAACGAGTAGCCGAACCGGCTGAAAGCCGCTGGTTAGGACATCTAACAGCCTCCCCCGAAATCCCCTTTTGTTTTTTAGGTGTCGGTGTAACCTAATAATAATTTTTTAGAACGAGCATAAGATTATGTAATTTTTTCATTTAATCCTATTATTTGTGCAAAAATGGATAAAATTTGAAGAATTACCTCATCATCTAATATTTGCACTAAATTTTTTGGCCATTGCACCCACGTACCCAAAGCAGTTTCCGTAGTGTCGATTTCATATGCAGGGACGGGGACAGGTAGTGGCAAATGACCATACTTCTCTACAAAACGATGAATTTTCACTCGAAGGTGATCATTCATCATTCTAGACCCATGAACTGTAGTGGTCTCATCAAAAGCATAAGAATGTGCATACGCCACTAGACAAGTCTTTCCACTAGTTGGATCTATCAAATACAATCGACGGGAGTCTCGTCCTAACAATAACATAAAGTTCTAAATATATAAGATAATTATTTGTATAAAGCACATATTTATATGATAATTATTTGTATAAAGCACATGTATATATGATAATTATTTGTATAAAGCACATGTATATATGATATTTATTTGTATAAAGCACATGTATATATGATCCTTATTTGTATAAAGCACATGTATATATGATATATATATGTACCTTCGAATGAGGAGAATGAGTGTCTCCAAATCCAGATAGTGGAGTACGTAGCCGAGTGGGTGTGAAGTAGATGACCCAACGAGATGGTGAAGCGGTGATGGAACAAATGGTGAAGCAATGATGGAACAAATGGAGGAAAAGGTAGCCGAGTAGGCTGAAAAGTAGGCTGGCCCGAAGATCTTGAAGCGGGTGATGGAACAAATGGAGGAAAAGGTAGGCGAGTGGGTGGGCAGCTGCCCGTAAGATCTTGAAGCGGGTGATGGAACAAATGGCGGAAAAGGTTCTTGAGTGGGCTAAAATGCAGCGCCCGGTAGATGGTGAAGCAAGTGATGGAACAAATGGTGCAACAAATGGTGGAGTAGGTAGGCTGAGTGGGGCGTGGAAGCGCCACATTCTCGCATATATGTGGCAATGTCAATTCTCCACCTTTCGCCCATTTTTCGCATGAATGCTTCCTCTTGTTCCCGACTCGAGCTCCAATAGTTCCTAGGAGGTGGAAGACCAAAAGCCTTCCTATAGCCAACATTGTAGCCTCCAAAACCATAACAACGACCCGAGTGATCGGCTTCTCTCCAAGAGCCATAAACAGGGCGTCTTTGTTACGCACCGGAGTGAACTCACCCTTGGCTTGCTTCTCCTTGTACTCCAACCGCCAAAAAACAAGTTCCAAATAACAAAAATGTATTTAATAAATAAAAAACGTATATATGTCAAACTAAAAGTTATATATAGTGATATACATACGTATTTGTCACTGCAATCTTTGTTTCCTCATTTGGAATAAATCGTTGTTTGGTGACTCGGATCCTTCTTATGCATCGCGCACCACCCGATCTTCACCCCGAGTAACATGAGAGGACACCGAGGAGGATGGTGTACTAGATGACGATCCTGCAGAATCAAAACTAGGTGGAGAAAAGTTCTCCTGCTTTCCACAACTCTCTAGCATCCCCATAGTTCCTTTGCCCTAAGTGGTGATGATGTGTATTCTTTTTGCACTCTCGAGCGCCTTTTCTCGCTTTTTCGCAATAAAAAACACATTAAGTTAGTAGAATATAATTTAATTTAATAAAACACATTAAGTTATTAGAATATAATTTAACTTACTACAGCCTCATCTGACGTCATAGCCTCCTTGAAGGTAAGCCAATCCTCCATCTTGATGTGCTTGTATACATCGGCGGAGTATCACCTAGCTTCTCCTTCTTTGATCGACTCTGGTCATTGTGATCCAACCGGATACCAATTTGCTCTTGAAATCCCTCCATCTTGAGTTCACGGCGGTCAAGTAATGCCTCTTATAGCTTATCTCGTCCGGAAGGTGAAACATATTCGAGTTTTCCATCATAAACAAATAAATAAGCACGTTAGATCAACAATAGAACAATAAATCTCAAAATTGTAAATGAAACAAATCTTACCATAGTGTCCGTCCACATCAAATCCAACAAGGCGGGAGAAATGTTTTTCCATTTCCAATTGATGTTAAGCCTGCGTATAGAAAGACCGACCCAAATACCATACTTGGATCTCCACGTGCCTAATAGAAAAAACAATTACAAAATACAAACATTAAATCCTAAGCATGGTAAATTATAACTATCTTACAATCAATAATTACCTATTGGTCTCCCCAATTCATCAAATTGTAAGAACATATCTTCTGTGTTGTGGAGATTCATCGTGGGACCTCTTTTACTCTTTCTAGTTGCCTTTGTCTTCCCACTCGACTTCTTCCCCCTCCCTTGTGCACCATAATATGCACTGGTCTCGACGAGGATCTAAGAATCAAAATAAGGAAACTATGAATTAGAGAACGAACAAATAAATGACATATTCAATATTACAATAATCGCGAACCTCGAGGGGGGGGGCCGACGTGGATCGGATGTCACCTCAATGTCAAGTAAAGCATTTCTATCAGCTTCTACTTCCATTCTTTCCATCCAAGCATCAAACGCATCTGCAGCATGATTGATGTCCTCCCCCTGATCAGCCTCCTTTTCTGGGTGAAATGGTGCATCGGACCGTCACTAGCCATATCTGTAACATATACATAGAAACAACAAAAAGTGTTAACAAAATTTAAAACAATATATATCAACACATTATTGTAATGAAATCTATTATAAGTACATCAATTTAGTATTCAAATTACTCATATAGAACATTTTTTACCTTTAATTTTGGTCAATAGGTTGCTCGATGACCGTTATACCTTCCTGGTGATCCATTCGCATGTAACTATTTTCAGTATCATACACATCCATCATATCATCACTTGGGATTGAGAAAGGGGGAATATCATCAAACTTATCATATTCTTCTTCATCGTCAACATCACCAACTCCTAAAATTCGCCTTTTACCATTAACAACAATGCACCACTGAGTGTCTACAGGATCAATAAAACACTTGTTTTGCTTGTGATGAGAGGATAAAAGGTTCTTCAGTGTCACGCAGACGACTCATATCGACTAGAGTAAAACCACACTCATCCTTTCGCAAACCACGTCTATTATCCGCCCACTTGCATTGAAAATAGGCATAGTGAAGTCACAATAATCGAGCTCCCATATTTCCTGAATGATCCCATATATGATTGTGTAGCATCAATCGGAGTTTTATCCTTTGCACTCGCATACTCCCTAGATGATGCAACCATTGAAACCCCACAATTCTGTACCACCTTCGATTTCTTGTCTTGACGTTCAGTGTAAAAGGTAAATCCATTGACATCATACCCCTCATACGATTTAAAACTGTCACGTGGACCGTATGCCAACCACTTAATTGTATCGGGTACATGATGGTCGTTTGCAGACAATTCACCAATTACTTTATTATGGAACCAATCAATGAAAGACCTGTTATGCTCATTCATCAACGCCCTCTCCCCTTTTGACGGGTTTTTGTGGCGCAATTCACGCATATGTCTCTCTAAGTATGGATTAACTTCAGTAACATGGTGCAACACGAAAAGATGAGCTTTATTCAACTCACTCAATGAAGGCGAAATATGTCGCATTCCGACACCACCCTTGCCTTCTAACCTTCCCTCGTGTCCGGACTTTGGAAGGCCTATCGTCACGACCTTAGCAAAATGAGAAGAACAATATCCTCCAACCTCTTCGGCAATTGTTCCTTGAATAATACTCGCCTCGGTCTTCTTTGGGTTCCTCACTTTCTTTTTCAAAGAACCCATATGTCTCTCAAAAGGGTATGCCCATCTTAAAAACACAGGACCACACAGTTTAATCTCTCTTACCAAATAAAGGACTAAGTGAACCATAATGTCAAAAAAAGAAGGTGGAAAATACATATCAAATTGACAAAGTGTTATCACCACCTCATTTTGCAAAGCATCCAACTTATCAGTTTCAAGTACCTTGTTGCATATGGTATTGAAAAATGAACACAACCTCGTGATGGCAAGCCTGACATGTTTTGGAAGAATCCCGCGTATTGCAATCGGCAAAAACACTTGCATCAACACATAACAGTCATGGGACTTCAGCCCAATTAATTTCAGATCACTCAAAGAAACAAGTCTTCTCATGTTAGATGAGTATCCAGTGGGAACCTTAATACCGTATAAACACTCACAGTTCAATCGTTTCTCTTGCCTAGACAATGTATAACAAGCTGGAGGCAAATATGTTGTTGTTCCCTTTCCTTTCTTAGTTTTTTCCTTAATCTTTGGCCATAAATTAGGCCGAATCTTCAATTTCTCCATATCTCTGCGAACTTTCAGACCATCCTTAGTTTTTCCCGGCATATTCAACAGAGTACCAATAATTGCATCACAAACATTTTTTTCAATGTGCATTACATCGAGACAATGTCTAACTGGTAAGTATTTCCAATAAGGAAGTCTCCAGAATATAGACTCTTTTTTCCAAATGACACCATCATCTTCCGAAGGTTTAACCCCCTTACCAAATATTGTGCCCATCCCCTTAACACGATTATAAACTTCTTTTCCGATCAACGGTCTAGGAGCTGGAGCATTTTCAACTAACCCGTTAAATGGTGCTTTTTTCTTTCGATATGGATGAGAATTATGTAGGAATTGCCTATTAATGATATAGACATGTTTCCACAATGTGGCAAATGTGTAGCCTCCATACCATTCTCACAAATGGGACATGCCTTTTTCCTTTGACCTTATACCCCGACAAATTGCCATAAGCGGGATAATCATTTATAGTGCGAGAATAGCATAGCACGAAGCCTGAAATCTTCATTGGAATGCGCATCAAATACCATAACACCTTCGTCCCACATCTTTTGAGATCTTCGATGAAAGGTGCAAGATATATGTCTATATCATTTCCATTTGTTTAGGCCCGTAAATTAAGAGAGACAACATAATATACTTCCGCTTCATGCACAACCATGGAGGAAGATTGTATATCACTAACGTAACAGGCCAAGTACTATGTTGACTACTCAAAGTACCGTAAGGGTTCATTCCATCCGTACACAATGCAAGTCTCAAATTCCTAACTTCCTGACCAAATTCCCGATATCTGGAATCTATAGCCTTCCATTGAGGAAAATCTGCTAGATGCCTAAGCATCCCATCTTTCTTTCTCCGATCAGCATGCCACCTTAGGTTCTTTGCATCTTCTTTGATAGAAAATAGCCTCCTAAACCTTGGCACAATTGGAAGATACCACAACACTTTCGCAGAAGGACCCGTATTGCCCGACCCTGTGCTCAACCCCATCCGGCAATTTATAGCGGGACTTACCACACCTCGGACATTCATAAAGGTCCGCATTCTCATTTCGATACAACACGCAATCATTCGGACATGCATCAATCCGCTCATATTCTAAACCCAAAGGACACATTAATTTTTTGGCATAGTAGGTGGATTTTGGTAATAAATTACCCTCAGGAAACATATCTTGTAAAGCTTCTAAGAGTTTTGTGAAGCCTACATCAGTCAAATTATGTTTCGCTTTGATGTTGAAAAGGGTTAAAACCCCACTCAATTGAGTGTATTTTGTACACCCTGGATAAAGGGGTTTCCAGCCTTCGAGACAAACCGTCAAACACTCGTGGCCGCTCTTTAAAATGGTCACGTGCCCCTTCCAACATCTCACCTAATCGATCATCACCAAACTCTTCATCCTCGGTGTCACTATTATCTCCGTGATCATTTTCATTACCTACAACATCATCACCTTCAATCCTAACATGATCTTCAATCACAAATTCATTCTCTGCCCCAACATTCGACATATCAATCTCTAATGAGTTACTAGTGCCATCATCAACAATAACCCTATTCTGAGTATACTTTCCCTTCTCACCATGCCATAACCAAATATAATACTCAGCTCTAAATCCTCGACGAATAATATGATCTCTTATTAACCTAATATCAGAAATCGTATTCACATTGTAGCAATCAACACATGGACAATATATCTCATCCTCGCAAGTAAGTTGTTGATGCTCTACAACACGTTTACAAAACTCATTCACACCTTGTACGAACTCCAACGTATTCTGCTTTCCATACATCCAACTTCGATCCATTTCTAAAAACCCCCACACATATATACATCCATTAAAACTTATTATCAATTAAAAAATTCACATAGATATAACACAACAAACTAATATTCAATGCATGCTTCCACTGGGTTCTTATCACTCCAACCTAACCCATTCTTAAACGTCCAATCCCACTAGTGGATGCATGTATCATCTTTGATTCTAAGTAAAATTCGGCAGCATTTCCCTTCAGTTCTCCAAGTACACGATGAAGATAATTGCTTATCTTATATGCACCCGGAGAACAAATTAGGGAAATGATTAACCGTATTTCACTTAGAATCAAAGAATCAACACACATTCACTACCTAAGTGAGATGTGACGTTTAAGAACAGTCCCAAAACGGGGACTATTCAAGACTTACTCCTAATGAGTAAATCTTGAACGGGTATCTAGGCATTATGATGTACATAAAAAAATCGCATTCAAGCGATTCCAAGTCATCACCAAACAACAAATACCAAACCATTCCTTAGATTTCCCTTCCTCTCCCATTGGTGAGTCTATAAATATGAAGGCATTGCATACAAACAATCGCATTATACATACAAACAATCGCATTTAAGCGATTTCAAGGCATAACCAAACAACAAATACCAAACCATTCCTTAGATTTCCCTTCCTCTCCCATTGGTGAGTCTATTAATATGAAGGCATTGCAAAAATAACCCCATTATATATATCACTTCAAACAATTCACCACACTTATGCAAAAACAATCCCGTATAACATTCTAGGGCATACAAAAACTTAAGCAAAATCATCACAAATTTAGTTTTTAATCCTTAAATCTTATAAGTAATCATATATATATATATATTATATTGAGCATTTTTAACTACAATTTAAGCCAATTTTTTTATAAATGAAAAAAGACAATTGAAAATTAATAAGAATTAATGAAAAACTAACCGTATGACAAGGGGAAGGTGGCCCTAGCGGCTGTGAACGGAGTAGAGGAGCGCAAAATCGGCCGAAAACCGCACCAAAAGAAGGCCGAAAACCGCACCAAAGAGGGGCGAAAACACGACCGAAAACCGCACCAAAAACGCCGAAAACCGCCGGAAAAACGAGTTAGGTAACCCTTGTCGCCGGAAACCGAAACCTTGTTGCCGGAAAATGAAACCTTATCGCCGGAAATTTGAAGATAGTGAGAGAGTGTGAGAGTAGAGAGAGAGAGAGAAAGTGAGAGAGTGAGAGAGTGAGAGGAGAGAGAGAGAGTGTAGAGAAACAGTGAAGCCAAAAAAAAAAACCCGTGTTTTACATCGAGATTACGGGGGATATTGCTGCGGTTTTGTCAGAAACCGCAGCAATATATTAAAATAATTGACAGAAACCGCAGCAATATATAAAAGTAATATTTTTTTAACATTATTTTAATATATTGCTGCGGTTTCTGAAAGAGACCGCAGCAATATATTTCAGGAATAAAATGTTACACTTTTTTGAAAAAATCCGTTGGATATATATTGCTGCTGTTTTCTCTAGAAAACGCATCAATATGGTTGGTCAAATGGTCAACTATTTGGCCAAAGCTTACCGTTGCAACCATATTGTTGCGGTTTTTAATAAAACCGCAGCAATATATTTATTTTATAATTTACCTTTTTTTTTGTCGTTATATATTGCTGCGTATGGGTAAAACCGCAGCAATATCACCGCAGCAATAAGCATTAATTCTACTAGTGATCGTTTTGTTTATGTCCAAGTAAATTTAAATGAGTTAGTCTCTTATTTCTCGGGAGACTTTATGTGATAAAAGGAGTGTTTGTGATATATTCCGCTTAAAGCTATGGAATTTTAAGATGATGTATGGCTTCCGATTGTTAAGATTGGCGGCATAATCAATAATGTATTCGCAAGTAATAACACAAGAAACAACAAAAGGATCACACAAGAAAATTTAACATGGAAACCCGAGAACCGAGATAATAACCACTTAGCAACGCAATAGGACTTTCAATGGTGGATATGCTACGGTGACTTACAAGTGGGGACTAATGAACCCACACTTGACAATGTAGTTCCACCCCTAGGATTTGAATGGGCTAGTTCGAAGCTAGTTGTTGGTTAGCATCTCGAGTATCTCAACCCCAAGGTCACCCACTAGGTTGATAGGAAAGTATTGGTAGAGCACGCTCGTAATTTCACGAGTTGGAGAGGTAAATTGTTACTAAAGTACGGTCAAGTTGGGACCAAGTTACAATTTTGGTATCAACTTTTACTCTATTTGGTACCAAATTATTTTGGTACCGAAATACAATTAAGTTGTTACCAAGTTGATTCTATATTGGTACCTAATTGTAGCTTGATATCAACCTATAAATTTGGTACAAAGTCTAACTTGGTATCAACTTGATTGTATTTATGACACCAACTTAATTGTCCAGTGCGTGAAAGTTACCAATGTGGCCTTGATGAAGTCTTTGGGACTCTACCAATTAGATGTTTAGACAAGATCCGATCAGACCACTACATATTATGCCTTGGTCAAGAGCGAACTTCAACCAGATCCCAATATGGGCCCGGTGAACTAGGGTCGACTCAGCCCAATGACCATCTCTACGGGCCAAAGATTTTCCTTTTATCATCGGTCATCTATTCACTATTTCAGGGTATAAGCTAAAACTGAAACAAATTTCATGACTTTCTGAAAAAGTTCCTAGAGGTTTTAGAGTATTCTACCAACTGAAGATCAAATGTTGTTTTCAGTGAAGTATCAAATTCCAAAGAATAATGTTGCGATCTGTGCATAATTTATGAGTCAATATGGTTTTCACGTCACGCTTCTTTTTTTTTAATAAGCGGTGGCAATTCAATTGGTTTCCTCCAATTAAAAACTACTCAATAGTCAATAATCGTAATCTGTTTGATAGACTGTGATTACTATGACTATACAACAATCTTAGAAGTATTTGTTTTTTTGTTTTGCTACAAGGCCTGTAACCCACTACGATCTTTAACCAATCTTAATCAAATTATGAATAATGAGCGTTGCAAATAAATGCAATCATTATCAATTCAATTCAACCGTATGCCACAAGTGATGGTAAATTTGGAACAAAATATCTTCCAAGGTCAGGGGATATTTCTATGACGGTCATAATAAAGATGATCAAGGAAATCTAATAGATTAGAATGATTCAGGATTTACGTTATAAAATCTGAAATCATTTTCGACTACTAGAATTCCATAGTCAATTATTCATGCCCACCAATCCACCATAGAATTTTTCTCAAGGGAGTAGAGTCCAGAAGACTAAGTAGATAATCTACATATATATAATTAGAATGTATGGACAACAGTTTCAGGTTGCCACGTGTTATTCTGACATGGCGTCATTGTATCAGTGAGATGACAAATCTCTTTTAAATATTCCAATAATTGATATATATATATATATATATATATATATATATATATATATATATATATATATATATATATATATATACCACTTACATCTTAGTTGAAATGTTCTAATATTATCAGCAAGCTAATTAAAAAACTCTTACTTAGCTTGCAACAAATTCCTACGTTAAAAATATTGTGTTTATGTAAGAGGTTTCAAACCCCTAACCTCTTACTTGAAGTAAATGTCGTAATATCACTACAATTAAAAGTCTTTTACTTGTAGCAAATTCTAAAATAAAATATTATATCCTTTTGCCTTACTACCAATAAGTATAATTGAGTTAAAAACAAGTTCTAAAGATCTTAAATTCAATACTTTTAATCTTAACATTGAGATGGTTTTTTTAATTTGAAAAAATGAACAAACAAATTTGTAATAATTGGAATTTCTCTAGGAGATTGAACTCCACGTTGTTCTAAAATTTTTAGGAAAACAAAACTTAGTTTTAAAAATAGAAAACTACGTCAAAAACTACAATCTGGTGAAATTTTGAATGTTCTAATAGATACAAGGAAACGTTTGGGGAACTTTAAACGTCAACACATCACTATATTTCACACTATAAAATGTATAATTTCGAGTTTTGTACGGCAAAAAAAAAATAAGGCAATGAGTACCCCGACCTAAATATAAACACAAGCCACGACCAAGATCGAAACAACTAGCTAGCTTAATAGAAACATAAAGACTTTTGATGTCTTGAACTAATGAAATGTAACACACCAAAATAACATGGGGCATCACGAAGTGGAGGAATTAATATGACAAATTGACAATTATGAACACAATGCCCACTATATGACCTAGGGTATTAGGTATAGAAGACAACCATTGTGATTAGCACTCTCTAAACCAAAAGATACGCCACACAACATATGGCCTAATGGACACAAATGACATTAGTTGTTTTGAAGTACTAAAATGTAACAAGGCATCACCGGGGCCCAAAAACTAGTTACAAATAATTGTAGTGTATGTCAATTGAATTAGCTAGTAAAGTCTTTAGAACATTACTACCAATGGCTCCCTATACAAAAAAAAAAAAAAAAAAAAAAGGATCAGCTCATATATCTTGAATCCACTGGCGGAGCCAGCATAGGGCACGCGGGGTCACGTGACCCCGCGAATTTAAAAATTATTTTTAAGGATTTTTGTTAAAAAAAAAAAAAAACCAAAAGTTGCTGCGAGACGCAAGCAACATTCAACGCCAAACAGTAAAACTAACTCCACAAAGTAATAGTCTGACAAAGAGAAAAACTGAAAAAAGCTATGTTGAAAGCGACATGTTGAAAACCTATCAAAGATTGCAGCATGTATTGAAAATAGATCCGCACTACAACACCAGATTAGGCCCACTCTTCAGCCGCCACATGGCGCAAGTTTTGTTGTATCCACTCCCGAGACGACACGTGTAGGCCTATGTCTACGGACTCAACACCAAAGTCAGTCTATTTAATCTTTTATTGTTTTAATTGATGTTTTATGGAAGATTTTATGGTAATTGTTCATTGTTGTACTCTACTTCCTCCATCTGTTAAACGCTAATCTTGGCAATATTTATAAGTAAAAAAAAAATTCTTCTGAATTCTTTCCAAATAAAAGAAAAAACATAGCCAAGTCATGTGGACTCTTCAAAATATTGGGTCTTGTTTTCGTTGCATTGCAAAAATTAAACTTTTATATTTTTTTAGTAATACATAATTAAAAATATAAATGTACATATTAATAGTTGACTTAATAGTTTAATCAAAATAATTGTTGAATTGTAATTTAAATAAAATATTTAATCTGAGTAATTTTATGTGTTTTCAAAAATTTTGAATTCTCGTATACTACTCGGTCGATTATTTCGGGCCTCCGAAATTAAAATCTTAGATCCGCCCATTACTATGTATGTTAGGCTCTCTTTCTCCTCCTAATTTTTGAGTTGTAAACTTTTTAATATTGAATATCTTTTGTCTTATTTTGTGACCCCCCGATTTTGAAATCCTGGCTCCGCCACTGTAAAGTGATATGTTCCCCAAACTAGTAAATTGTGTAATCTCAAATTATATAACTAGCAAAGCAATATAAGAATTCTGATTTCTTAAAGATCGAATTGGCTACATGATCCAAGATTTCATCTCAATAAGTCACTATCATAAATTTCTCTTCTACTGATAATTTCTATTCAATGTAGTAATCGAAACTCCTTAAATCTATGTGCATAATATTATAAGACACGTACTTATACGAAGTGAAAAGGAGTATATAATATAATTTTCTTGTATGGATGGTTTTATTGATTCTAGTAAGAAACTATATTCATTATGTGGATCGGAGCAATTTGAAGTAACCGTGACTTTTCAAACTTGCTTGAAGCCCATGTTAACCTTGGCGTGTACTCCGGTAGCTGGTAGGGTTATGCAAAGGTGGCCTAATTTGGCAATTGAGAGTAAACGTCCCGATGATTAGAATTTAGAAGTAGACCCCATAAAAAACCCTTATGTAAGATTCACCTTATGTAAAATTTGGAAGCTTATTGAGTAGCTATAATATCCCTCAAAAAAAAAAAAGTAGCTACAATAAAATATTCTCTCAGTTTCATAATATAGTGCTTGTTTCATTTTAAGTGGGTCAAACTTTAAATTTTTTTACCAAATATTCTGTTTAATATATACAAGAAAACATACTCATGTGGGGATCTTGTTAGATTCGCCTCAATATGTAGTTTCATGACATCAACTTTTTATATTTTTTTAATAAGGAATTAAAGATATTGAAAGTCGTCAAAGGTCTGTCTTGAAGATTGTGTAAAAAATAAACAAGCACTACATTATGGGACGGAGGGAGTAGTAGCCACTACCATTATCTAATCTCACCCGTCCATATTTGGTGACTTATCTTGACCGTTGATTTTGTTGACCTTTTAGACATTCAAAATAAATTGCTGAAAACTCTGTTAATTATGAATTTATTGATGTCTAACTGTTAATTTAAGTTCTAGCTTAATTATAAAAGTTAATTAAATAAATAGTGTAGATTTTAGATTAAAAATGACTGATCTAGATTAGACAAGTTATCATGGATACAATAAAACATGATAAAATCTTGGTTTTTAAGTGGCTATAAACAATATTGTAGCCATTGTAATGGCTTTAATCTCAACCCTCGAATTTTTGAACCGATCTTACCCACTGATTTAGTTGGCCTTAAAAATATGTAGAAAACTATATCATAAATAAGTTAAACCAATTCATGATAATATTTTTCTTTCTACTCCCTCCATCTTTTTTTTGTTCTCCCCTTTTCTGTTTGAGCAATTTTCGATGCACAACTTCCACCATGAAGATCTCATATTATTATACATCAGTAAAGATTATGAAAAATCAATATTTTTTAAAGTTTACAGCAAGATAAATCAAGTAAAGTCATACATGAGTACGTACATGAATATATATTTTCGCATTTATTGGTGATTATTTTGGTCAAAATAAAAAAAAAAACTTTGACCACAAAAGTAAAAGAGAGGAGAACAATATTATACATACGAAAGGAGTTATATTATTTTATGGTAATTCATTTGCAACTTTTGGATGTTAAGTGAAGTAATTTAATGTATTGGATTTAAAACTGCAAATGAATATTCATGATTACAATTTGTTGTAGCCATCCTAAAACTATTCTTTACACTAATATACTTCCTCGGTTTCTCAATAGTTACAACAATTAAATTTTGGCTTTTTTTTATACCAATTTAAACCATACTGTATTAAATTACTTGTATAAATATATATAAATTTTATTATATAAAATATTGTTGGACAAATTTAATGTATACTATTAAAATATCATTTTTTAAAAGAATATATATATAGTCAAACTTTTATTCTAATAAATGTAAAAGTCAAAATATAGAAACAATTGCAGAAAGTATAAAGCACAAAAAGGAGCTATAAATTGGTGAAAAATACATACACATACACATACACATACACCTCCAAGCTCATAAAACAGAAGGAAGAGAGAAAAACACCCAAAACCTTCACAAAGTGCATGGTTTTGTGATTTGTGTGACTTCATGGCTAACACAACCACAATATACTTATTTCTACTTCCTACTCTTCTTCTAATAATCTTCTACTTCTCATCTAATTTCTTCCACCAAAACAACTTCAACACTAGTGTTTCTTCTACTAAGCTTCTGAAACCACCATCAACTCCACCCATAAACACTACAATTAATCAAACTGATCATATCCATGTCCATCACAACATCACTTTTCCTACCAAGATACAAGTAAGTTTTAAAAATTCTTTTTCCTCTTACATTTATTTTAATTTGAATACTATATCTTCGAGATAAGGTTGTGTACATCTGACTCTTAGACATTCCCTTTGATACATGTGGATATGTTGATGAAATACGTACATATATATGGTCTTGAATATTTATTTGTAATAAGAAAACTTTTGATGACTTTTTTTCTTTGACTATATATTGAATGGGGGATTTGGATAGAAGAAGAAGAAGAAGGATGAGGAAAAGAACAGTGTAGAGAAGATTGAAGAAGGATTGGCTCGAGCTCGGGCCGCGATCCGAGAAGCAGCCCGGACGTGGAATTATACGTCGGAGGAAGAACAAGCTTTCATTCCAAGAGGATCCGTTTACAAGAATCCATATGCTTTTCATCAGTTAAGTTATTCTCTTTATTTCTTCTTTTTTTTCTATTGTTTTTCCCTCCTCTTTTATTACAGTATCCATCCTACATTTAATTTTTGGCATTAGCTATTAATTACTACTCCCTCCGTTCTCTTTTGTTCTTCCTATTTAGAATCTTGACACTATTCACAATTGAAGAGAATCTTCTAAATTATTTTCAACATATGATAAAAAATATAGTCATGTGGGGTCTTGTTTGATTCGTCTCAATAAGTACTTTATTAATATTTAATTATTATAATTTTTACTAATACACAATGAAAGATATTTAAGGTCAAAGACATGCATTGGCAAACATGGAAGTCAAAATAAGAAGAACAAAAAGAAACAGAGGGAGTATATAGTAAAGCCATTTTTTTTTGGACACCTTCACATTTTTTTTGGACACCTTCACATTTTTTTTGCGCTTAATCTCTCCATCTTGTGTGTGCTTTAAAAAGGAAAATTTCTTTGTCAAATAGTACATTATTTAAAAGAAGAAGAAGAAGAAGGAGAAGAGAGTTTCTAGCTAAAATCTTTGTATGCGAGAGGATCAGTTTTGGAGCAATGATTTTAGTACCAGTGTACCACTATTGTGATACAATACTAGCTAGTCGAAAATTTGCTATACAAGTACAATCGATGTATATTCTACACGGCATAATTAACTACCTATTAACCAATTAATTAATTATATACAGTCTTTTTATATTTAATTAATTCCTCTAAATCCTCTTTCATTTTTAAATTGGTAATATAAGACTATAAAAGAGTTGCATACTAAGGTACCCGTAGAAAATTTAAAACTTTCGTGCAACTCGTGCTATGAATATGTAAAATGACATAAAGTATAGGGGGAAAGTAGAGCTTCTATGATGTAACACTTAGAAATTTATAACATAGAAGTATAAGAGTACTACATGTCTACCCATAACCCATATGACCTAAAAGATTTTTGATTTCTCGCGTAAACGAGGACCAAAAATGTCTGGTTGTTAACTTGTTATAGTTCAGTGTTGGGCGTATGGTGCTACAAATGGTATAGAGGCAAATTTCAGGACAAATTATATATAATTGGATTTGGAAAAAATCTTAATTAAACGAAAGGAAAAGTGAAGAGGGAAAACAAAAAACTTGCTTAAGTAAATGAAAATTATAAAAATTACTATTATAATATTTATAAATTTTGTTACATCCACTTACAAACCCTTACATAAGATGTACATATAATTTAAGAAAATGATATATACATCCTTTCATAAAAATCTTGAATTTGAATATTAAGCAATAACTAAAGTATCAATAACACCGATCGATGTATGGTTTTGTCATAAGTTCCTAAACTAATACTAATACTATTCTAGAAAATGTGTTTATTGGTTATTATATATTAGCCTCGCTCTATGGCTACATATAATATATTGTTTGTGATACTTTATTATTTATTATTTAACCTTATGAAAAAGGGACTAGCTAGTACTATTAGCCTCACGCCTTCAGTTTCTCCAGGGCTCCCAAACCAATTCTTTTTATGATACTCCGTCATCTATTAGCTAATAAACTCTTTTCATTTTTCGAAATCAAAGCTCGTTAAATTTGACCATTATTTTTCACTAATATATAAGACAAAATATTATGTAGATCTTGTTAAATTTGTTTTAACGTGTATATCTAGCTTTTTAGATATGCATATCTATATTTTATTTATTTTTACATAGTTAAGAACATTATTAATAGTCAAATGCGTGTCTTGCATGTAGACCGTAAAAATGTAAAACGGTAAGATAATAAAAGACAAAGAGGGAAATTTTAGGGTATCTCTAGAAACCCATAATTAATATGATACTCACATGTATGGGTGGGTTAACGAGGTTGTGGCTTACGCTCTCACAACTTGAAATCTTGAATTAAGGGGTCGTTCGGTATTACTGTGGTTTTCTGTTTTTTGGTTTTTTGATTTTCAAATTCATATGATATACGTCCTATAATGAATAAAAAATTAGTCAAATTTATTGGGAACATGATGATTTTGAAAACTGACAACTAAAAAGTGAAAACCACTTTTTCTGGTTTCCTGTTTTTGGTTTTTAGTTTTTAAAAAACAGAAAACTGAAAACAAAAAACGATAACGAACGGGCCCTAAGAGAGTTCTCTCGAGGTTAAGAGTCCAAAACTTTATCCCGTTGACCGTTAAGCAACGTAAAAAAATGACATGGATTAATAGTGAAAAACTTATGGTTTATATTATTTCCCTGTAAGAAAGTGCGCACACCTACCACAAACATCGGTTGTTCTATTATCGATTGGTCACTAATTTCAAATTTTGCTACTGCTTCTTACTGCGAAATAAAGAAGCGATCATATATTACCAACCATTTGTGATCCTACTAGTTTTCGGTAGATTTTGACCATAATTTCGCTCTTCATTACTTAATTAGTAGCGAAAATATATTGATTGATTAGGGACGGGTAATTTACACAGGAGTTCATTCATCATATACTCGGGTGTATGTGCATGGTACACCCAAGACTAATTTTTTCCCATTTAATTTGCTCATTTGAAACTCTCCTTTTTTGTACATTTTGCTCATTTTGATGAGTAAAAAAATAGCCTTAGGTCTATCATGCTCATAGTACACCTGGGTGTATGATAAATTTTTTGATTTACACAGAGTGATTTTTATCAAGACTAGAAAAAATTACGGACCATCACATAGGATTACAGACCGCCTAGCAAAGTAAACATACATATTTCGAAAATATATTCAAATAAATTTCCACAAATTGTTTAATTTAAATTATAACTTTGTATGGATATTGTATCTTGCTTTCAAGGTAGTTATTTGTCTTTTGAACTACAATACCTCATCTGAGCAGCAGGTGATAGCCTAGTAGTGTTGGCATCACCTCCGATCCCAAAATATGTGGGATCGAGTCTCACCCCTTACAAGGAGGAATCCCAATTTCCTCCCTATTTGTAAGAGACTTCATCTTAACTTATATAACAAAAAGTCAAAAACTATAATACCGACCTCCATCTCCTTCTAGCTGTAGAGGTGTCATTAGTTGTGGTGTATACTGTATATACATACATGTCAAACCCCCTCATGGCTTTTTTTTTCCTTTTACGGGATGTCGGGAGTTCGGGACCGCTCATGTTATTGTCTTAATTAAGTTGTTATTTCTAAATTCTCATCTTGTCATTGTCATATTACTCATATAGTCATATACTTGTACAAACTAGTAGCAAGTAGCCTAGTAGCCAGGCCCGGTCCTGATCTTTTTGAGGCCCTAGGCAAAGTAGTAGATTGGGCCCCTTTAAAAAATGCAATTTATAATAGAACAAAATAAAAACATTTGATAGTAGTTCTATTAAATAAATCCGTCGTTCAAGCGAATGCAATTTTACAAATAAATTTACCAACAAAAAAGTTGTTCAAGCAACTCATATGCCATCATCTAATACATGATAATAAAAGATCATAAAAAACGGGTTCTACGAGCATTTCGAGATGCAAAATCATTAATGATAATATCAACATCGATGTTTTCCAAAAGTTCCTTCTCGATTGATAAAACTGCAAGACCATTCAATCGTTCTTGTGACATGGATGACCTCAAGTAGGTTTTGATCAACTTTAACTTTGAAAAACTTCTTTCAGCCGATGCCACAGTCACCGGAACTGTTAAAAAAATTCTATAAGCGATTGAAGTATTTGGATAGCAATCTGCAGATTTAACAAACTCAAGAATTTCAGTGGCTGACATTAATTTATTTGGCAAAGTAAATTGTAACACTTTTAATTCTGAGTAAAGATCCAAATCCACATCAAATGAATCACCATGAGAAAAAGCAGAGTGAAAAACAACACAACATTCTCTCAATTCCTTTTCATCCAATGACCTTAACTTGTTTGAATCAAACAAAAATCCAAAAATACTTTCAAAAGTTTTTAGTTGCTCAAATCTGCTTTTCAAAGAAGTAATTGCCATATCAACAACCACTAAAAAAAACTCAAGTCTAAATAATTCTTCAGGAGACTGGTTTTGTTCATCCACTTGATTATTTTCATCAAAATGTTTTTTTCTAATAACACAACGCTTTGTCGGAAGCGTAGGCTCCACATCCATATCAAATGCAATACTTCTAGCAATATCCATACTAGAAGTGAAGCCTTCCTCTCTAAACTTTTCGAAATATGATAGCATACCTTCAACTTGGTCTATGGTGGTGTCGATACACATGGACTTAGATTGCAATTTCTTACTTACTTTATTTATAACAAATAGAATCTCATACCAAATAACCATACCAAGCAAAAATTCAAAACTCCCAAGTGCATTATATAAAGACTCTGCTTCACTCTTTGACTTTGCATCATTACCACAAGAATCATATAAAATTGACAAAGCCGATCTTAATTGGGGAGCTTGAAATCAAATAGCTTTAACACTTTTTATTCGACTCTCCCAACGAGTATTAGATAAACATTTCAAAGTGAGATCGGAAACATTATGAAGCAAAATTTTCCATCTTTTTGTTGAACCAGAAAACAAATTATATATGCGTTGAACAATTCCAAAAAATGAAATAGCTCTAATGCAAGAATGTGCCATGTCGCTAAGAGCAAGATTCAAACTATGACAAGCACAATGCATATATAATGCTCTCGGGTTTATTTCAAGTAAACGTTTTTGTACACCTTGGTGCTTCCCTTTCATATTGGAGCCATTATCATAACCTTGACCCCTTATATCATCAACATTAAGATCAAGAGATTGTAAAACATTTTGTAATTCAATAAAAAGTCCCAATCCCGATGTATCATTTACCTCCAAGAACTCTAAAAAGTACTCCTCAATTTTTATCTTTTTTGTTGTCATATTCACACATCGTATTATCAAAGTCATTTGTTCCTGATGAGCAATATCAGGAGTACAATCAAGAATTATGGAAAAATATTTTGCCTCTTTGATAGTCTTGATTATAGAACTCTTCACACTATGGGCCAAAAGGGAGATCAGTTCATTTTGAATTTTATGCCCAAGATAATGATAATGAATTTCACGATTTTGAATGCGTCTAACATGATCTTGCATTATAACATCAAATTCCGCAATCATTTCAATCAATCCTAAGAAATTACCATTGCTATCTTGATATAATTTTTCATTGGATCTCTAAAAGCCAAATTATGAGTAGCAAGACATTTCACAGCCGAAAATATTATAAGTAAAACTTGCCTCCATCGATCTTTCTCTTTCATAATCGCTTCTTGCAAATTTTTATCAATTGTTTCATTCTTATCTAACCTTACTCTCATTTCATTCCAAGTAAACATATTATTCATATGCTCGGTACTATTTTCATGTTGTTTGAGCCTATCACTAATACGTTTCCAATCACATAAACCCTCATTTGCTAACAAACTTTTATTAGTAATAGACTTGAACAACTTGCAACAAAAACGAAATACTTTGTCAACATGTTTAGAATAAACCAACCATTTTCTATCACTACTCTCACCATTGTTCAACTTCCTAGAAAAATAAGCATATGAAAAATGCCTATTATTATCATCAAGAGGAAAGTCAAGATTTAATTCTCTTATAGGCCCCTTTTCAACTATAATGTCTCTTGTTTTGTTATCAAGGTTAGTCCAATTCCTAGGATCATAGATATCCACATAAGGAATTTCTTGTTCTTCATCAATGCCATTATGAGTAGGAATTGCTTGTTCTTCATCAATGTCAATATCATCATTTGGCAAATTAGGTTCATTTAGAACATCATTAGGCTCGTTTGGAATGTTTTCATTATTGTCATTAACTTCATCATGTAAATTTTCATTCGGGTGATCTAAATTTTCGTGAACTACATTTCTAACAACAAATCTGTCAATAGCACCTTGCTGTGATTTTATTAACTCTTGAACAAGTTTTCTCTTTTTCCTTTTTTCACTTCCAGATAAATGTTTTTTGGGCAACATTGCAATTTGCACATAAAATAAATCAAACACAGAACTCAGAGCATAATTTACAGAGAATAGAGATAGAATGACAACACCTTGAACAACAAAACAAGTGAAGTGCTGAGATAAATTCGACAACGCTAGTTCTGGACCCCAGCCACAATTGCAATCGGCAACAAGAATTTCAGCAGATGCGCATACAAGAATCCGGCCACGGCAGTCGGCAGGTAGAAAATTTTGGCAGATAGAAAAATTCGGCTTAATAAGTGCCCCAAACAACCAAAATTTCTCAAAAGAAACCCTTAATTTTAGAATCTCAGTAAAAATCAGTTGATTGATACGAGAACTTGTGAGTAATGCATTATTCAAATGCAATTCATCCCTATTTAAAGTGTAGAAAAAAAATAACGTTATCACAATTAAAAGAGGATTAATTGTAAAAAACGGCTTAATTTATTGGGGAAAATGGAAATTTTCCATGGGTGAGCTGGTTAGAGATAATTTAGGAAGAGGAATAAATTTTGGAGAGACAGAGGAGTTGTGAAGGGTGAAGACTGAAGAAGACGATGGGGTTTTTCCTTTCTAATTAATTGCCTTGGATTAAATCAATAATAATTGAAAGTTGACTTTCAATTACCAAATCAGCGTGACAGTGTGCAAGGTAGTAGGCTAGGCCTAGGCGCCAGCTAATAAGCATAGTATGCAATTTGCTTTATTTTTTTTTTTTTTTTTTTAACCTACTATTATTTTGGGCCCCTTAAAAAATTGGGCCCCTTAAAAAATTGGGCCCTTGTCCCTTGCCCCTCCAAACAATGCCCAGGGCCGGGCCTGCTAGTAGCAATACGTGCATGTGCAAAAAAAAAAAAAAGGAAAAAACAAAAAAAGTAGAACAAACAACTATCATCTCCATATAATTTGAAGAGCTAGACCTCACAATTTTAACCTCATTACGTTCTTGATGGTGATAGAACAATTAGCCTTAATAACTTGGAACAACAACTTTTTTTTGGGCGGAATTAGAAAATTATTTTAGAAATCTGAACAAAATTTGGTTTCATCATATTTTTATAATGGACCGAGTTATATATTTAACTTATAGAAGTATATCAATTTTAAAAAGAACAACTTCTTTTTACATTGATATCAAAACTAGCTAATATCTTTTCGATAAATTATATAAGAAAAAACATAGTTACGTAGGGTCTTATTTGATTCGTTTCAATGAGTATTTTAACAATATAAATTTTTTATATTAATATATAATTATATATCTTAATAGTTAAAGATGTGTATTCGCAAATTTGCAAGTATAGTCAAACTAGGAAAATCAATAAGGAATGAATGAAGTAATAAAATTGAACTCAGCAAAAAAAAATTAACATAATTTTTGAATTGTTTGCTCTTAAGTACTTACTGGTATATTATATGAGTCCTGTAAAATACTCCATCAAGGATGCGATGTGACTTATATTAAAGGGTACCCAATAAAATTTCCCAATAATTGCTGATCGATTTGCTGGTTTATTTTTATGCGAGTAGAGATGACATGCATCGTGACTTGTGAGACAAACTTTGCTTGCATGATTGTTAATAAATTACTACTATAAATTTTTAATTATCGATAATTGACAATTTGACACATCAAAGTTTTGGTTATTATATAAATAATATAGATAGGGAAGATTCGAATTATTTCACTACGGTTGCTCTCGTCGGCAAACTACCAGCAGGTTCTAGCTCTACTAGTGTGGACTTAATTGTTATTAAAACTTGCAAGTAAAAATATAGTGGAGGCCTGGGTGATGTAGCTTTTGCATTGATTAGTTAAGTTAGATTAAATTAACAACTAGTGTTTAGGCCCGGGCGATGCCCCGGGGTTTCTCTGTGCTACAATTTAGTAGTTGTTAAATAAGTCATCTCATACTCATTTAAAAAAGTCATGTCATTCATTATATGGATTTCAAAAGTATTATTTTCCTTTATCAAAAAAAAAAAAGTATTATTTTCATATATCATCATTAATTTTGATTAAATAAGCAATAATAGTATGGTGGAGTGATGGTTGGATATATTTCTTTCATACTTAAGGTTGTGTGTTCAAATGCTCACGTTAACAATGCTTCTTTTTTTTACTATAGATTTTGATAAATGCAACTCTAAAGAATAGTAAGAATAAGTATTAAATAATGTTACTCTTACTTTTTAGGATTTTATACTAAAATCACGGGTTGATTGTGTTATTAATTAACGCTTAGTTATTCGAGTACTAAATGGTGGTAATGGTAATGGTTTCTAGTGCAAATTTGTGAAGATATTCCCATGTCAACACCTATGGTAATGCTAGTGCTAGTTTATTCCAAAACACCTACTTCCTCCGTTTGCAACAATTGGACTTTCACGCGCAACGAGACATTACTTTGACCATAAATATCTATAATTACATATAGGTAAAATTATAAAAATTACATATTATGAAAGTAGGTCACGAGACAAATCTAATAAGATCTCACTTGACTATATTTTTCATTATGTACAAATCACAAATTTAGTCAAAGTGGTAGGTGTGAATAGTAGAAAAATCCAATTGTTGCATTTAAAAAGAAACGGATGAAGTATTTTATTTCTAAAATTCCATTACCATCTATACCACTTAGGAAGGTGGTATTGGGTGGTAATGGAAATTTATGAAGGAAAACACATGTTTTGACATCAAGTTTCATTATCATAAATGTTAACATTGGGATGTCTTCACAAACTTACAGTAAAAAGCATTACCATTACTACAATTTAGTACCAATAATCAAACATGTTGTAGGGGTAAAAGCTAGCTATTGTCTATTGATCAAGAAAATAAATTAACGACGCTGCATGTGAATTGTCCATTGACTAATCTATTGTAATTTTTTTTCTTTTTTGTGAAAATCAATTGTAATTTGTGGTCTTCAAGAACTTTGAAACTTGCACGTAAACTTAAGTCTCTTAACAATTCCTTATTAGTTTGCACCCAAAAAAAAAGGAATTCCTTGTTAATCCGTTATCAATGCATTTCTTGAAAAGTCCATCCATACCCATTTATATCTAAAATAATGATTGATTGTAAACTCTGCTTCTGTTTTTGAACAATTTTCTGAGGAAAATAAATGTATCTCATTTTGTATTGGAATTAAATTTGTTTACTCTTATATAGTTTACATAGACTCGGGTATTAGAAATAAAGCCTCAAAGTTAGGTACCTTTAAGGAGTATTTGTTTGGTTGCACTTGTTCACGAAAAGCTTACGTCCCACATTGAAAGAATACAAGCTTATTGCCTTGTTTATTTATCAGCATACTCCTTTAAACTTTGTTTAGTAATACGCTATAAGGATTTTTTTTTTTGGAGCATTACTAAGATTTTAAAGGCATGACCCGTGATATTCTTTAATTACCCAAAACAAAGGAGCTGCCAAGTTGTGCTACTATACATCCTTTTCAATTATTCTACAATATCATTATAGAGAACCATATTTTCCTCTAATATATGTTTAAGCTATTTAATTGTGGGAAGATGGTGAGGTTCGAACTTAGGATATGCCCCTGTTAAGAGATGAGGGATGACCTCAAAAAATATGACCATTATATACAATTATTGTATAGTTGCTAAACATTTTTACATAAATAATGATATATAGATGATGAATAAACAAAGCAGGAGCCACATAGAGATGGTGAAAAGATTCAAAATATGGAGTTATAGAGAAGGGGAACCACCCATGGTGCACCAAGGACCAACGCGCAACATCTATGGTGTCGAAGGGCAATTTATTGAAGAGATGGAGGGTGAGATGAGCTCAACAAAGTTCATGGCTCGCCACCCTGATGAAGCGCACTTGTTTTTTCTCCCTTTTAGTGTATCCAAGATGGTGGGTTTTCTTTACACACCCCTTGTCTCCTACAATCGAGGACCTCTTTATAGGGTGGCTTTGGACTATGTTAATGTGGTGGCTCACAAGTATCCTTATTGGAATAGAAGTCATGGGGCTGATCATTTCATGCTCTCTTGCCATGATTGGGTATGTATCATGTATGTCCTAGCTAGTTACATGCTTTTATTGCATTATGGTTCATAATATTGGCTTGATATTAATATATGTCATGGCACTGCATGCTGGTCTAGTGCTTGATTGTGTCATGCTGGTCAGACCCATTATCAAGACTTAGGCACGACACGATCCACAGGCTCGTCTTGGCGGATTATTTGGTGTTTAGGTATATGTCAGGAAGAACTCTTTCGTGCCGAAGCATTTCCTATCCAAAAATATAACACAAGCATGAGTCACAACCTAGCACATGCAGTATTGTATCAATGTATTGTGTCGTGTCTTGTCTTGTGTGCCTCATGCCCATGTTGTACTTCAGAACAACCTGTCCTATTTCCATATATATTCAGTACCATTCTTTGTAAAACTTTACCAATTAAGCTAGCTGACATCCACGAAAGAATATATATTGTGCCAATTATTACTTAATCGACCTAATATAGCTAGGAACTCAATTTGTTTTAAACTGACAAATGACAATGAATGTCTTGTCTATTATAGTCGAATTATAAGTTTATTACGTACTAATAATGCAGGTTTTGATATAATTTCATGTCTAGGCACCAGACATCCCAAAAGCCGACCCAAAAATGCTTCACAATCTTATAAGAGCACTATGTAACGCCAATTCATCAGAAGGATTCCGACCCATAAAAGATGTCTCCATCCCTGAAGTTAAAATTCCAGTTGGAAGTTTAAATCCACGAAGCATCAATACACGAATAAGTAAGAGACAGATCTTTGCTTTTTTTGCTGGTGGTATGCATGGCCATGTCAGGAAATACCTATTTGAAATATGGAAGGAAAAAGATGAAGATATCAAAGTTTATGATTATCTTCCCAAACATTTAAATTACTTTCAAATGTTGGGCCAAAGTAAGTTTTGCTTATGCCCTAGTGGTTATGAAGTGGCAAGTCCAAGAATAGTTGAAGCTATACATGGAGATTGTGTACCAGTGATTATCAAAGATAATTACTCATTTCCATTTAGTGATGTTCTTGATTGGAGTAAATTTTCAGTTCATGTTTCTGTGGACAAAATTCCTGAAATTAAGAGGATTTTAAAAGGGATTTCTTCAAAAAAGTATTTAGAATTACTAAAGGGAGTAAGGAGTGTAAAGAGGCATTTTACAATAAATAAGCCTTCTAAACCATTTGATTTAATGCATATGATGTTGCATTCTTTGTGGTTGAGAAGGCTTAACATAAGAGTACCATATTGATAAAATGTTATACTCCATGGTTTCAAGATAGTTTCAGATTTTCAGAATTTTTGATCTTGTATTTGTAACTAGCTTTTGTAATTAGATTGGTTATTAGGCCTTTGGCCTTGCTGCTTTTATTTTTTGGGGGGTAAGGGGGCTATCCTTGAAGGTTTGTCTCCTCTCCATAAAATTTAGGTTGTAATACTTGTGGATAATACAACTTTCCTAAGTTACCATAAATTAAAAAGTGATTGAGCTATGATATTTGTATGTTATTCATGTATATATTGTTCTTTAAATGATATTGGTATAATTGATGAGAAACGATTAGCTTTAATTTTAATCATTATGGTCCTCATATTTTCTTGAAAATTATTCATTCAATAACATGAATACATGATCACTGTAAAAAGTCCAAAAAAAAATCATAAATATCATATCTTAAACTTTTCAAGTCACTATACAAACTCTAAAGAATCATTTAGCAAAAACGAATTTACATTCTCTCTAATTTCACCAATAAAGGCACATAAAACCTTATAAAAGTTATAACGAGTCGTTTGGATCCAGCATGACTAGAACTTTGACTCACATCACGCCTGATTAATTCATTCCCAAATTTTATTGTCTTATTTTGGTCCAGTTTATACTCATTCTCTTGTCAACCCAATAACCATGTAAATTCAATCAATTCATCATTCTCAAACCAATTTTCTTAGAATCAAATCAACAACCGTCCTTCTCAAACTCAATTCGTCTAACCACAATACTAATCCAAGTGATTCCAATTATTCCAAAATCAATTGTACATACGAATTAATTTTACCAGGTCTACACTACGTTTTTTTTTTTTTTTTTTGCAATATGGACCATTGGGCCATACACAAATACACTTTGTTACAACTTACAAGTCTAACTTGGGCGGGTTAAAGCAAACCGGACTCAAAACTCAAAAAAAGTAGCATTATGATGTTTCAAAGAGAAAACGAAAGAATTTATGTTCCCCCAAAACCAAAACCCTTTTTCACCTGAACAAATACAATTATCACTTCTACTACTTACTAAACTTGAAAAGAATTTCATTCAACCGCCATTTTTGTTCTTCAACTTCCTCTCTCATCCGAGTTAAATTTTATTGATCCTTAATTTCTTCGGCTATGGCGGAAGAGCAGGAGGAGAGAGAAATCACAGTTTCGACGACGGCGACGACGATACCTTCCGGCGACGGCACTGTTTGGGCTGACATTTCTCATCTTCTTTCTTCCGCTTGCAATGGTATTTTTCTCTCTCCTTTCTCTGAATTCGTAGAAGATCTTTGATTTTTTATGAATTGATTATCGAATTTGCTAATGTTGAGGATTCTGCATTTACTAATTGTTGCAATTTGTTATGAATTTATTAGCTTGTGATGAGATATTAGGTATTTGATTATGTTGATCTCATTGATTGTCTTATATGGTATAGTTATTGTTTTGAATTGAAGTTTTTGGCTTGTTGAGTTGCACACTGTAATGTAATGTAATGGATTGTATTGTCATTGAGGGGGTGAATTTGAGATATTTTTGTAGGAAGTTTTTATAGTGGCTATTATCTTACTGAAGCCGTTGCGAAAAAAGTTGTTGATACAGTTGATAGTAGATAAAAAGTAAGACTAATGTATTGAAGCTTGTAATGAGATATTAGGTATTCGATTATGTCGAACTGATTGATTGTCTTATATGGTATAGTTATTGTTTTGAATTGAAGTTTTTGGCTTGTTGAGTTGCACACTGTGATGTAATGGATTGTATTGTCATGGAAGGGTGAAATTTGAGATATTTTTGTAGGAAGATTTTATAGTGGCTATTATCTTTCTGAAGCCATTGCGAAAAAAATTGACACGATTAATCGTAGATGAAAAAGTAATGACTAATGTATTGAAGCTTGTAATGAGCTATTAGGTATTCGATTATGTCGAACTGATTGATTGTCTTATATGGTATAGTTATTGTTTCGAATTGAAGTTTTTGGCTTGTTGAGTTGCACACTGTGATGTAATGGATTGTATTGTCAGGGAGGGGCGAATTTAAGATATTTTTATAGGAAGTTTTTATAGTGGCTACCATCTTACTGAAGCCATTGCAAAAAAAGTCGATGCAGTTGATCGTAGATGAAAAAGTAAGACTAATGTATTGAAATTAAGGTTACATAGCTTTTTATTTTGAATGGCTACATTGTCTACCAATCAAGACGTTTAAATCAAGATAATCTTTAAAGGGTATGAGCATCGTTTCATCGGTATTCTCATTATATTTCTGTTACTTGAATTCATACAAGAGCAGATAATGTCATAATGATGCTTGTTGATGTTGTCTTGGTGCTTATACATCTAAAGTTTATTCATTGTTTGCTTTAATGTCACTTTCTGAGGTATTAGCCACTTCTTTTATGGTAAAATTGATGTTTATTTTCTTGTTTAAGTTAAACTTATGCTTTCTTCTACATTATGCTCTTTTACCCCCCATGGGTTTTGGGAATTTTCCATTATCATGTTTTGTTTTACATTTTCTTTGTCTATGGCAGAACTTCGTGATGGTGAGATGGTACATGGTGACAATTTTAGTCTCTTTGCTGCCATGTCTGCCTTAGAGGTACTCAGGCTTGCTTCATATTTGTTCCTTTTTCTTGGGTGATTATTGCTTGAATGGTTGAGAAAAGTGTGAGATGTCTCCTGGTCTATTTAAAATATCAACTCCATATTACCTACTTTCATGCACATAGGCATTAGCTTCAGTTTTAGGTACAGTTATAAGATTTCTCATCTGTTTTTTATTTGGGAATTCTGGCAGAATGGACTATGAGTTGAATACTTCCAAGTTTCACTTTCTGGCCTTAGGTGGGGGCTTGTGTAGAACTTTTCGAAGTTCTCTTTCTCGGGCTTGTAGCTATTTTATCTGCCTAGTTGCCTTTAAACTCTGCCATAAATCCTTACTAGAGCTGGAAATTGGTTGGTTCCCTTAGATTGATTGCTGTCAGTTTCATTTTTTTCATTTGTGGTGACAAAGTAGCTCCACAACTGATGCATGGTTTCTTTGGATTTACTACAATACTCTTTAACGATAATAGTACCTTTGCTTTGCTAATGCTTGAATTGCTGTTGTTAGATTATGGACCCGAAGATGGATTCAGGCATGGAAAATGGCCAATATCATTCCATTGACGAGGCCATAGAGGGTGGTGCAGCTCCAGTTCCATTAAGTTCTGATAAAACAGAGGATGTTCTCTGCATTTTAGATATCATGGATCACCTGCTTGCATGCGAGGTATAAATGATATAGCACGAGCCTTTTGTTTATGGACCGATTTGAGTCATATGTTTGACTCTCGTCTTTGTAAATGGCAGGCCACGTGGCACAAGGGTCATTCATTGGCACAAACTGTCTTCTCTTGCATCTACCTTCTGCGTCTTGATCGTACTTCATCACATCCTCTGTTACATTCTTTTTTAGAATAGTTCGTGCAACATGCAACGCCGTGATATCAGTTGTTTCAGAGGCACGCACACATGAAGTAAAGTACTTAACATCTCCATCTACCTTAATGTTATGTTGCATGTTAAGTTTATCTCTATATATCCCTAGCCAATTTCATGAAGACCAAAAACACAATTTGTTGACTTGTATCTTTTCTTGATCTTCCATTTTATTTTATTTTGTCAAGCAGATTCATAAGTATAGTGGAAGGTGGAAATGGGTGCTTGAATGATCTTGATTTTTTGAGTTGTAAATGAAGAAGGGGCTAGGAAATGAAGCAAGAATCTGCTTGAATTTTGGGGTTAGCAACTTAGCACCATATCGTGAGATATGGGGTAGGAAAGTGGATGGGTAATTGTTTGTTGCGGCTTTTTATATAAGAGCTTTCTACATTAGATAGAATATATTGAAATACTTAACCCATAAAGATTTCATAGTTACTTTTCTGGCTATCTTAATATACTCCCTCTATTCTTCTAAGTTGGTTACACTATCTGTTTTAGTCTTTTGATCTTTTCCTTTAAGTTGGTTACACTCTATCTTTCTCACCCATTTTGGCTATGTTTTTATTACTAATTTACTGTAACTTACCCCACTTATCTCACATTCCCCTTTCTTTTTCATTAGAAAAAGATGTCAATATGTACTTCTCTTTACTTTATTAATATAGCACTACCTGTGGGCTTTGTCCTCCAATTTTCCTTACTTACCCCCATACAGCATATCACTATCCTCTTGCCATAATATGTCTGCAAATAGTAATTGTATCCAACATAAAGGAATGCAGGGAGTAAATTCAATCATTTGAATATGTATTCTTGAAGAAATTTCAAATTGCAAGAAAGTTTTTCACATAATAAATATATGAAGTACAACGGGAACCTATTAAAAATTTCATTTAGAAAAATACATAGATCTTAATTTTCTTTAGACACAAATCATAAACATCATCCAGCTAGAAAGCCCAAGTCATATGTATTCGACTATTCTCCCTTCTTTGTTCTCGTGCATGTTGTTTTTTAAATGCGTCTTCCCTTTTCTTCCAATTCACACAAGGGATATAATGTGAAAAAAATGTTTAATGCAGCCCGTCATTATTACGTAATGTACAACATCTTTAGGGAGCATTTGGTTCATATGATTCTGGTATGAGGTAATGAGGTATGGGACTATGGGTTTAGAATGAGCAAAACCCATACCTAGTGTTTGTTTAATAAATTGATAGATTTAAAACCCATACCTCAAACCCATAAGGTATGGGATTTAAAAACCCAAGGGGGAGGTGGGTATGGCTCATACCAATACTTCTAGGTATCAAATAAAACAAAAAATTTCATTCCCAAATAAAACCAAACACATGGTATTAGGTATCAAGTTCTAAATATATACCACCTTGGTTTCATTAGGGATTCCAAACCCATACCACTATATGAACCAAATTTACAAGGATGTGATTGTTGTCACGGGGTTATGTAACGACATTTTGCGGAGCTGTTACGTAACTTAACAACCAACTTTTAATGCAATGAGCTACTCAAACTAGTTAATACAATAAACTATCAGAGCCATTGTTTTTTAAGCCTTGGTCTCTCTGCTTGATTAGCACAAAGTAATATGTTTTTGGACTCTTAAAAAGTTGGAATGTGGTTATACTGTTATAATGCCAAATTATAAGAATTGTTGTGGCATTAGTCAAAGTTTAATACAGACATAATCATCAACAATGCTTTTGATATATTGTCATGGAGATCCATCTTTCATCCAATTCGCAGAGCAAAGAGACCTAGAATCTTATTATTGTGTGTCACTTCCTTTGTTTTTTATTAGTTGCAACGCTCGACTTCGCATTATTCATATACTTTGACTAGAATTTTGTTAAGTAATATATAGAAGCGATCTTCATCTTACTATGTAAGATATTGAATCTATCTCAAATTATACTTCTAGAATATCTAACTCGTATAATTTATACTAATAGAAACCTCAAGATATTAATGGTCAAAGTTGTGCCAAGCTTAAAAGTCAAGGTGTTGCATCTAGTATTGTATTTTTATGGACCGTAAGAAGGCTTCTAATGTCTATTTCCATGTTGTTTTGAGGCTTTAAGGTTCATAGAACAGGAGTGGAGTGGGTTTTACTTACTGACTAAGAGATTCTTGTTAGTTTTCTGGTGCAATCTTGTGCTGAAATGCATTAATTTGATGCGAGAGTCTAACGTTACCTCTGGAAAAGGGGGGTTTGGGAGCTGGGTTAAAATAGAGGATGGAGCTAACCACTTGGCTTTCAATGGCACAGAGATATCAGATTTTATTAGTAAAATAGGGAGGTATTGCTTCTATCTGCAGAGTTGTCTGATGGCGAGGTTAGGGATAATTTTAGGGAGCCATACAAAATTATAACACATCGTTTTTTTTTAACATTAGCATTAGTTATCTAGTCTCGGAAAGTATTTCAATCGGTCAATATGGTGATCATTCAATTAATGACTTTAAGTATTTTTCTGTAAAGTATATAGTTACTTGTATGCATAAAGGTATGTGGAATTTTCCTTTTTTTCTGTTCTTCTCCATTATGTTGGATGGGCCGGTCTTATTCGACATAGTAATCCACCAATTGAATGACCTATTAATTTGGGCCAAGGGTTGGGGGAGGAATTTCCCCCCACCCCTCTACAAATCAACAACTGTGCTGTAATTGTCAGGATATATGTAGATTATACCATCTTATGCTTATCCTCTTTTTGTATACTTTGATAGGAAGAAGATCTATTCACAATGGCTTATGGTCTTCCTTTGGGTGGAGAAAAAGATGAAAGATTCTTGTCTACTCTAAATGCTGTAGAGGAGACTCTTTGTCGACAATTACGTGCTTGTAAATCTCCAGCTTCCAAAAAGACAGCAGTAGAAGGTTTGTCGAACTGTTCTGGACTTCTGTCTGCTGATAATATAAGTACAGGAAAATCTCTGAAAATAGTTTGTATCTGTTGGGCAGTCTGTCAGAGAATATGCCATTTTTAAACAACTGTGAATTTTTTTTAGTCAGCTTTGTTATTGTTGATCTTGGAACATCAAGCTGATGAAGCAGTGGCATGCTGCATTACTGTAAAGCTCACTGTTACTGAAACCTATGTTAACTATCAAATGTAAGTTATAAGTAGCTTTTTGGGTACTTCTGGTTCTGACATGATCAGGCCGGGATTGCAGATCAAGAACCATTGCAAAATAATCCAGATCTGGAGGAGGGTTTTTGCCGAGCTCTGTTGTGCCGTTTACGATTTCGTAAGGTCTTAACCTATGCACTCTTGTTCCATTTTTCCCCCTCTCTAGAATACTTACAAAAAGATGCATCTGCGTAAATGCTTTTATTGTGTTTCAGTTTTTGTTGCATGATTATTTTTTTGTATCATCTCTTGATCACAGCTTATGAATTATAGTTTATAATTTTCTAGAGTAGAACACATGTAACTCAGTAATTATTCTGATATTTTTTATGTTGATGCATATCTTGAGAAGAAAAATGTCTCTACCAAAGAGAACACTCTATTTGTTGTCTACTTATTCGAGGGAAGGATCAAGCATGCCAATTTCCAAGTTCTACGATATACACATTCAAGTTCACATAATATGTCGACGAGCATTAACACATAAAGGTTCTATGTTTTTTAAAACATTGAAAAATTACTGTATAAGAAAATACTAGCATGCTGACTAAATTGCATTTTTTGTGGAAGTCAATCATATTATAAATGGGTGCCTACGCATGAAATCTTGGGAACTTTGAGATCTAGTTGAAAGTTTGGCAAGCCTGCATCGTAGTAGATAGAGTTCCTTGATTGCTAGCCTTTAGAGAAGTAGGGTTTTTCGCTCAGCAAAGCATCATGTTGTCTTCTATCTATTCTATTTCTCTTACAAAATTGCAAGATGTATAATTTGTTTTGTGTGACCATTCTATAGCTTGGCATAAGTGGCTTGATTCTTTCGACTGAATAAGTAGGTACAGAGACTAGGTTTGAGGAAGAGGCTTGTGGAGTTCTTTTCTTCACGTCAATGCTTAATTGAGAGCTGCTTCTACATAAGTCTGAATTCTGTTGTATCCACACAGGGCAAGGACAGGATATTGAAGTTTTACATGGGGATTAGTGTTGGATGAAATTACTGTCTCCAAGGCTTCCTATTGAACTTCACTTGATTTAGGCATCTTAAGCTTCCCTATATGGTTTGGACTGATGGATTGTGGGCCTGACAACCTTCTGAATGAAAATTACCATAGCTGTTCATAAGTTTATTGCCAAGGAGAGGCTTCGTAGTTAGTACTATTGTTTCTTTAATTTTCCTAAGTGATTTAGGCATGTTTAGCTGAACTAGGATCCTCTCCAGCTCTAAAAAGAACTAGATGATCCAGTTGATGAATAACTGGCCAACACGTGGCTAAAACATTGATCTGTGGATAGGATAGACTCTAGTTTTTTCCTTTTTTTTTGTCTGCCTTCCCAACAACCCTACTACCAGAATATTTGGATGTTATCCAGGGATAACTGTAAGTAATATTAATCTCCGATCAATTTCAGATTCTTTTCCTAATCACCAATTCATGCTGTGATGGACCCCAAATCACCAATTTCCCAAAAGGTTCACCATTTCCCAAAAGGTTCACCATTTCCTGTAGGGTTTTTTTAAGATGTCGCCGCCAGAAATGTAAACGGTGATGATACGTATTTGCCGGTTGAAAATGGTGGTGGTATGGTAAGATTATGGAGAAGGAGAATATTTGAGGCAATGGATGATTAATTGCGGGGACGAAGTTCACCGAGGTTGTGAGTCATAAAGAAAGTTGGAGGAGAGAGAAGAGAAGAAGGAATCACGACCCTCCAAGACAACTATGCCATGTGTCTGTCAACTGTAGCATCAACTTGATCTTCCAGTTGTAGAGGATCTGTTCTCTGATAACCTATACAGGGTTAACCTTGATACATTGTTATTCGTGTCACCTTTGTATAGCTTTGCTTGCTAGTGGGATCAGTCATTGGGTTTTTGCAAGTATTCAAAGATTTATCACCAGATATTGATGTGGGACTGCATTACCTGTATGACTGTATGTGAAATGTTTCACTGACTACATATTCATCGACGGAATTCATCTACATTAATGTACCACATTAGTTGGAACAATGTGTTTATAATTCTATGGACTGGACACAGTGGTAAGAGCCAAAGTTACTGAATGGAGACAATTGTCAGGTGAAAGGATGGATGGTCTTTTCCGTCATTATATGATATATCCTGCCTTTTTCACTTTTTCAATTACGTAAATTCTCCATTGAATTACGTATTGTTCACCTAGTTTGACTATAGTTGCTTTCTTTCTTTTCACACTTGCAACTTGAGTTATTGTAGTTGAAATGTTCGTGCATCTTTCTGCTGTTCGTTTCTTTTACTATCCTTTTATATTTCTTTGGAAAAAAAAGAATCTGAAGAGGTTCTAGAAAGAAGCTTCTAGTTGGAGCTTGCAAAAAACATATATCCTTTCATTTCAAATGTGTTCAGATTCTTTGGAGTGTAAAGCATGCTTTTGCACAAATTTGATAAGTCTGCTGGCTGCACAAGTTATTTAGTTCTATACAACTTATGTAACGGACCCACTTTTCACTGTGTATTGCAGCATTACTACCACATTCTTATGTGTATGAGGAGACCCCAAGGCAGAGGTTTTGAGTTAGCAAAAAAACATATTTCATCTTGCTTAATAGAGGTGGAACACATGCGGAAATCTACTGATTTCCTGAGGTCTATCGGATGCTTGACATGCAAAGATGCAGCACCAGTGGAAACTACTGCTTCTAGTCGTCATCCTGTTGGATTTGATGCCAATTTAAACGCTAGAACATCAGCTCCTGCTCCTCCTCGTGCAATTAAAACTTTAAGTTGGGATATGGTAAAGAATACTGAAATTTTCCTTTTTTTTTGCTCTTTTTGATGCTAATTCTAAAATTCATCTCTTTGACCAGGCTTTGGAATCTTTCAAAAAGCTTCTCCAAGATCTAGATGTTATTTGTTCATTCTCATTGGACCCATTGCTAGAAAAAGTCTTGCAGTTTATTGTTGAATTCCAAAAACTACAACCAGATCTTGTTGCCAGAGCACATCTTCAGGTAATTTCTTAATGTAACCCTCTAACAGAAAGGGCTTAGTTTCATTTGATCGTTGGCAACATTATATTGAAATCTTCTTTCTTAAAGACTTTGGACCTGACGTTACATCTTACATTACAAAAATAACTATATGATGGGGCGCTTTTTTGAAAAAAGTAAAGTCAATAGCTTATGTCTGTGGACACCTTCTTACACTCGATAACCAGAGTCTAATTACATACCTGTTCATTGTATAGTTAAAGGGGAAACATTCTAAAAATCCCTGACTGTGGACGCATGCACTCGCCTTTCGTCTATTTACGGCCTTCACGACTAGAACACTTATTCAGTGCTTACGCTTAGTGCATGCTCTTTTACGTCCACTCTTCGGCAACCGGCTTCGGTAGTGGTAGTAGCTTCAAAGGAATTGGGCATAGTTGGCAAAGGTCCAACTATTACGCATGAGTAGTTGCCTATCCAAGGAGTAATGCTTGGGGATATGCCTTGTGACAAGTGGTGTAGTGAAAATACACATAGGCCATAGGGCCCATAGCTTACTAATGGAGTAATGGTGATTGGTGTATCCTTCATTGTGCTTTAGCTTCTCACAGAATTTTACAAATAAATTCTTCACCGGTGTCCGAACATATGTTCATATGAGTTTAAAATTCTCGCTGTTGGCTTTATCTTTTCCAAGCAATCTTTGTAAATCAATTGCGCTGCACTTAGTGACATCATTGGACACAGACACAGTTGCAGAAACCTTGCGACAAAGAATTTGTGCTCAACACTTGCCCCAAGTTTAAATTAACATTGTCAGAGTATGGACCACCCAATGAGTGACTGTTCTTTATATAGCTAGCCTTTATTTCATATTATGTCCGTAAATCTGAATTGACAGCATGGATATTACTCAGGAGTAGAGCGATCAAAGTAAGCCCGGCCCAAAATTGCGCAGGCTTGGGCAGATTTGGCCAGCCCGATTTTATCCCAAAAAGCCTGTTGTTTTTGGCCCGAAAAAACGGGCTTTGGGCACAAAATTTTGGCCCGGCCCGACAAGTGGCCAAATAATTTGGCAGCCTGGCCCGCGATTTGATCACCTTTACTCAGGAGTACTGGAATTCACAAAGTTCTGAACCCTTCACTTTAGGAACAGCCACCTGCTCCCCACTGTATTCTACTGCTTTAATCCACTGAAGCCATAAGAAACCAGAAGTGTTACCATATTTTGCACTGGCAGCAGGATTATTCTTCTTAAGGTCCTTTGTATCCTGCTCTGAACATCTTTTTTCTGACAAATATCTATTATTCTGGTTAAGATACCTTTAATCTAAATACTATGCTGTTTTCAGCTGAGAGCCCAAGACAGTTGAATTGCTGTAGAACCAACAGACTTAAACTCTTTGAGTGAAAGGCCGAGCCACAACTGTTGTTTTTTTTCAAATTGACAATCCACACACACACATGCTACCAGAGAGAAAAAGGAGCCCTCAGCAAAAGCTCTGAGATTCAAAATGCATTACCAGAATATGTCCAATACAATTATATGCATGATTGTTTCTGCATTACTCAAAATTCTGGAAGTCTATGCTTCTGAAAGTGGAGGGAATAGGGAGATTTTTTATTATCATGAATGCTTACAGTATTGACTTGTTTGCAGGCTCTCTTGTTTCAAGAAGGGAAGTTATATGGGCGGGATCCTATCTTTCTTGTCATCTGTAAAGCCTCAGCTTTACCTGAATCTATGAAGGACCTTGATATTCAAAAGAATGAAGCTGTTGTACAGTTAGGACAGGTAATGCATCAGATTTGCATACAACAACACCTATCTCACCTGGATCTAATTTTGTATTTAAAATATCTTTATTCAAACATTTCATGTGGAAAATTCACTGTTTATCAATTAGTGCTATAAGCTGTGGACAATGTAATTTCGTTCATCATCATGATAGTCATCTATTCAACATAGATTAGAAGAACTACTAATCCATCTGTACTTGTAATAACAATTTCTTCGTTTCTAAAACTAAAGCGGTTAATTATCTTGCATGATTTAACGAGAGCTGTATGGTTAATTGATGCAGTTTTTAATCAATTTGCTCAGAATCCTTTGCACGAATGTTGCATGGCAAAGGCGTAAGCTTGGAAAAGTCTTACAAGATTGGCGTGTTATTTATGTCCAGGTTTGCGAATATTTAAAGCTCATGACTGTAAAATTTCTCATGCTTGTAAACACAAAGAGCTAAACCTTGTCTGCAGGACCCCTTCAGTTCTGTATATTGATGAGGAAAATCATCTCTCCCATTACTTTCAATAAAAACTTGTTTTTTTAATTTATTAAGTTGGACTAAGAATGTAAAGATGGCGTTCTTTGAATTTGAATGGCAATGATATAGTGTAGCAATTAGCATGATTCAGCCTCGACAATGATAGGTCCTTATAGAGCGTATAGAATGACAAAGCTTTATTAATGACGGGGGGAACTTGTCCTTTGTGGTAGTAGTTGAATATTAAAGTTGACACATTCCATGGCAATTCAATTAAATTGGAAGCTTGAACTTCCATGGAATTGAGAGAACAGAACATTGTTTCTCTTTTTTCCATGGAACTTGAAATTTCCATTGCTTTTTACTATTTAAGAAACCGAGACCTTAGGCATATAAATGTTGGGTCTACCTGGACCTGACCATGTAGGCATAGAAAGTTCCTTGTCAGTCACACGGATAAATTTGGTTGATAAACCATGTGTAAACTGTAAATAACAATATTTTGGGCAGTATATGTCAGTTTAATGATTAAACCATCTCTACTTTTGAATAGTATGTAGAACTTTCACATGATCTCTTATTATATCTTTTTTTTTCTGTCTTTTATCTTTAATAAAACGCTCTTTTGAGGTGCCTGTATGAAAGAACATGTAGATTCTCTATTTCCCAACAGTGAATGTTCCTCCTGTGCAAAGCATTGTGCTGAGGTTTCTCTTTATTGAGCTTATTGTAATAGGGTTCCTGTTAATATGTCTTGAAATTTATTTCAAATACTATTTTGGCGTTGCTACTATTTGCCATATAAATTTGTAACTCCTTTGTAGGACCAGAAGTTAAGTTCTTTGTCTTGTTTGATCTTCAACAGCTGGAGCTTGCTTTCAGGGAACAGTTTGGAGAATTGTCTGGCATGTCTGATGAGGTATGTTTGTTGATTTGGCTCTAGTAATATTCTGTTGATAGGAGGCAATCGGGCAAGAGAAGAGGGTTCTTGAACTTTTAGGAAATTTTAGGATAGGGGAACCGAAGGAACGTTTCTCTCATTGTGGATTATGACTTGTTCCCAGTTTGATAAATTTCTGTAATTGTAGGGGGGTTGTGAATTTTACAGGTCCCCAATCCATCTCCAAATTTGAAAACCATAGAAAATAATACAAATCAGGTGGTCTTGTTGGTTGATTAATCTTTAAAGTTATTGATGTCCTTTTAGCTGGTTTGCAGAATGTATGCATAAGACTGGCCAGACACATACTTATTTGGGTGGAGGAGCAAACCTATTGGATTGCTTTGCGGTTTCTTTCCTTGGGCTTTGATTTAGATCTGTACTCCTCCAACGAGTATTGCATGGTATACTGGTACCTTTATGTCATACTGGTGAAGCTTGCAGAGAAAACACATTTGAAGCAGCTATCAGCTGCTGACTCAGGTGAGCTTACACCTTATATGAGTTTTCCATCATTGCATGGCATAGTGATACCTAGTTCTGGCTCAAGGCTTTAAGGTTTTAACAGAGAATTTAAAATCAAGACATTGGTTTGTTGAAGATATAAATATTCTAAATAATGAGGGAGAATTACATTATTCTGCAACAATTTTTGTGGTGATCGATGACGTTTTGTTATGTGTTTGCAATATGTAATGTTTCACCAGTATGATCTGAATTAGAGTTCAGAACATTTCATTCATGTGTTCCAAAATTTCAGAGCTTGTAACTTTGTACTTTACATTGCAACAAAGAAGTTGCTTAGCATTGACCTGTTCGTTATCAATTATTTGTTATGTGTGATTTACAGATTCTTGCTCCTTTTGGGGGGGTTTAAGATGGAAAAAATCTAAACAAAATTAGGCTATAGTTAGTATGGTTATAATTCATTTCTGCTTTGGCTGGTGGAAATGAAATATTTTGTTTGCAATATATTTCTTTTTCATAACTGTTTGGATTCACCAAGGAATACCATCTCTTCAGCTTTCATATTAATAACATAAAGAATAAATAAAAATTAAACTATTCTGAATATTAAAGAGTAATTTCTTAACTAAACAGAGCTTTGGTCTTTCGGCTGCAGTTCTGTTCCCATTGCATTTGACTTGTCTATCCTCCTTCAGCAGCTAAACGTAAAGGGAAGAAAAAAAGAGACTCGGTGGTGGATACAAAGGATTACCGCATCCCACCAGCTGTAATGTTGTTTCAATGTTATATTTGTCTTGCTGAAGGACTTGCAATGGTAAGCTAACTACTTTTGCTAATTAGTCAGTCTGTGCGTGGCTGAATAACCAGAATACCAGATTGGTATTATAAAAGGGTCTTTTCCAAATTGGTATTAGAAAAACTCTCGCCACTTCAAGAGCAAGAACTGACAGGGAACATATGGGCCTATTTTATTGTTGGATCTCACTAAATAGAGCGCATATTTTGCTGTCACCCCCCCAACCCTCTGTTTTCTTGATTTTCTAAAAAGCTTTTATCGATTTGAACTTTAGCACTATGACGAATTGGCAATTTAATAATGTGGAAGAAAGTGAATTGCTTTAGATTCGGGTAAACTGGGGCCAGGCTGAAGTGGGAGGAGTAAGCAAGGAAATAAGAAAACTAAAAGGAAAAGGTGTAAAAGGTTCATGTATGAAAGATTGGGCTCGTATGTCCCTGCCAATGTTTTTATAACTTGAAGTGGCTGGAGGATTGTTTCATACCAATTTGAAAAAGGCCCTCGCTTTTTTATATACCACTGGTAATTCATTCATCTGTGTGTTATGAGGTCACTCATGGCTTACATATTTGGACAGGAGATTCACTATTTTGAGATTTAATACTGATTGGAATTAGATCTTGCAGATGCTTGCTGCACTCAGAAATGAAGTAAAGCTCTTCCAGCATGTGGGCCCTTTTAATACTGAATATGAGGTGGCTTTCATATTGTCATTTGTTTTGACTATTATTTTTTGTTTTTCTGCCATTTGAACTTCGATATCACATGTTCAAGAGCTTAATTTCATACCACGAAACCCCTCCTTGCACAAATAGTAAATAGTTATACTGATGAAATGCAGAGATTTTCTCAACACTTCGAGCATTTACAAAAAGCTTGTCTACCAGATCACATTTCGTACCATTCATTCAAGGATTATACTTCCCAAGCTCGACTTTCTGTGAGTATCCTGTTGAACAATAATTGCTTTATTTTTTTCTTTGGTTCAGCTTACATTGTGATTGTCTTTGGACTACATAGCCTAACTTTACTTCATTTGTAGACACTTGTTATGTATAATCACTTCAAAGATGCTCAGAAGATTGTGAAGGAACTTAAGAAGAGTTTTGCTAGTGACCCTGATAAAATGGCTGAACTCCGATGCATTGAGCAGGTCGCAGAGCGCAACAGTATTGCTCTAAATGTGATTAACCGTGTTGGAGTTCTTGACGCGACTCTTAAGATCTCGTTAGAGTTTACATATCATCCCAATTTTGCTGTAGCAGTAGTAAAAAGATCATAAAAATTGAACTCCCAAGAATCGTGTGTTTTCTCTGGTAACTTTATAATCTTAATAGTAGTGTGTCCATTATCAGTTATTGTTTGATCTCAGTGGTAAAGAACAAGAAGTATGTATATTTCATTTTTTATATTTATTGAAACTTATAGTGAATTTGCAATGCCAATTTGGTGTCTTGAGCTTGGACAGACAGATTGAGATTTAAAGGTAATATGTAGACGAGATTTGGTTCTAGTTCTTACATATTATATTTATAAGAGTTCACCAACTAAGTTAGTTGACGTTCACACATAGACTTGGAGTATTGAAATCAAAATGTATGGACAAATAACTGCGAAAATGAAAATTTACTTGAGGTTTAGTGGCTTTTTTTTTTCTTCTTTTTGGTTAAAGTGACAACTTGTAGTGTGGCTTGAAATTACCGAACATGAATTATATTTGGGTGTCCACAACAGTTTTGCGGTCCTCTAACCTAGAGGGGCAATTAGTGATTTGGTATCAAGCCTTGGGTCATTTACTCATTATAGTTCTCCAAATTGAAAAAAATAAATCAAGATACCTCAGCGTGTTCAACTTTATGACCATATATTTCCTACATATGATATAAAATCCAATTGCCCTTAACGAGTAGCGGATGTTATCTTCATAAATCATTTTGTTACTTGCTCTCTTCCACATTAACATTTTTATTTTATGCGCTCACCTCTAACCATCAAGTCTCCTTAATAAAGGTTGTCATCTTAGAACCCTAAATTTTTGTTTGTATTTTTTTTGGGCGTAGTTGAATGATCATAGATCATTTAACTATAAAATAGTACAAGAAGCTAAGGAGAAAATAAACATGGTACCACCACACCACTAATATCATTATCTAAAATAACACGTAACTCTTCTAGAATATGTTGAAAATGGGTAACTTTATTTGCTTATTCAGCACCACGATTAATAAATCCGAGTATAGTCGACTATGGAAGATAAAGATCGCTCCCTTAAATTTTAGCCAACTTATCTAATTAACATTAACATTTGTTTGTTCGATAAAATTGTTTTACAGATATTCATATAGAAATCAATACTTAAGGGTGTATTCATAATCGTTTATTGTTTACAAATTTTTTTTCCGAAAATTAAAAACAAAAATATGGAAAATAAAAAAGTACAGTTCAATTGTTTTATTAGTAGTATCATTTTATTACACCCCATATATCATACGACACTAGCCTTGTATGCATTTTCTCCAAAACCCTAACTCAGTAACTCCATAGGCAACGCCACTGCACACTGACCGCCGGCAGTCGTCAGTCGACACTCGAGCACTCGTTTCCACCGGCCGGCGCCGGCTCCCTGCATTCCTCGATTGCTCGACCACGCACTCACCTACTGCGACACAGCCAAAGGTAAATTTTCTTTCTTCAATTTAAAATATGAATTTCAGATTTTAGACATTAGGATATGTATTCAATTGTTAAAATTGGTTTAGAATTTATTTTAATAGATAGTAGTAATTGTAATTCTAAAATTTTGTTAATCATTTAAATGTTGAATGTGGAGTTGTTACTATGATTGAAGACCATGGAGTTGAAATGTTGAGCAATGTGTTAAATTAGTTGGGTTCAGGGTTAATATTAGGTTATGTGACTAGTGATTTGAAATGGCAGTATAGACAATGAACAAAATATTGAAATTTTTTGATAGCTCAATGGAAAAAAGCTAAAGCTTTTGATGTCTTTAGGGTGTCATAACCTAGTAATTGGACCTTGCCTCAATGTAGTCCTCCACTGCGGCTTAGTTACAAAGATTTTGCTGATGGTTAAAAGTGCCCAAATTAGTACATACACACGTCCGTATGAAGAGGATGATACGCACGATGAACATGAAACACTAGATTATGTACACAAAGACCAATACCAATGAACATGTACGAACAGAGATGTACATATGTTCATTTGGCTTGTTATCCATGTACATGTGTTTATTTGACTTGTTATATATGTATATTTGGCTTGTTATCCATGTACATGTGCGCACCATGCTCTATGTACTAGCATGTGCACCATCTAAGCTTTGTTAAAAGTGGGAAAGCTGGACTTGTGTAGTTTTGTTGGTTATGATAAAGTTTTGCAACTCTGAGTGATTTAAATTTTAAAAGTCTAGATCTTTGATCTCAAATTTTATTCGTGCTGGTGACAATGCCCAGAGTATCAATATCCATTCTAGGAAAGACTTGACTTTTAAGTGCTGGAAAGTTCTGTCATCTGTGCTGGTAGGAGGGATTTTATATGACACAACTTTTTCTTCTCGCTTAATGACATGGAGGCTAATCCACCACAATGGTATCGATAGGAGATTAATCTGATCAAGTTAAGTTGGACGTGATTGCTTTGCATGTATCGATAGGAGACACCACAATGTATTGTACTTTAAGTAAATGAATGTAGTTTATTTTTTTGACCGGCTCCGAACCCATATGGTTGGATTCCTGGATCCGCCACTGATGTCGAATTAGATTTCAGCCCATAATTTAGCTAATGTATCACCTACGAGGAGTAACGTGTTTCTAATTTGAATAAGCGTCTGAGGTCTCGAATAACGTGTTATTTTAATTTCCCTTGTTTTCCTTTCCCTTCTCAGTGTTGAACCTGCTGATTGTTGCCTTATACAGAGCACGACAGAGTCTAGAAATATGCCTGTATTCATTGTCGTGCCGTATCAGATTATGGAAATTCATGCCATACGACTGCAGTCTTTATTTGTCAAACTTAGGTGGTTGGAGCATTGTATAGCCAAATTCTTGCTATCACTATTGGCCTATTGTATTGGGGGTATGAAGTTGACATTAATCTTGCATTGTTCACATTTATATTTCCACATCTAGTAATACAACTAAACGCCATCTGTCCTTGACTCTTCTTCAAACCCTATGGTGGAAGATTTTGCTGTGAATATTGGTGAGGATATCATGAAATGGAGGATGATGAAAGTTGACGTTGAAGAAGTGTGGGACTTTCAATTTTTTTATGTTTTTAGATGGGAGTTGATTGAAACTGTCCTCATAATCAAATTCAAAGTTGTTACTTTCTGTTGATTTTGTAGTTCAGCATAAGCTGTAAATGGATATTAAGAAATTAAGTAAAATTAGTTATAGATAAATAGCGGGGAAAAAACAAGTACTTGGGTTTTGCTTGCTAGGCTTAATTTCATGCTCAGTTGAATTACATGGTGAGTTTTTGCGTTCCAGTTTCGGGGTCGGGGTATGATTGTCAATCTTGTCAATTTGCTCGATTTAAAGATACTTGGCCTTGGATCAATGGAATGGTCAATTTAATGAATACTTTACTGTTCTCCATGGCTATTTTACATTGAGTTTGTACATCTATTCTCCACAAGTCCATTCACAATTTTATGCATTGTTTTCAGAGTGACAATCCTGAGATCATGTCTCGTCGATCATTATGGAAAGGTTCTTTTGTTGATGCATTTTTGCTGAGACTAAAGGAGAACAAAGAGCAGCTTGCTAATAAAAAGATCTGGTCAAGGAGGTCTTCTATCTTGCCAGAATTTGTTGGTAGTGCTGTTCGAATTTACAATGGAAAGTCATTCGTTCGCTGTAAGATCACTGAATCAAAAGTTGGTCACAAATTTGGAGAGTTTGCTTTCACACGGAAAAGAAGGCCTCACAAATTAGATGGTGGAAAGAAAAAGGGGGGTCGTTGAGCTTGCCTCAGCTGCCTCCCTCCATTTATTGTGCTTCCGTGTTCAATTTTCTTGAGGATACTTTGCCTCTTGTTTTCTTCTTGTTGAACTAGCTTTTATGCCATGAATGTAACACTGTGTTTAAGGGAGTTTTTATGAAATCCCTTAAAAAACTCTTATCAAATTTGATTCGATAACTTATGCCTTACTATTATTGTTTAGATAAAAGGGCCATTTTTGTGATTCGATTATGGTCATCATATTTACAGCCTTTATCTCCTATATTCAATGGAAGTATTGGGAACATCATATACAGTGATACTTGTATATTGCAGGATTATATTGATTGAAACTTTCGATGAGATATTCCTTTCCCAAATCTGAAAATTGGCTCAGGGTTCACACCTATTAGAATCGAAATGCCTCTTTGTATGTTCGGTGGAGAACAGTTCTCCAAATAGCTGGAATTTTGTAGTAAATTTGCTCAATTGAATACGTCTCAAATATCATTGCAGAGGATTAGATCTTTGATAGAATTGGATGACCTAAGTTTGTTGGGTTCATCAAACATGAATTAACTCTAGGTATTTAAAATGGTTGTTGAACAGTCCAACTCAAAGGGGTCTTCTTATGACTTGACAAAGAGCTTCTAAATTACATTATTTTTAATTCAGATGTTGACCATCAATGGAGAATGTTTGACGAAGTTTTCGGAGACCCAAAGGAGGGATCCGATGTCATAATTTAACTTTCTGGTCAAATTTTGTCAAACTTTTTCCCCCTAAAATTTGATAATTGAACTAGCTCCCAACTCCCAAGGATATGGTTTCATTATTATCACTAGTTTTTTTTGCCGGGGCGATGCCTCGGGTCAGTTACAATAAACTAATATGTTATTATTTTTAAATTTTATAATTTATTTTGCTACTTTTCGTATTTTTTGTCCATTAAGAAATTGAAAATTCACGTCACAACGTGATAAGTAAAGAAAATTGAAAGGTTTGAGTTTGAAAACAATACCTTAAAAGAAATTGTGGTAAGAGAATATGACATCAATATTCTATTGTAAGTTACGTAATAAGAGTGTTAGGGATGTATATACTTGTTAAGTCTTTTTAGTTAAGTATACTTATTGCAAGACTTTATCATATTTTATTTGAAACATTAGACAATAATTTCATAGTGTATTGATGGTTAGGCTCTAACTTTTCATTTCAAAGGTCACGTGTTCGATACCTTGCACTTACACATTTCTTTTTTTAAAGTGAGGGGTACACATAGACATAAAGCATTTACATTAGAAAGTTGAGGAGAGTGCCACGTGGCACATAGGCTTTCTTTCGCACGCCTTTTAATATATTTGTATAGATGGTTTTATATTATGTTAATTATTGTAGGTATGTGTTAATGATATCCAGATATAACCACTAATATTCTTATGCCTATAGAAAGAGCTAGAATTCTAGAAATTGTAAAATCATTTATACAGTTTTCTTATATATAATGAGTTTTCTTTATATATGGATGTATAAAAAATGTAAGACCACTGATCACGTATTTCTTATTTTCTTACAACTCATTATTCTATATTAATTTGGTAAATTCCCAATGGTGACTCGAACTTTTCGAGTTTCCCTTTGGTGGCCCTAAGTTTATTTTATTCCCACTGGTAACCCTCAATTATTGTTTCATTCCCAAATGTGGCTTTATAGGGTAAAAAACCGTTAGTTTCATTAACTTTTCATTAGAATAAATGTCTCGATTTGCGTGCTTAAAAATTGTTGAGGTTTGCATGCCGCAAATATTGCTCAGTTAAATTTTAAGGGCTCATTTTAGCTTTTAAGGGTCAAATCTAAAGTCTAAATTGGTTTTCATGTCCAAAAATTGTTCGGCTAAGGAATTACGTGTCATTTTTGGCTCTTAAGGGTCAAAATTGACAAAAAAATGACCGGAAGCACCTTAGTTTGTGTGCCAAGACATTAGTTCTAACGGAAAGTTAATGGAATCAACGGTTTTTTGCTTTATAAAGTCACATTTGAATCTAGAACAATAATTGAGGGTTACCAATAGGAATAAAAAAAATTGAGGGTCACCAATGGGAAACTCAAAAAGTTCGAGGTCACCATTGGGAATTTCCCTATTAATTTTTAGATGTAACTAGTGTGTGGCCCGGACGATGCCCCGGCTTCATACATTGAGTACTTTATTTTTTATTTGCATTTGAGAATATTTCAAACTCTATTTTTCTGTCTTTTTTCATTAATTTTCATATTTAAATGAGGGATTTACATATTAATATGGAAAGATATCTCACAACTCATTGCTAGTTAAGATGGTAATGACTAATGAGTGAGATTTTCAACCTAGAAGGTCTAGTGTTCGAATCCTCTTCCATGCATTTTGATTGTTAGTTGAATGAATAATAACATAATGCAAGAAAAAAGGGAGGGGTGACACGTGTTACGTAGACTTTCTTAGGAACGCTTTTTAATATATTATTTTTGGGCTTGTATCAATAAGCATGGATACTTTTACATTACTGCCATTTATTGCTCTTTACACACCCAAAAACATCATTTATGGTAAATCTTTTGTATATATCAAAGTTCAGCGAGCAGACATGATAACTTGTAAAAGTTGTATGATTTCAGAAACACATACTAGAAGCAACTATAGATCAACAGAAGAAAATCTTACATGCAAACAAAACCAAAACAAATTAATAAACATATTCATTGATAAAATTTGTATCAATCTCTTTCACAACTCTTAAACAATCACATATTCACATAATCACATCTATATCAGTTAACCATAACTAGAAATGTACTTAGTAATTATTTCGAAAAGAAAAAAAAAATATATTTAGTATTATAATACTCTCTCCGTTTCTATTTGTTCTGCGTACTTTTACTTTTTTCCTTTCTAAAAAAAATTCTAAATAAAAAGAACTAAAGACGGAGAGAGTATACTCCAAGCTTATTCAAAATGATATTACTTATTATTACATTTCCATAAAGAAAATCTGTCACTTAAAAAATGAAACATTGGTTTGATGGACTGTAATATATCATGTGCAAATTATTATGGTTATGGCCTAATAGCTGACATTTTAAGCTAAAGTGTATAGTTAGGTGGAGCCCGAAAGAGGAGCTTGTGGACGTGGGTCCCAGGCCAGCCAACAATATTGCCAAAAGGGCGCACTAGTCCCCTGCCAATTTCAGTCACATTATTAAAGCATAGACTACATTAGTACATGATCTGGATACTATTACAGGATTATTCCCTTCAAATTTTTTAAATCTTTTTATATGTATTCACTTTTTCATTTTTTAAATGTGAAAATTCATTAACTAATATCAAGTCATACGATATCTACAATAAAAGTCATAAACTAAAACATACAGATCAAATTGAAAGAAACTCAATTTTAATCTGGCAAAACTACGATCGTTGAACAGAAATAACCCCTCTAAATACCCTCTTTCACATCATTATTTGATGCAGCCTTCTACGAGGGGGTCTAACGATCTGATGTAGTTTCGATATAGAACTAGAGTTAATTCAATCGATTGTACGCGAAGTACTGACCGTCGTTGCAATCACGCACCAAAATCCTATCAACAAATCAACCTTCAACTGGAGCCAAGATCCAAAGTTCGCTAAAACAAAAAGAAACCAAACTAATACACCCACCATAAAAGGGTGATTATAAAACCCATAAAGGGGACTTAAACCATCACACTTATGAGACTTATTGAAAACAGCGAAAAAACAATTTAGAAATTGTAAAAAGGAGATAAAAAGGGACTTACCATGGATGAAAACATCCATGGCAGCCCCTCTAGAGAGTTTTCTATGAAAAGAGGAGAGAGAGAGGAAAGGAGAGGATAGCGGCTAGGTTTTCTAGTATTGACAATAATTAATTCTTGAAGGTTTATATTCACTTCATTTCTGTCAAGACTATTCTATCTAATTCTTAGCAAGTGTATTACACAAGATTAAGAACTTATTAATTATTGTAGTGATACCCCCAACTACAAATTTGTATTATATTGGTAGTTTAATTGAATGAGTACTAATGTAGTAATGTGTACTTGAAATCTTAATTAGGTGAACTTTTTTTATATATTTTACGGTTTTTTCACTTGATACCCCCGAGTTTTCAAAAAATTCACCTGGTACCCTCCATGTTTTCAAAATTCACCAGGTACCCCTCAGTTTCAAACTAATACATCGACATGCCCCTAATGACTAACGGCGGTTAACGCCGTTAGCCTTAAACCTCATTAAACTCTAATTAGCACTAATTAACCTAACTAACCTAACTAAACCCTAACATCTAACTTCTAATCCTACCTTAACCCTAACCCCTAATTTCAAACCCTAACCCTAACCCTAACCCCACTACCACCCAACCACCACCCTCTCCCTCCACCCACCCCACCCCTACCCCCGTAGCCCCAACCCCCACCCCACCGCAGCCCCACCACCCTCCTCCCTCACCCCCGCAACCTCGCCGGCCCCCTTCCCCACCCATTCTATTTTCGAAATCTCACCCTCCCCCCCCCGCGCCACCACGGCCACACCACCCCTTCCATTTTCGCACCCTTCCCCCCACCCCCGTAGCACCACCCTCCTCCAATTTCCTCGAAACACAGAGTACGGGGATTACGAAAATTGAGAGGGAAGAAGAAAATACGGGGGTTGGGGGTTGCGCGCGCAACACGGCGGCGCGGGGGAGGGGGGGGGGTGCGAAAATGCAAGGGGAGTGGTGTTGTGGGGGCGCGGGGGTTGGGGGAGGGCGGGGGCTGTTCCGAAATCGAGGGGGCGCGATGGTGAGGAGGAGGGGTGGGGGCGCCTTTGGGCGGCGCGGTGGTAGGGGAGGGGGGGCGCGGGGGTGGGGGAAGGGGGCTGGGGTGGGAAGGGGGCCGGGGGTGGTTGGAGGGTGGGGAGTGGGTGGTGGGAGGGTGGGGAGTGGATGGTGGGAGGATGGGTTAGGGTTAGGTTTAGGGTTAGGATTAGGGTTTGGGGTTAGGGTTAGATGTAGGGGTTAGGGTTAGAGGTAGGGGTTAGGATTAGGGTTAGCATTAGGGAGTTAATTAGGCTTTAGAACAGAAAATTAGGATTAATGACTAACGGCGGTTAACGCTGTTAGTCATTAAGGGTATCTGAGTGTATTAGTTTGAAACTGAGGGGTACCTGGTGAATTTTGAAAACATGGAGGGTACCAGGTGAATTTTTTAAAAACTCGGGGAGGTGAAAAAACCGTATATTTTAATAATACTACGTTTTAATTATTACATTATGTCTTTATTTGGGGATGTAGGAGTATTTGACATTTTGCTATTAGTAAACTTCCCCTTTTATTTTGTTATTAATAGTTCCTTTGATTTTTTTATGTGTGTCAATTCACAACTCTAATCGTTACTTACCTTTGTTAATGTATTATTTGAAAATTATAAAAAGTGAAGTTCATAACCTCCAAACGGAAAAATAATAATCCCTTAGGTAAACAGAAGGGGGTTTTTCTAGAGAGAGAGGCTCTGCCTTCTCTCTAGAAAATCCTAACCCTAGAATTTCCCCCAATTCAATTTCTCAAGTCTTTTTGCATCTAATTAGAATCTACCTTCAGTCCTGTAATTTGTGACTTCAGTTCTCAAATCAGTCCCTATCTTCAGCCGGTTCTCTTCTCTTCATCAAAGTCGTCGTCTTCGTCTTCGCGTCTTCCAAGGCGATGGTGGATGATGATCCAGAAAGCTCCTTCAAGAAAAATGGTTGGGTTTAACACCGCTAGCGCTCGTCACGGGGGCCGGTTTCGCTGGTCTGGTTCGTTAGCCTTTGTTCTCGACGGAGGTTCGCTGGCCTGTTCCAGGTGGAGGTTCGCCAGTGCTCGGTGGCGAATCCGGCGAAGGTGGCTCGGCCGTGGTGTTAGTGGTGCTTTGCTTGTCCGCATCAGATTTTTTTATGAGTTTTTTACTTGTTCTTATTTCTGGGTTCTATTTCTTTTTCTTGTTTTATTTAGTTATTGTTGTTTAGTTGGTTAGATTTATGGTTGATCTGATGGCCTCAAGTTATTGTGCTTCTCTCGTGAAGATGTGGGAGCTTATTCATTTTCGGTGATGTTCGTCTTGCCCCTCGCGAAGGGTTCGACGTCGATTTGGGCCTGGGGTGATGGCGTGAGGCCGCGGCGGAACATGTGCTCGAGTTCCTTAGTGCTCCTTTTTTCTTCGTTTTTTCTGTACTTGATGCTTATTGTAACCACCCTTTGGGGGTGTTTTAGGGGGTGTCTCTTGTGTAGACACCTCCTAGCTTTCTCTCCTTATCAAAAAAAAAAAAAAAAAATTAACCTCCAAACGGAGAATATTACCTTTATATAATGATTAATGCATCTACTAGAGATAAACCAATTTAAAATACTTTAGAATAAAGCGAATTTCGACAATCATTTATCTTTTTCTCTTTTTCTCTAATAGGTGGATAAACCAATAGGTAAAAAAAATACTGTTTAAATGAAATACTATATAATTAGTACAAAAGTTATAACGCAACAACCATAAGAATTAAGAAGGGTCAAAACTCAAAAGAGGGCAAGAATATTATGAATGCAGAAGGAAGTAACAACTTTGAAAATGCTCCTACTTTGGTAAGATTTCACGTGTGCTAGAAGGTAATCCTTGCTGGAAGGCAGCTGCTGTCCAGCAAATGCATGCAATATATGACGGTTAGACTTTGAATGTGACCTCAATTTTCAAACTTGGCAAAAAAAAATATTATGTTGAGAGGTTAGGAGGATTGGAGGAACCTCACTGGTAGTGGTCACTATATTGCCTTTGATCCTATGCAAACACCACAATGGCCACCTATAGAGAGTTGTATGAATTCTATTTTAGACATTTTTTGTTTGGTAGAAATTTTTTTAGGTAGAGTAAGCAGCAAGTGATAACCTAGTGGTGTTGGCATCACCTTTAATCCCACAGATCTTGAGATCGAGTCTTACCCCATGTAAGGAGGGATCCCCAATTTCTCCCTACTTGCAAGAAATTTCCTCTTACCTTATATAAAAAAAAAGTTAAATTAGGTAGAGTTGGCCCATATATATATTTTTAGATAAAGGTATAATGAAAAGCACAAAAGTATTTTTAGATACACACCAACTTTTACACAAATTCAAAAACTACAATACCGTAACTAGTGATATTGTAAAGTGTTGTATTATCAATGTACGCATTTGAAACACAATGGCCATAATTTGTACTTAAATTAGCTGTTCAATTTGGTTTCCAAAAAATGCTTGCAATGCAAAGTATAAACTATTAAAAAATAAAAATTGTTGTTAAACTAATTACTTGTAAGCTTATTGGTCGATCTCAAATGAATTGTCACCTTAAATGTTCAATTTTTTATACGCCCAGTACAAGTTGTGAGTCAACAACAAGAAGGAAAACTTATAAAATGATTGAGAAAATTTGTGGAAAATTTCTTACTAATTTGCACAAAGGTCTAATGCTTTAATTTGAATCTAAAATATTTGTAATACTTTGACTTTTACCTGTATCAATGGAAAACTTTAAATATTAATGTACTTTAGTACTCCTCCTGTATTTTTTATCTTTCCTATTTTCTTTCTACATGTTTGTCAATGCACTTCTTTGCTCTTAAATATCTTTCACAACATATTAGTAAAAATTATAACAATTGAATATTAATAAACTACTCATTAAGACGAATCAACCAAGACACCACATGACTATATTTTTTCTTATATATTGAGAATAATTTAGAAGATTCTCTCTAATTGTGAATAGTGTCAAGATTCCAACTGAGAGACTAAATACAACAACGTCAACATAATAGAACTTTTTATCAATATATTAGTGAAATAAATTGTCAAAGTTAATATATGAATACGTGTCAAATTCAAGAGTGTTGTAATAACTGTTATATTATTTCCCCTGCTTTTTTCAATTGTACCATTTTGGCTTTTGTCACTATTTATAAGTTTCCCTTTGACTTATTATGTTTTTATTATGTATACATAATGAAAAACATAGTCATGGAGATCTTGTTAGCTTCTTCTCGTTATATAGTTTTATAATATCAACTTTTTGTAATGTTTACTCATACACAATTAATGATATTGTTGTATAAAGCTATGCGTTGACAAATATGCCAAGACTTTGGTACAAGTATATAAATGAAGGAATTATTAACACCAAAATTTATGTAGTTTATAAATTTATGTGGTTTAGGAACTGTCTAATTGGCATAGATCCACCTTGCAAAACAGTTTATATTAAGTGGTTCGCCACCGATATATTCCTAATAGATGTGTTGAACACCTCTAAATTGCTAGCCATTTTTTCGGTAACAAATTGCTTAAAGAAGATGCTTCACGCCTACCTAGCTAATTAAGTGAGTCATCTCGTAAAAATTACCCCCAATAGTCCTAATAGAGGATTAGAGGTTGCTCTCGGGTCCATATACCATGCACTGTCGGGATTTGGATTATGAGAAGATTAATAGTTCGTCTGTATTACTTTGGAAATGCACATCTAAAGTTGGAATTCTTCTAGAATAATTTAAAGTTGGAATTATTTTGAGAAGGTAGGTGAAAATTGGAATTAGCTAAGTCATGTTCTACAAATTTAAGTTAAAAAAAATAAAATAGATTTTAAAAAGAATAAACCTAAGTTTTTTTTTTTACATGAAGAATAAACCTAAGTTAGTTTATGGAGTCATTGGAGTGTTGTAAATCCCTAACTAATCTCCATCATCTATAACTTGTTCACATAAGACAAATAAAATGGTTAGGTTAATCAATGAGATTACGCATCAACGGTTTACATTTTGTTGTACTTTGACTTAGGGTGCGTTCTCTTCACCTTAAAAAAATTAAGTTTCAGGTCCAATAAGTTAAGTTCAGTTCAGATAAGTTCAGTTCAGTTCAGATAAGTTTCAATCAGGTCCAATCAGGGCAATAAGTTCCAATCAGGTCTAATAAGGTCCAATAAGTTCCAATCAGGTGCAATAAGTTCCAATCAGGTCTAATAAGGTCCAATAAGTTCTAATCAGGTTCAATAAGTTTCAATCAGGTCTAATCAGGTCCAATAAGTTCCAATAGTCAATGATCAATAAATATTTGTATTATTGTCCATTATTTTTTTATTCATATCACTATTAGCTGATTATGTTATTATTAGAATTTTAATTAAAGTACCACAATGATTATATCGTATTATACTTGTATTATTGTCTATTATTTTATTATTCATATTACTATTAGCTAATTATATTATTATTATAAGATATTATAATCACGGTTAAATAAGGTTAACAATAATAATCATCATAATTACAATATTTTGCAATTCGTCTTTAAATAATTAGAGAACGTGTTTTCGTTACTAATTACAATGAAAGATATAAATGTTATCAATTGATTGCTTCATTATCATCACCGAAGTATCTTTCTTAGATATATTAGTGGTGAAAGTTATGTATAGGCAAGTATATAAATAGTATATTTTTTTTTGTTAAATTGTTTATCATAAGAGATAATTAATAATAATTATTTTTTTAAAGGGCGAATTTTAATAATTATTAATTCATAATAAATTTTGAGGGGTAGTATTTACGTTAGGGGTAATATTTATGTTATTACTCATCAATTTTTTTTGTCTAATAAGGGCAAATAAGTTCCAATTAGGTCCAATAAGGTCTAATAAGTTTCAATCAGGTCCAATAAGGTATAATAAGTTTCAATCAGGGCCAATAAGGTCTAATAAGTTCCAATCAGGTCAATAAGTTTCAATCAGGTCCAATAAGTTCCAATCAGGTTCAATCGGGTCCAATAAGTTGAATCAGGTCCAATCAGGTCTAATAAGTTCCAATCAGTTCAGTTCAGGTCCAATAAGTTCGGTTCGGATAAGTTCGGTTCGGTTCGAGGTCCAATAAGTTGAAGAGAACGCACCCTTAGTTTCCAAAGAGCTTTATACGTATCGTACGCTTCCGTATTCTGACACAAGCACTGAAGATTTTACCGTATTTGGGGGGGTGGGGGGAGTAACTTTTATGAACAAATTAAATTAAATGATTCCATAATGTATATAATTTGGTTGCAACAAAAAATATTAAAGATTTTGACTAGTAGTAATAGGGAAAATTTGATAATATGTCCATTGTCCACGTTACCTAGTTGGGTAAAAAATATCTATCTAATTTTTTTTTCATGTTCTTTAATTGATTTAGAGCCCGTTGGCAAAAATAGTTATTGGAGTATTGCCGATCGTTGAGAGTATTGTCATTGTTTGAGTAATTTGTTAGCTTTTAGCTGAGAAAGTAGCTGTTATTTTCACGGGGTTTTGAAGAGAGTTGTTATTGGCAACTTTTTAGGGTACTTTTTTTACCATTTAGCATTAGATGAGGGGGAAAATGAACAAGTATTTAGATAAGGAAAATTTAAACTAGAAAATAATTTAAAAGTTACAACCATTTAAGAAAAATATGACAATTTTTTTAAACAATTTCTTAAAAAGTAGTCATTATGTAGGATGAAGTTCATTTTTAACCCTAAAAGAAAGAATGTCATATTTTATATTATTTATTATCCTTCAAATTCTTCCTCTTCCCCCATACATCAGCTCTTATTCAATTTTCATCTTATCTTTGACTTATGTTTGTAAATAACTAAACAAAAGAAAATTAAATTATAAAAATTAAATTATAATTTTATTTTCCATATAAAATTTTTCGTCGAACTAAAAAACCTTAATGCACTTCGTTCACATAAGTATTTGATAGATATATACCACCCAACTAAGAACATCAAAATGAAATAAATAGAGCATTAACTTAGTTCATTGTACATGCTCTAAAAAAAAAAAATTTGTTCATTAAACAACATGAAGAGAATAAATGATGAACCTTATATGTTACGTTTAATAGGTATTATCCATTTTTCTTTCGCTGATATAAAACATGTTTTCTTTATCATCAACTCGTCATTTCCTATCCTATATATTACCTTTAGACAATTTTTTTTTTCATACATAACAAAATACATTTGTCCAGAAAAAAAGAGAATCCATTAATAGATTTTTATATTTTTCTATTGACCACTTAGTTGCAATTTAAAGTTTGTTTTTTTCCTTTGTCCTAAAAAAGAAAAAGTAGATTTGAAAGAGAAGGAGAAGAATTATTGTCAATGGACTCATAGGACACCGACGAGCCACCCAGACCCCAAAACAATTTTTTTATAAGATTTTCTCTCTCCTCTCGAATACTATTCTTCTTCTTCTCCTTCTTCTTTTGTGGGTCGACTTTTCTTACTTGCAGGCGCCCATTCTCTCTCCTCTTCTCTTTTTCCTACTCACAGTTCTTAACTTTGAGTTTAAGGTCAGTTGGGTTTTCATTTTCTTCCATGTTTGCTACTTAATTTGCTCAAAAGATTCATTTTTTAGCTTAAGTTTGTTGAAAATTTTCCATTTTCATTTCTGGGTACTTGAGTTTTGGATCGTTGATTGTAAATTATTGATTGTATAAGTTGAAGTTGATGCTATTTTCAGTAAATTCCAGCTCAATTGTGCAGAAGGTTAGCTGTTTTTTTTTTTTTTTGAAAATATATAAATGTTGATAGATCATGTTTTCTGGAATTTGTATGTGTTCTGTTTGGTGTATAATTAACTGTTTATGTCGTTTTTTTTAGCTAAAAATAGATGTTGTGTGTAAAAGAGTATAGAATTATGTGGAAGGGTGTTGGATTTTTCTGGGTGTCATAAAAAGTTGATGCTTTTCTTGTTGGCTTTTTCTGTCACTGAAGCAAGTTTTTTTTTTTTTTTGATCTGTGGTGTGGGTGTTTTTGAGTATGATGCCAAGATATGAGTAGTTGTGATGAGACAACTTTGGGTGTTTATAAGATGAATTTGATTGAATCATAGAATTGAGTTTTTGAAAAGATTTTGTTTTAGGGAGCCATGGCAGGAGGAGGTACTAATAGTAGTCTGAGGAAATATCTGGGATCCATCAAAGATACCACCACCATTAGCTTGGCTAAAGTTAATAGTGGCTACAAGGTAATCTCGAAAAACAATTCGAGGTTTTTTGTGATGTTTTTGTTGTTTAGCCGCTGTTTTTCTTGTTACATTTGTTTTATGTGGATGGGTTTTTGCAGGAGTTAGATGTAGCCATTGTCAAGGCCACGAATCATGTCGAGCGGCCGGCAAAAGAGAGACATATAAGAGGTAGGTGTGCATGTGTTTTGACTACCCGGGATTAAGTTTTTGTCATGGATGGATTTGGGTTCTTTTGTGTGATCGTGTCATCCTATGAAGTAAATGAATCCTTGGTGAGTATTGTCTTTTATTCTTGTGTGCAGCAATATTTGCAGCAGTATCAGCTACAAGACCTCGGGCTGATGTTGCATACTGCATTCATGCTCTCGCTAGGCGCCTATCGAGGACACATAATTGGGCGGTATGTGTCAATGTTAATCTGATGATAGTGTTAGTGATTGCAATGAGAATTGCCATACCTTCTCTCAAACTTGAACTTTAAATTTGCGAGTGCACTATAATTTTGAGTTAGCTACTTAAATAGTGGCTTTGAACAACAGTAGCTAATAGAAGTGGACCAATTAAGCTAACTATCGAAGATTTTATGCAAGGTGCCATCTCATCTGGTTTAAACTGCATTAAAACACCTTAACTTTTTTTTTTTTTTTTTTTTTTATCCTTTTCTGTCTTTAGGTTGCTTTAAAAACATTGATTGTTATTCATCGTGCCTTGAGGGAAGTGGACCCAACATTCCATGAGGAGCTTATAAACTATGAGAGGAGCAGAAATCATATGCTCAACATGTCGCATTTCAGAGATGATTCAAGTGCAGGCGGTACTATTCTAGATACCTGTTTAATTCAACTAGTTGTTGCTTTTGAACCAGAATGTTCATTGCTAAAGTTGTCATAATTCCTTCAGCGTGGGATTACTCTGCTTGGGTTCGTGCTTATGCTTTATTCTTGGAAGAAAGGTTGGAGTGTTTACGTGTCTTGAAATATGATGTTGAGACCGAGCGCTCTGTAAGTAATTTAAATTATTTCCCTCGTTTGCGTTTCCGCTTTCCTGGTTGTTTTATCTTATGACATTCATAACTTTCCATCATGTTGCAACTTGACTTTAGCTAGAACTTTCGGATTATGTCTGGAATTCCAGCTTAATAAAACAGCATTTACCTTTTATCTTTGATGCAGAGAACAAAGGATCTTGATACTGTTGAGTTGCTTGACCAGTTACCAGCATTACAGCAACTTCTTTACCGAGTTCTTGGTTGCCAGGTACGATTGTCTTGCTCTGTATGGCAAGTTTCTTTTATGGTGTAAGTGCCACAAAACATTTCATTTTCTGCAAATTGGATTGCTTTGATCCTGATATCCATATGCACGAACACTTGAAATCTTCCTGCAGCCTGAAGGAGCAGCGGTTCATAATCATATTATCCAATTAGCACTTTCAATGGTATGCAATACTTTTCCCTAGTTGACTCGGATATAATGTGCTCAGTTGTGCTGCCACCATATTGTTCTGACTTTCAAATAATTTTGAGTAGGTTGCTTCAGAAAGTACTAAAATCTATAATGCTATCAGTGATGGTACGGTTAACCTAGTTGATAAGGTGGGTTTATTTGCCACTCTCCTCCATCTCTACCTTGGTTAATCTTTCTGCGAAAATTGCTTACTTAGTGCAAAACTACTCTGCTACAGTTCTTTGAAATGCAACGAAGTGATGCATTGAGGGCCCTGGATATATATCGTAGAGCAGGACAACAGGTATGTGTCGTGTGATTGAGTTGCTTTGCTGATGAATCTGCTAGTATTATGTCTAGGTTTTGACATTTATTTCAAATTGTAGGCTGAAAGGCTTTCGGAGTTTTATGAAGTATGCAAGAGCCTTGATCTTGGGCGTGAAGATAGGTTTACAAAAATTGAGCAGGTATATCAGAGCTCCTTTTGAACATACCTTCCTTTCTTGTTTGATCTTTAGCTTCTAAATAGTTTCTTTCATGTTGATGATATAGCCTCCTGCATCATTCTTACAAGCCATGGAGGATTATGTGAAAGAAGCACCTAGAGGCTCAACTTTCCGCAAAGAACAGGTATATCAAATGAATTTGTGGCTGATATTGCCATGTCACTTTGTGCTTCTTATTGAGAGTGCGGTGTTAAAAATTATGGTTAATGTATACGTTGCCAGTTGTCAGATTACAAGTGCGTGAACGCTAAACAACAATGTTATTTGGACTTGGGTATGCAGGTTGGATAGGGGCATGTGTCAAAGTGTCTGACTAGACTGTTTTGTGAAAGTTTTGCACGATTATGTGTCAGTGTCTGATTAGACTATTTTGCCAAAGTTTTCCACTAGTTTGGCCCAAAATGAGGTGTCGAGATGCCTATACTCTATACCTATGTCAGAGTGTCGAGAATTCGACATGGGTACTTGAGGTAAAATGAAGAGTACAAGTAACATAACAGTTTCCTGGGTTGATGGCATGACTTGATTCTTTTACCCGACTCTTTTGTTTTCTTTCGTTGTTGTCTCTTCCCAGGAATTTCCGATTATTTATTGAAATCTCCGAACAATTTCCTTTTCTATTTATTGAAATTTGACATGCTCTACTGTAGTACTGTTGCTCGGAAGTTCCTCCAATATTCTGATTCAATTATTCCAAATAACCAGGTCAAGCATGTGGTTGATGAAAAATCCACTGTAGTTCTAACTATTGAGGACAAGGATGTTACCGATGTAAAGGAGGAAAGGCCACCATCACCCCCTCCTCCAGAGCCAGTTAAGGAGGAGAAACTTGTAGCTGAAGTTCCTGATTTATTGGTAAGTTTCACAATTATTGCCTTGAATGTTTGCTCTTACTCTAACCAGAATGTCATGTGCATGAACATTTGCTATCCCCGTATAAATGTATAATAGCTCGCCTTTTAATTATTGTAGAGTATGGACGATCCTAAGCCAGTTGCATCAGAATTAGAGGAGAAGAACGCATTGGCTCTTGCTATTGTTCCTATCGGTAAGTTACATGTTTGATTTTGAATAGTTTTGCGATCATTTTTATTTTTGGCAAAGGGATTATCCTTTTGATATCACTGTTTGGAATTGGAATATGAACTCGAAAGCTATCTTGTGTTCAAAGTACAAACGGAATCCAGAATGTAAAAAAAAAAAAAAAAAAAAAAAAACTCAAAAGGGTTCATTTATCCTGTCACAGATGATCTATCAACCGCTACTCCAGCCCCCAAGTTGCAAAATGGCACAACAGGATGGGAACTGGCACTTGTTACTGCACCAAGCTCAAATGAGAGTTCCACTGCCGCTAACAAACTGGTATTTCCTCACTTATATGAGTGTTTTTATATTTATAGTCCATGTGGAATTCATACAAGCAATGATTCCCCACCCGTGAATACACAATTGCTATTACTGCGTGAGTATGGATAATCTAAGTTCTGTTACTACTTATTTGAGAGGATTTCTCGTGGTCTGTGGGCTGTATTATATTATTAGGTTATTGGATAGAGGCATGGATACTGGTATTGGTTACAGTGCGATCATGGAGAAGTGAAAAGTTTGAAGACTTCAAAGCAATAAATGATATGATAATATTTGTGCAAAGTTATTATATAAATACTAGGAATATAGTAGCGTCTAGCCGTTAGCAAAAGCAAATAGTAGCGTCTAGCCCTACGTATTATACAATTTTATATTCATTAAAATATGTTTTTGATGGGTAAATCCATAAATTGAGCTTCATGGATTAGTGAAATGTCTTTGAATACAAAGGCAGAGATCTATGGAGGAGCCTCCTCTAACCTGACTCTTCTCAATTAAATATCTATTAAGTTAACCTATAATTTATTCTATAACTACAAAAAAATATAAATGTGTCGAACACAAGAGTACCATATAAGAGTGTAGTTCTCAGCCACAAGTCTCACTTAATGTCCCAACTTGTGCATCACTCCTAAGTTTGCCACCTCATCAATCTAAAATTTAAATTTTTTTATATAAGTGGGTGAGGCGACAAAATAAGATTTTTCGGGACACTATATGAAACACCATACCGGACAGAGGATGCCTATCTATTAACGTGACCAAAAGCTTTTCTAGACCTATTCCGGTTATTGAAATTCTTTGAATTACTTTATGGTATGTCTTGAAACAATAAAATATGACGTACTGATTATCTTCAACTTTTGGAACACAAGGCTGGAGGACTGGATATGCTCACATTAGACAGTCTATATGATGATGCAATGAGAAGAACCAACCAAACAGTAAGCTACAATCCATGGGAGCCTGCTCCATTGACCAACCCGATGATGCAGCAGCCTGTCCACAACCCGATGATGCAGCAACCTGTCCACAACCCGTATTACGCCTCAAATGCGATGGTTACACCGGCTTCTGTTCAGATGGCCGCAATGGCCAATCAACAGCAAGCATTCATGTACCAGCAGCAGCAGATGATGATGGGCCCACAACAACAGCCACCGGCAATGAACCCTTTTGGCAACTCATATGCAGCCAACCCGTATGGTAATCCCGGCATGCCCATGCAAACATATAACCCATACACTGGATTGTTATGAGGTTCCACTTGGATTATTTACTAATACAATCAAAAAAGAGAACAAATGGCATACTGGTATATCGAGATCTTGAAGAGGAAATGATCACAGCCTTGCAGGGGAAAAGTTTGTGTACCATATTTTGTGCATGTTTAGGTAGGGATATCAGGTTTATTATTTGATAATTATAGGGAGCATATTTGAATTGATTGATCATTCATGGTGAGAATCTAGCTTAATAATTGATGTAATTATTTGACCTGCTTATTCGCGGAATATTTTGAGCAGGTACTTCGAATTTATCACATACTTCAGCTGTGCGTATAGCTTAAGATTTGAATATCAGTTTGTACTGAATTTTCTTTGCTTATGACTATAGTTCTGTGCCTTTTTATTCTTTCCTGCATCACGCGTTATGTGATTAAGTTTTCTTCACTTCCTAGTACCAGTTTGATCAACTGTTTAACTTGCTTAAATTTCATGAGAATTATTGAAAGTTTCATTATTGCACTTTGTACTACCTCTAAGCTGCGAGGTCAAAGAATGTGGAGGATTTGGCAAGCCTTAGAATATGGCGGTTGTTATGTGCATTATTTGAAACCTAAAGGGTACATAATTCCTTTTAAAATTAAGTTTCTCTTGCGCTAAAGATTCGAAGAGAAGTTCAAAATTCTAGCCACTTTATCCTTCCCTTTGTCTTTGCTCTATAATTGTAAATGACATACATCTAACACGTGACCTTTGAAATGAAAAGTTAGAGCCTAACCATCAATACACTATGAATTTGTTGTCTAATGTTTCAAATAAAATATGATAATGTCTTGCAATAAGTATACTTAACTAAAAAGACTTAACAAGTATATACATCCCTAACACTCTTATTACGTAACTTACAAGAGAATATTGATGTCATATTCTCTTACCACAATTCCTTTTAAGGTATTGTTTTCAAACTCAAACCTTTCAATTTTTCTTTACTTATCACGTTGTGACGTGAATTTTTCAATTTCTTAATGGACAAAAAATACGAAAAGTAGCAAGATAAATTATAAAATTTAAAAATAATAACATATTAATTTATTGTAACTGACCCGAGGCATCGCCCGGGCAAAAAAAACTAGTTTAAATATAATTCTATGAACTCAAATAAGGTAATGTGGGGAGAAGCCCACCTACAAAAGGCGGATAGCCGTTTAAAATTTGAGAAATTCATCTTATGTTTAAGGCGATCTAGAGAAAATGTCATAAATGCAAGTATATGCTTAAGGTGATGCTTAAAGGTGGCGTGAGATTTGCTCCGTTACATAGTTGATCTTTTACTTGTAAAGTGAAGACATTAAAAAACATCTCAAAATCTCAAGTCAAAATCAAACGAAAGATCTTACCATAATTGTTAAAGTTCAAATTCAGCCTAGAAAAATTTAGATTTTATTATTCGAATCTCGAACCTAAACTATAGTTTTGAATAAATTCAAGTTCAATGAATTTGAAAAATATAACTCAATTGGTTCATTGATCAGACACCAGGGTGTACCGCGTGCATGGTATATCCAAGACTAATTTTTGCTCATTTGAAACTCTTCATTTTAGTACATTTTTGCTCATTTGGATGATTTCAAATGAGCAAAAAATAGCATTACTCACGGTACGCCCGATTATATGATAAAATTTGTAATTAGGGCCTGTTCTCTTCGGCATAAAACAACTGAACTGAACTGAACTGAACTGAATTGAACTGAATTAAATTATAACTAATTAATAGTAATGATTATCATTTAGGAACCGAATCGAACCGAACCGAATTGACCCGAAGCGAAAATAAGTTGGGAGAAATGCGCCCTTGCTCCATTAAACTGCAAGCCATCATTTGAATTGCAATAAGAGTAGCTGCGAGCCTATGATTAAGCGTCACCTTCATCCAAATAAAAGCCATTTGCATTATAGGGTGTTTTTTGGCTAATGTCAACAATAATCCCGACTATAGTATTATATAATGATAGTGGACCCAATCTAACACCTTTTTTAAGGACATTGATTTGGGTCAATCGGCATCGAAATATTAAAATAATTGAGAAAAATATATTATTATTTCAATTTTCAATTAATAACAAATATTAGTTATAGTCTTACTTATTTTTTTTCCTATAAAAAACTAGGGAATAATTTAGCATAAATACATTATATCCTTACTTAGAACTAGAATTATTATATAGGACCTCATGAGAAGTTTTCTACTAAAGTTGATGTTAATCAACTAGTACATGATTGGCTTAATAAAATACTATACTAATCTTCCCAAGGTCAAAAAGAACACAAAATTATATACATATCCAAATATTTCAAAAGGACCCAAACCATCACCTAAACCATGATTACATGTGTTGTATAAACTTGTATTATTCAATCATCATCTAAGATCCTCCAAACACCCCCTCCCCTTCCAAAAAAGGAAGGAAACATCCATTTCAATTATTTTCAAATAATTCATTGTGTTTTTTTACAAAATAATGAAATAAATCCAATATAAATAACATTTTACATATCAGTTAGTTAAAGTAAAACCATAAAAATTCAAACTTTAAGGATATTTGATAAAATCCGAAAAAGTAGGAGTATATTATTGATGTACAACTCACAAAATCCCCATAATTTATATTTTTAATTTTTTGGGTATTCCAAATTGCTTTTTTCTAGTAAACCTTTACTATCAAAAAGCTCCAAAATACACACAAAAAAGTGAACAACCCCAAAAGAAAGCTTCAACTAAAATTCTCCATTGTTTGTACCCTGAAAAACACCTTTCTTCTTCATCATCATCATCATCATCATCATCATCATTTTCCCCAATCTCAAATCCTTTAAAACCCTAATTTTTTCAATCTTCATTGATACAATTATAATCACTAATGTCTTGGCTTTCAATTTCACTCCCAAACCCCTTCAAATCCCTTCAAATTTCCAACAATGAACGACAAGATGATGATGAAGAAGAAGAAGAACAACCCCAAAACGACGTCGTTTTTCCCGCCGGCGGAGTGAAGGAAGATTTCTCGGCGATCGGAGAAACAATTGGGCGTCAATTTCGCGCCTTTATTTCGCCGGAAACATCAAATTCCGGCGAAAGTGGGTCCTCTTCTTCTAGAACTTTCGAGGGTATTCGAAGTGATTTGGAAGAAATAAAGGGGACCTTTAAATCTTCACTCTCTCTCCTATCTAGTAACAGGGCTGTCTCTGAAATTTCTAAACTTGCTTCTAATTTTCTTCAATTTAATGATGAAAATGATGTTGATTATGTGAATAGTAATAATAGGAATAATATTGATGCTGATTATGAAGATGAAGATGAAGATGATTATGATGGGGCTGGGATTAATGATGAAGTAATTGAGTTTGCTAATCAGATTTCTAACCGCCCTCAACTTTGGACTGAATTTCCTTTACCACTTGATCATGGTAATTTTTTTATTTATTAATAATGGTTTTGTTAATTGGAATTTATGATTATTATGTGAATTTTTTTTTGTTTGAATTTGGGGTGGCTGTTTTGCATTTTGTTAGGGTATTATTTGTAAACCTCGGGTGCGTTTTCTCCGCCTGAACTTATCTGAACTGAACTTATTAGACTTAATTGGACTTGATCATATTTCACCTTTTTTTTTTACACCTGATTCGACCTGATTAGACCCAATTTGGGTTTTTGTTGGTGGTGGTGGCGGAGTTTTGAGTGGTTAGAATAATCTATGCAAATAATGCATTTTCTTTTCTTCATTTTTGCTCTTCCAATTTAGGTATTTCTGCTTCAGTAGATGGTTGTGATTTAAAGTGGTGGTTGTCAAATATATATTACCTTTTTTGTTCGAATTTGTATATTGTGATCTTCATTCTGCGTTTTGGGTTTGTTTTACTTTTTTGTGGAATTTAGGGTGGTTATATTTACCTTGCTTGAGTGGTATCAATACTGGATGGTTGTTACAATGACTACAATATAGACTTCAAATTATGATTGTATTAGTATAATGATTGATTATGTTGGAAAATGTCGAAAGAAGTTGGTAGAAAAGTTAGTTCTTTGTGAACTGTGAGTGTTGAATGTGGGTCTCTGAGTAGAAAAGTCGAGTTCTTTATGATCTTTGAGTGTTAAATATGGGTATTTGAGTTGATGATTCATGGTTGATGCTAGAAGGATTATTTTTGTCGCTGTGTAGACTGTAGAGTGGTGGCCATAGATCTTTCATGCTTCTTTCACGGGCCTTTTCCCTGAGTATGTCGGTTGTGGTTGAGATGGTGAATGTTGCGTACTTTTGTTTTTATTTGTGAGTTCTCTATGTTTTGGTTTGGTTTGTTCCTAATCGATAACAAGACTAGGCATGTGTTTGCACTAATTGTGAGCTAATTGTAGCAGAGTAGCAGCTATAACAACCTCCTAGGCTGAAAGAAGTGGTAGTATAGTGGGAAGTAGTACTAGTAAAGCAAATTGCAAGATTGGTAATTGGGAATACTTAATGCATAAAGACAATGGGTAACTGAGTGAGAAATCATTAGAGGCATATATGAGGTTCTTCACCTCTGCCTCTCAGTTAGCTTTTGAGGAGTTAGGAAATTTCAGATACTCCAAAATTTAACTCCCTCCATCCCAGCTTAGGGATACGTAGAGCTGGGGCACGAGTATTAAGGAGGGAAGAACTTTGGAGAGAAAAAAAGTTGGTAATAGTAGAATGTTAAGTTTGAGCTGGGACATCCCTTTTCTGGTAATGTGTAACCTTCATTTGGGAGGGAGGGAGTATCAGGATCTTCAGTAATGATTGAGACTATTAATGACCTATTTAGTAAGATTGGCCATAAATATATGTAAGACTGTTGCTCAGCAACCACCCGTTAGAGAAAGCATTGCAAAAGCTGGACATGTCGGGTAGGCTGCTCAGGTGGGCGGTAGAGCTCCAAATTTGAAATAGAGTACAAGCCAAGGACAGCGATCAAAGCTCAAGCCTTGGCGGGGCTAGCAAAGAGACTGGAAAGCTAAGACCTTTCCCCAACTGGTTTGTTTACTTCGAGAGAGAAAAAAATATTCCTACAGCTTTTTTTAGAATACAATACAGAGCTTGAGCCAGGGGAAGAGGGAGAGCACCCGACTTGCTTGTTGGCACTTGAGGAAAAATAGGAGTCTAAAGTGGCAGCCCCTGTCAATTGTTCCGTTCTTATGATGGCAAAACAATGTATCTCAACCCATTTTATACTTCATGGGTTCGAACTGGAAACTTTTACAAGAATCAACCATATATATTCCCATCACCACAATCAAAGTAAACGATAGGGTAAATGGATAATCCCCCTTTAAATTAAATAGGTTGACTCTCGTTTAATACCATGCTCAAGGGCTGAAGCCCAGTTATCCTTATGGAAGGTCCTCTTCTCTTCAAGAGACTTGATGGCCCAGCCTCCTCTCTTCTTTATTAATTCTCACAGTCATGGAACTGGATTGGCCGGTTTGGGAAGAGCGCTACCGTGGGATTTACGCAATCGATCGGAGCATATAGATTATTCTTTAACACAACATAAGTCATTGAAAGGATCTCGGAGACCCACCAAAACACGAAAGCCAGGATCTTTCAGAAAATGGATTCGTATTCGAAGAGTGCACAAGTTAGATCAGATGTTTGCAATATGAGAGAAGGAAAGAAGGGAAGACGTAATCAAGTGTTGAGCATTTGTGATGTTGGGTTTGATGTTTGAATAGTTTAGTAGCCACTCTTTCCTGAAATTTTATGTACTTCTACTTTGGAATTTCCTTCGAAAAGAACGCTCTTTTGTTTATGTTTGTTCTCCACGATATTATCCTTCTATGAATTTTGTAAAGGTGAAATTTAGTAGAGGGTGGAAGTTATCATTGGCGATGAAGCAGTGAACATGAGACAGACTACTTGAGTGAACTCAAACAATAAATTGCAAACTGTCAAATTTTACAATTTGTGTGCTACCAATAGTGGAAATAAAGGGATCACAAGAAGTCTTCTGGTGCGTCTTATTCATCGAGTATATCATATCTTCTTTTGGTGCATCATAACTTAATGTTAATGTATTTCATGGACTTCATTAATCTCCAAATGAGCTGTCTTAATGTCTGCTATCAGACATAATGATGACAGTTTTCTATTATTTGTTCGTCAAATTTAATGACAGAATGTAAATCATTTTTTTTCTTGAAGGATAGAAGAATTAAATTTATTTTATGTTTGGATGCTTCAAAATTTGCATCCTGATTCTACAGATTTTTTCATTACTAGTGCAAATTGCCAAATTGTTATAGTTAAGTCCTCAATTTTGTCTTTTGTTACTTGCAGAGTTAGATATGTCTGAAGCTCAGTATGAGCATGCCTCGATCATTGATCAGTTGGTTCCAAGTCTTGGTGATATCAGAAGCAGTATCAGCAGTGACAAGAGTGAGAAGCAATTTTGGATGATATATTTCATTCTATTACTTCCAAGGTTAAATGAAGAAGATGCAGAGCTTCTATCGACTCCTGAGGCAAGATTTTACGATTCCCTTTCTTTTCCTTAATTAAACTCATTGGCAATTTTTTGTCTCTACTTTTCATGTTATAATGTGCACTATATGGTTTGCGTTTACAGCACCTTTAGGCTATTCTGGTTAGCCCTGGGCTAATAAATGCCTTAAATTTCCCGCATTTTTCTTTCTTCTGTGAAAGAACAAAATAAGCTACTTTGTCTGTTAAATTAGTTGAAAAGCTTTTGACTCCTCTTAATCATTGAGATGGTATTCTATATAATTTCATTTCTGCTACCCCTCCTTTCTTTATTCTTTTACCCCATGTGCAGATTGTGTCCTTGACCCTTAACGGCCCGTTTGTTAACCCGAGAATAAACGATATTAATGCTAATAAATTTGTATGTAATTTTGTAAATAATGCCTCATGTCAATTCCATGGTAATAGAACATCATCCCCAGGAATGCGCTTTTATTCAAGCATTTTCAGCACCACTCAATACCACCTCTACAGTGGTTATAGAAATTCTATGAAGAATAAGAGGTATTTGAGGGTAGACAAACATTATCGTGGACATTAGCATGAGATCTCCATCATATTTCCTATAAATTCTTTTAACGTTTCCACGAACATCATTTGTTATTGCCTACCTAATGGGTCAGTTAATGCTTGTGCTTGGAATGGAATATTGGCGCTTCATTGCTTTTGTGGTTTTGAGGTGTCTTTACTCTGATTGATCTTTTGGAAATAAATTCGTGATAAATCGCATGTAGAGGTGTTGCATGCATAGCTTTCAATTATATCTGGCGTAACAGATTATATGAGAATTATTGGAGATTTAAATATAGTGATATTTGAAGCCAAAGATGAGTTATGGCTTCTGAGTGAATCATGTGATGAGTCGAATTTCTCCTGCAGATTGTTGATGCAAGAGAGACTCTGCTAAAGATGCTTCAAGCCAAGAAGACTGAGGAAAATGTAATGACATCAGAGAATCCAACAAGTACCAAAAGCAATGAAACTAACAACACCAAGAAGCTTCTAGAGACAGAAGATGGGAGCAGTTTCATTTCTTCTAATGATCCTAAACAATTCGATGCTAAGCCTGAGAGTTCAAATGTGGGTACTATCATTGAAGAGCCTGGAAATATTGATAATAGGGAAGAAGAAAAAGTTGCTAGTACAGGAACTTCTGCTGCTGCTACAAAGGAATGTAAAAGTGAAGATGATGTCTCTTTCAGTGATCTTGAAGATGATAATGATCTCCTTAATAGAGAATCTAGCTTAGGGTCATCTCAGTTACCGAGGACTTCATCACCAGATGGGTCCAATGATTGGGTTCAATTGAATAAAAACGTCGAATCCAGGGGAAGCCGGGTAAAAAGCCAATCAAGTTTACGAGAAAGAGATTCAGAGGGTGAGGACTCGACTGGTTGGCTTACAGTTGATGATTTCGATCCTTGATGGTTTGACCAATGTTCTGAATCACTGGATCTATTTGTAAAGCTTTTATTCGGCTCATTTCTTTTCTTTTTTTTCCCTTTTCGTTTCTTTTCTATCTATGCACTAGTGGTGTTTGAAATATTGATCTGTGAAAGATCTTTGTTTATATGAATCAAAGATGAAGAAATGCCATGTTTGCAGCAGCAAAAAAAGTTGAAGAAATGCCATGTGCCCTTGTTTGTGTTTTGCTGATCTGCTTTGTTTTGGCCTGATATGGAGAAATTATATGCCAACTTGCATATATGAAGAAGGTAAGTGATATAAGTCCAAAATTATGTCAAATCAGCATGAACATTGGTTTATGTTTAGTTTATTGTGCACTTAACAGTTAACAATCCAGTTAAGCACAATTTCCCTAAACAATTCTCATTGTAACCCTCTGTAATAAGTACCCTATTTCCCAAATTACCCTTGTGATAACACATCTCAAAGTTAGATTTAGGCCGCTAAAAGTTGGCAGGAAATTAGTCGAGGAAGTAGTTAACATCTGACAGTCAATAAATTCTCTTTTTTGCTCTTTTAGTTGATTGGACGACTGTCAAATTCCTACTGTTCGTAAATTTACTTATTTTTAAAGCATTACATAATCAGGGTTCTATGGCTATGCTGTCATGTCTTCAGAGTTCAGACTTCTGGCAATTTCTGTTTGCAACAAATAAGCAACTGAATAGAATCGTGCATGAACTGTTGATACCAAAACATTAGCATTAACACTACAGTTTAAATTCATGTAAGATTACAGGAGACAAAACTCTATCTTATTTACACAATTTGAAACTACGGTCAGTCACTGCTCAAACTAAGTTCCATCTCCTTATTTGAGCATCTCTACAACTTTATAAACTCATCTAGGAAGTTAACCTCAAAATGTCATGGCTTTGAACTCCGAGTTGAACGAGGGATGGAATTCTTCATACCAGGCTGATCAAAACAGGGCCTAAAAACAGGATTTGGAGCAAATCCCGGAGGAACGGCTGGATTTTGATGGATGACACCCTCACTCGTGGGTTTGCCAGCGAATGGTGCAGAAGGACGAGGGTTAGGAGAGTAATTTCTTTCTGCATATTGCATCTGGGTTGATTTGGCACCTGAATTTTGATGCATGTAATTATTGGTAGCTGAGTTACCAACTGGAGGTGGTCGAACATGAGGAACATAAGGGTACTTTCCCTGTTTGAACGGCATCTTGGATGATATAGCAGCTGAATTTTTGTCTCCAAATTGCATCTGGGTTGATGGAGCAGTTGCACTTTGATGCATGATATTACTGACAGCCGAGTTAACAATTGGAGGCAGCGGGACATGAGGGGCAGAGTTGTAATCTCTCTCTTTGAAATCCATCTGAGATGATATAGCAGCTAGGTTTTTGTCTGCAAATTGCATCTGGGTCGATGGAGCAGCAGGTCTTTGATGAATAAAATTATTGGCAGCTGGATTACCAACGGGAGGTGGGGGTACATGAGGAGTAGGAGAATATTCTCTCTCATTGAATTGCATCTGCGATGATAAAGTTCCTGGATTTTCGTGCACAAGACTATTTGCAGCTGGCTTAGGCAGATGAGCAGAAGGGTGATTCATGCTTCGGAGCTGCATCTGGGTCAATGGGGGAGGAGGGGGAGGAGGGGGCAGGGGCAGCAGATACCCAGAATCTGCAGGTCCTGACCCAGGAACTTCAGAGCTCGAAGTAAAAGATACTCCTGGCCTTTTTGCCGCCTCTTCCCTAATTTTCATGAAATCTGGTGGGCACCACTCAGGCATATCATCATCGAAAAGGTTTTTTGGTTTCAAATGGGATGCACACTTCTCTATTGGTTTCGACTCCTGCATAGGCAAACTTGGAATCTTCACTTCAGATTGCAGCCCGAAGTTTTGTGGGGCCGTGGCTGGTCCTTGGGAATGTTCTGTTTGTTTCTGTTCTTGTGTTGGGAAGCTTGGTTTATGTGCTTCAGAATATTGCACTGAAATAGTAACAGCGGAACTTACTGACCTTGGTTCAGCTGAAACAGGTGTCAAGACATGACTGCTCCTAATCTGTTGCATCTCTGAAGTTTTGCTCACTGAAGTTTGAGATATTGCAACTTTAAAATCATATTCAGGTAGATCATCATCATCATCATCAGAAAAATCTGCAGATTGCTTTGAGGGAATAGAGGGAATAGGTAGAATAGGCTTAGTAAGTTCCATTGACTGCTTAGGCTGATCAACTTGAGGACGAGGCAAAATCTCCGCACTTTTCTCTTTTACGTTATTCTCTACATTATCAACTGGCGCCTGATATTTTTCTTGCTCGGGAAGATATTCTGACTGGGAGCGAAGATATTCTGACTGGGAGCAAAGAGACGAGCCTGATTTTGTGGGTGGAGCAGAAGATGAGGTTTTCTTCCACACAACACATCCGATAAGTGGGTCTGATTTTTCTTTTATCGCGATCATTCCTTTGAAGAAACCATGTTTCGCAAGAATAGTGATAATTGCATCACTATGAGGACAGATGTACAGATCAACATCGGTAGACAACTTTGCGAATCCGACCCTTTTTCCTTCTTTATATTTTCTTGCAACCTGTAACCAGAAAGAAACTGAGAAATTTTGAAGCATCATACTTTTGAAATGTAACAAGCAATTGCTGTTACCTCCTTCATGCCTTTACGTTCAGCATCAGACGATCCGTCCTTCCAGCAAATTGACATTACCTGAAATTTTTTAAGATTTTAAGATTTTCAAGACTTTTTGAAATGTTTAAAAAGTTGGAGGAAAAGAAGTATTCATACTTTAGTAAACTTCAGTTTCATCTGAGAAAAATGCAAAAGCAATAAAGTATACTCCATAATGCAGTTGATGAATAGAGGCCCCGGAAAAAGAAACTCCGGAAAAAGAAACTAACATTCCATGGCATTTAGGTTGGGCAGGCTGGGAAAGGGGATGTGTGTGTGCGTGTGGCAACAGCTGACTGTAGAAGAAACAGACCACTTTTGAGCTAAGAACCAAATTTTTTCTTTGGACTTAGAATCTTTGAGCAGTAGTTTATTCAGAATGCTCGAGACTGGCTGGTAAGATCAAAGCCATCAAAGACGATATGGTTGATAACGAGAATTTAGAGAGGCATCCAACATCAGAGTGGACAGCTCCAATGCAGTTGGAAGTATTGGTATAGACGTAAAATCTGCAACATCTAGAGCACATTTGCTTCTAATTTTTGGGCTCCAAGAAACGAAATCAATTACCGATTCCCTTTCATTTTGTTTGGTTCAACCCCTCATCAATCCATTACCATTACTTGGTGGTAATGAACTCCCCTAATTTGTTACCCTTCCCTCCCCCTCAAGTAACAAAATTCATTATTTGGTGGTAATTGTTACCAGTTCATTTCCATTACATGGCTTGAACCAAACACATAATAAAGCTAACCATTTTTGTTACCATTTATCTCCTCTATTTATTTCTATTCCCTTTCCATTCCATACCTTGAACCAAACGACCCCTTAGCTCCATTCTAAGTTCTAACAAGCCAATCCCAAAACTAATAAAACATTCCATTCCCCCACAGTTCTTGATGCTGTCAATAGAATCTGGCTATTTACCTAACATGTTCTTTGGGAAACTAAAAAGGAGTATTTTTGTAATTCTAACTGGGAGTGGGCCCCACCATCCTCTTCTCTCTTGTTCTCCACTTAACATGTTCGGTACATAACCTTGTTCCCCGTCAATATTGCCTCATTTGAAGCAATAGTGACAACATATTGACGGATAGATAAGTTTGCATCCAGCCTTCAAACTACATAGATGAGTTAAAACTGTATAGTTGATATATTAAGGACGTGTGTTTTCTTTTTAGATCTAATTTGAAGTGTAGATGTATCATTTGTGAGTATCTGTTTGAATAAAATATATGATTAACAGAGACTCCCTCCGTCATTAGTTGCAGGTACCACCCCCCCATGATTAAGGAATCGCCATGATTTCAGTAAATTACCCTTCCATAGATGTTTTGTTGATTAACTTGGCCTGCTTATTTAATTAGAGTGTGATAACTCAAGCCCTATAAAAATATCAACACAAATGCATGAATGTTGATAGCACACAAAATTCAATTAATGTATTGTTCTGGTGGTTGTTTAATATTTTTATGGATTATTCTTATTACCAACAACTCGTTATATTCAATTCCCACGGTACTCTTATTCAAGAAATCTGATGGACTAATTACAAAAGGACACGTCCCGAAATTCTAATACATATATCTACTCGATAACATCTTTTGATATGCACAACATCAGTTATGGGGGAGCTGATGCTGCTGTTAAAAAGCAATCATCTTCCTGATCGAGACACATACAAATGATACAATTACATACTTTTTGTCACTGCCTACAGCACCAAGTGCTGGAGAAGGTGATTTTAGTGTAATTTCGCAATCTACAACTTTTTCTCTGAAAGTTTTAAGTCCCCGTTTAAGGTGGGTCATTAATCATGAGCTGGGGAAGTACTAGCCAATAGCATCAGCATCGTGTCCAAAACCTTCAATAGTAGAACCACTGACAAAGTTAGCGATTCATTCATCTAAAACCTCTTGACTTTAGCGGTTTTACTATCCAATGTTAGAGGTTATTGGTTCATCAGTGCTCCTCATGAGCCTAGCTACTCGTAAACAGTGCAAAGTAGGCTCAGGGAAGCTTAGTTCAGCCCCACTCTGTTATGAATGAGGCAAGTCCAAGCTTGAAATTTTGGCTTGTTTACTAAATGCGCCAAGCTCAAAGTTTTTAACGATGTTCATCTTGATAACTTGTGAGCCTAATCAGACACTACCCAAGAATGATTGTTTTGTTCAAGATAGTATGTTAAGAAGCACAATGGTGCGGTCAGATAGACAGATACAGATAATAGAAAGCATCATGTGACAGAAATAATACCTTCTATTAACTTTATGATGACAACAAAACCAACTGATATCTTGATGATGAGGGGAAACAACGAGATCAAATCCAGATATTATTGTTCATTGCAGTACAATTTTCCTTTTTGAGGGGAAGGTAGGCTAGGTTCATTAAGAAAAAGGGTTCAGAAAATCCGATTGCAGTACATGTTAGATTGCTATTTCTTTGGTTTTGGCTCTTGATTAATAAATTAGGTTGCCTAAGATTTAGCAAGTTTTGTCATTTTGAGCTGCTAAGCTGTTCGATCAATAACATGATGCTTCTGAATATTTGGTAAAGACAGATTTCATTCATTTCAATTAGCATGCATATCTTAGAATAGTTCCATCAATATTCATAAGCACCTTGACATATTCTTTTTTGAGATTGGTAAGATGAATAACCCGTGGGCTACCCGAGCACAGGGCTCGACCCACAGGCCTAAGCACTTAGAAAGAGGGGGCATGGTGAGGGGAATCCTCCTCCAAGTGCCCCTCACTTGGTGGGATTCAAACCCCTGATGTTGAGGTCATAAGGTGGAATCTCACTTAAGGTGAAATCTCCACCAAGTGAGCCAAGCTAAGCTTGGTATAATCATCTTGACATATGATAATACTTTAGGTACCTTGTATTCCTAGTGATTCTATAGAGATACCATACATATACCTGATATAATAATTAGTTTCACTAAGGTACCATCGCGATAATTTTGTAACCAGTTCATCAATATGTTCATTGTGCCTCACGCAAACCATTTCCCAAAGTTCATGGTAATAGTATTTATGATAAAAATTTACTTCCTCCGTCACTAATTGTGTGCTCCATAAAGTAACTGCTAAATTCTCATCCCCAGCTTATATAGCCTTTAATTTGAGATGAAAGGAGTACAAGACTTCGATTATGAGTTTTGGCTATTTACCAAAACAAATTTGGCAAAACTGGGAAGAGAGCGCAATCTAGTGAACCCACAAGATGTTGAATTACTAATATGCCCCCATTATTTCTCTTGTTAGACGTTAGTCACTAAAGGGTTGTATAAAAAGCCTTTAACTCAAATTATCTTCAAAGGACCTATATTCACATTCCTAACCTGCATGAAAGCCCGTCTTATAACTACTTGGCATAGCAACTGCAACTCTGCAAGTAAGCCATATATAATTCAATTGGCCTTTGTATCTTACATGGAAGTTAATGAGCCGAATCAAAACTCGAGCTCATTTCTCCTCAAGACTCGTGATTGAGCTCCAATTGAGTATAAATTGAGTTAGTTGTTATTAGCTTACAAGTTTTCTCGTCTCCTCATTACTCCTAACACGAGCCTTTTCGAATCAAGCAACTTGACATGTTGAAACTTGAGTTTAGCATGAGTCAACCTTAAACGAAATCAAGTTATGACCAAGCCAATCTCAAGTAGCTCTTAACCTACCTTATCTCATTATCACCCCAATACTATCCTTCACCTCAAAAATATGTTCTTATTATTTCCAAAGACCTGATGCAAGAAGATAAGGTTTGGACACACACCAACAAGGCAACACCTATATCCAAGAAAATCAAAATTGATCAACCGCAAACGTCACACGAGGAAATATAAACCAAATTGGTGAGTAGATCCCTCTTTTCTTCACAACATTCCCACTATTTAGTTGGAAAATCCCCTTACATAGATTGAAACCTTCAACAAAACAAAACCTTACGTGTGGAGTGTGGAGTCTACTACTGAACACTATCACGTTTCATTATAAACTTCAGTTCGGCCATTTACCAAACATGTTCTCCACCGAACAAAGGAGTAATTTAGTAGTTTTACGTTGGAGTGAGCCCAGTCCCATCAGTTTCCTCTATTGTTCAGTCAAAAACATGTTATGCAAATAACCTTGTACTTCAACTATTCACAAGTACATTAAAATTTTATCAACTCCAAGCAAACTTCACTAGAGGTTTTCCTGGCCTTTGATTTGGGATTTAGTGTGCCTTAACTTTGACCCCTCTCCCTCATGACATGGTGCACTGCTGACTTTTTTATTCTTTCAGAACGGAGAAATCATTTTACCATGTCGGCAGTATGATCTCAATCTGCACTACTTATTCTTAATATGGGGTTTCACGAACTTCAACCCTCTTTTCTGTCATCATTTCCTGGGTTTTATTCTTGGTAAAGATTTTATGCATGCACTAGCTAGCACTTTTGTGTAATTACTTCAATTCACAAATGAGACGGTCAATATGAAAGCTCATAGAGTCGTAATACTCCAACAGGCAGAATAAAGAAATATCTCTGCAGTGATGCTACCATATGCGATGTACAATTGCATGGCCTCCATTTTCCCCAGCATTATGTATTGTGGCCTCTGAATGGTATAATCCATGGAGATTGTGCCTTGACATCACGGGGGCTAGGCTAGGCCCACGGCACAGCAGCCGTGACCGCCCGTGAGCTGATCATGTTGGCCGTGGAATGTGCCAGCCCATGCACCTTAAGACTTTACCTTTTCTGTTATAGATTGATTGTGCCGAAATTGGACCTCATAACAGGTCAGGCCTTCAATGGACTTCCACTAGCCCATCCCACTGCCATTTCCATTTCTTTTTTGCGACTTCATAGTGTATTCTAAACAGTTTACCTATGCATTTCTCAAATTCTAGTTACTAAATAAGATGCATCACTTGTGCAAATATGCAATGCAAGCTCCCAGAAAGCAATGAGTTGGCTAACAATATTATGAACCTTCAGGATACAATAGTGACACAAATGGGAAACTAGACAGAAAGTTAAACACTAAAGATAATTTCTGAATCTTAAATGTGTATCAGAGGCAAGAACTAAGCAGGTCAATCAAGTTATGGTGCTTTTGAGTTTTATGAAGTACTTTGAGCGCATAAGCTACACTTCCAGTTATACGGACTGAACTGAGTTTTAAATGGAGTCATATTAGTTCTTGGAACGTTCACGTCTAGTTTAGATATTCTACAGCATTCAGCTTCAACAAAAACAATGTTTAATGGCAGACTTTTCACTTGAGAATGAATTATGTAAGCTTCAATTAGGTGTAACCAGCCTACACTAGTAGAAAAAAGTTGATTTGCGTCTCCTGAATTAACAGGTAAAACGACGCAGAAGTTTAGGAGCGCATCATTTGCGTCGGATATTCATAGCGTCCGACGCAAAAAATGATTTATATGCGTCGGACGTATCCCGCAGTCGACGCAAAAAATTAAAGCAAATGGATGCAAGATTCATATGCGTCGGACCTCGATCAATGTTCGAAGCAAATCATGAAAAACAATTTTGCGTCGAAGGTAAATTGAATTCGATGTGAACGGCTATATCCAACAATTTGCGTCGGATGGGCTTCGGTTTCGGGGCCTTATTCACGAATTGCATCAGGGCCTTATTTTGTATACCATGTGCGTCGGACCTTATAGTCCATGCGATGCACATAGCCATGCTTCCCCTTTTTATTTTCAAACCCTAACAAAACAAATCATTTTCCCCAAAATTGAAGGAGCCGTCACTCCCCCTCTCTCTCTGTGTCTTTCTCATACCCTACCACCACTTCTCCTCCTTCTTCCTTCACAGTTCACGAATTCATCAACACATTTTATTCATTTTCCCCAAATTGAAGGAGACGTTCGAATTCACTGCTATATTCTCAAATTCAAGAACGAGAATTCAAGAAAGATCGAGAATTGAACAAGTTTATGAACGAGATTTGAAGAAGAACGAGAATGAAGTTCGATCTAATTTTGGCGATTTAGGTTTTTATTTTAATATATTTAGTGCAATTTCATTCTTGTACTTCATCCGTTTCAAATTACTCGCTACACTTTCCATATAGGGAAGTTTCATATTACTTGCTACACTTCCTTTTTGGGCAATAAGCTCTCTCTATCTCTCTCCTCTCACATGGGTTTCTTTTCTTTTTACTCTCTACCTCTCTCTTCTCCAAAAATTGCCTAGGAATCCGTGAATTGAGAAGTGTAGCAAGTAAAATGAAACGGATGAAGTATGTTAGATTTGAATTTTTTTTAGGTTCAATTTTTAAATTTCGTTTTTTGTATGTTATCTGAATTTTTAATTTTTTAATTTCGTTTTTTAATTTTATAATTTTGTATAGATTCTGGTTCAATATTTTTAGCTACATCGTTTTGTCATCCTCTTCAACCTGATTAGTCGAGCGAGAATTTAGTGTTGGACGATGAGTTGATTAGTCGAGCGTCAAGTTTGAAAGATGCGAACGAAGTTCTTCAACTGATTTCTGACAACAAAAATGGCGGAAAAGGAGGTTTCTTCGGTTGTGCTGATTGTTGTAGAATCATCAGCGCTGCTCTTTTGTGCAACAATTCTGATTTAGTGTTGTCTATCTTTGCTGCTATGCGTTCTTCAGCCTTCGATCAAGGTCTTTTTCATATACTTTTTTTTATAAATCTCTGTTAATCGGAAATAAAAAAATTAAGTTAGGTTTTTTTTTCTTATTGTCATTTATTTAATTACACATTTTCAGTCTCAGAAACACATTTTCTACTATACCTCGTTTAGAACTTCCTTCCAGAACCGTTCGATTAAACCTCGTTCAGTTGTTCCAGAACCCTTCGATAAATTTCGTTTTTTAATTTTGTATCACACGAATTCTGGCAGTGTATTTCATTCTTGTATTTTAGGTTTAATTTTGTATAGATAAGGACTTTGTATTTCATTCCTGTATACGTGAATTTTTTTTTTTTTAACAAACATTACCAATTTGCGTCGGATGTAAGACAAAGTCCGACGCAAACGGACTTTTTTTAATAAAAAAATGGCTGATTTGCATCAAACATTGACTAACATGTGACGCAAATGGTGTCGGGTGATACTGGGGCTCAAGGGTCATATGCGTCGAACTTCGCTTGCCATCCGACGCAAATAGACTATAATCTGCGTCGTGTCCTTATCCGACGCAGATCATGTCTCCTAAATTTGCGTCGAGACCTATGGCGTCGGACCCATGTGCGACACATATGGGAGTCCTGCGTCCGACGCAAATCAATGATTTTGTACTAGTGCTAATGCATTCAAACTAGATTCACCTGGTTCTATTCTAGCAGTCACAATGAAACAAAACACCAGATTTTAAGCCATCAGCAGCTGACAACCTCTCCTAATAAAAAATAAACACCTGGCTTTCCATACTGCAGCTGAATAGAGATTAGAGATAAAATGTGATGAATATTTCTATCTTTTGATGAAAGAATTATTATTTTCTACAAGGAAAACAATCGTGTCCTGAAGAGTGAGAACTGCACCAGTGCACCTTATCACAATACGTAAAAAGTTTACAGTGCATCAAAAGTATAAACAACTGTTACTACTATTTGTTGCTTTCGTCAATGCTTAATATTGATCATATATTTCTTAGCACTTGATTCATCATAATTCTCGATTACTAAAATGTGGTCCATTTTGGGTCTTTCAAAGTTTTCCTGCTTCAAATGTTGTGCGAGTCTACACCTTCCAAATCTTGCCAAGGACAGTATGTCCCTATCTATGGTTTATTACCTTAAAACTTCCATACATGATTTCTGAAAGCACATAAGATCCTTCAAAGAAAGTGATTACTTGCGAGTTTAGCTAAATATAAAAAGCGAAAGAACGATACACTTTCTTTCGCAAGATGTGCAAGCTTAACAATAAGCCGATTCCCTACCTGTTACTAATTCATAGGAGAATAACAAGGCCTTTCCCCTTCCAACTAAAGTATACTTCGCAAGTCCGCATGTGTGAACTCCTCACTCTTATGTCAAAGTGGCTAGTTAAAAGAAACACCGAAGCTAAAAGTGAGCTACCAAAACTAGCAATACAATGGGTGAGGACTATTCCTAGTAAATATTATTATCCCAAGATGAGAGCAATGTGGTTTTTGAGTCGAAAGTTTGCACATTGCAAGTCTCACCATCAACTAGGTCACGACCAATATGCAACTTTATAAAGGAACCAGCCCTTCAACAGAAGTAATCAAGCAAATTACTTTAAAAAACGCTTCTATAGGCCAAAACAAAGCGTAATGTGGTTCATTACCCTTTAACGAGAAATCATGAGAAGCTGGTAAACCATGCAGGAGTTAAGCTTGTTACTTGTCAGTTTCTTATTCTAAGGCTTCCATAGTTCCATAACTTCATGGTAATGTCAAAAATTATTGAAAATAATTTCAATACTGTTTTGTCTGAAAGTTATCTACAATATTCAGCTAATGGGTTATCGTGGACTAAATCAAAATGTTCGATAAACTTCCGGTGCTTTTAATTATTGTGAAGTTGCAGACAGCTAATAGCATTCAAGATCAAGGATCTAATGCAATGCAAGCAGTTTATTTGTACTTGCAACTTGCAAGAGTAAGATCCTACATCTAGGTGATATCCAAATCAAAGGCACTAGCTATAAATTATGATTAGGATTAGGATTAGGATTAGGATTAGGATTAGGATTAGGATAATTATCATTATGAGGTAGTTTTCTTTGAATCATTGGAAAACTTACACCAATGTACACGCAAAGTCAGCAATATTACACCTGCCAACAAATAACAAATATCAAAGTTATTGAGTAAAGTTGTTTTGTGCAACACATAACTATACGGAAGTGAAATCCCTAGGTAAAATAAAGTCCTAATCATCCTTGGGAGCAGGACACCATAGAGCATTGAAATTCCACGGGATTAGCAAATCAAATATTCAACTCCATCAGTCCTCTATTATTTGTCCATAATTTCCTTTTTTATGTGACCCAAAATATGAGTCAATTATCAAGTATCGATTAATAATACGCGAGCGCATTGAAATCTACAAATAGTGACTGGTTGTATAAAAAGCGAAAAACATCATAGTAAATGATGTCAATTGTCCACCTTCTCTTTCGTTCCCTAATCATGATACTTCCTCTATTCTAATTTAGTTGCAACATAGGAGGGAGGCACAATAACTAAGGTGAAGAGAAAGATAAAAAGGGGACCCATGTGATAAGGAGAGATAGAGAGAAACAATATCCAAAAAAAATATGTTGCAACTCAATTGAAACACCCAAAAGAAGGAAGTGTTGCAACAATAACAGAGCAGAGGAAGTAATAGAAAACGGAGTGAGTATTTTCGTAGGTTCCGTAGAACATGAATTTCCCATGGCCAATTTACCAAAGTAGACAAGGACAAAAAGGCCAAAGTAAATTGTTTCCTACCCAAAATATTTCCAAGTCCCTTCATCATCTCCTTAAATCTACCATCTCCTCAAAGGCTCAAAGTATTTTCCCACTTATCTTCTTGCATAAATGTTCTCACCAAAGCTCATACCCTTCTCACATTATAAGTGCCTAGACCAATTAACTTACCTTTCTTTTCCTCCAAATCTCTCTCCTCTCTCGATCTTTCTAAACCACTAAATAAGCAAACAAAGTCATTGATGCAGGTCTCACTAGCCCCCTACTTTATGAGGAGTTCAGTTACTCATCGGTTTTTGTTTTTCCCATTCCTTCTCTAGCAGCTCTAGACTCTTTAGATAAAGCTACATGTATCTGGACCTCCCCAAACACCATTCCAGCAGGATTGCTCTGTTGTTGTTTCTTCTGTATTTATACATATAGTCTTTTGTTTGCTTGCATTTCATGTTAATATAGATTGCCATTGATTGCAATACCTCTAATTCTGTCCATGGCGCATTTAGAAAAATGATCCATGTGTAAGTTGTAATATGGCACACATGCATTAAAAGTTCAGAGGTGCGTGTACCATGAGTCCATGACCATATGCTATTGCCCCCTCCCCCAAGTTCGGATTTTAAGGGTAGCAAATAGTGTGTTTAATAGCCATGATACAGGGGAGGGGTTGGGAAAAGTGGACTAGTGTTTACCCTTCAGATTTATCTAACTTTGGGAGAATATATATTATTCCCTAATCCATATCCTAATAAAGGAAAAAAAAATCTATCACTCTCCCTGCTTATCTCTTCCTTTAAAATTCTCTCATCCAAACACACAGGAAGTGTGCTAGTAGCTGTTTGGAGGTGGCACATTAGTGAGCTTAATAGTAGATGCATTGGGCAGAGTATTGAAGGCGGATGGAGATGCATGGGCTTAGAAATCAAGACCTGCTTCAGATCACCCTACCATGCGGCCACCACCCTTAAATGAGTGAAAATAACCGGCCAAACATCAATGAGAGATTAGGTGGATGTCAGTAATGACTTGAGGAAACTAATGTAAATCATGCTGAAAGCATATCTAAATTGCAATTTCATAGATTCATATCCAAATATGGAAATATGTTGGAAATCTAGAAATCTATGTCATTTTTACAGAATTTAGGCATATAGAATATCTACGTATGTCTCAGCATATGTAGGTAATTGTATGCCTCTGGCATGAAACATAGGCAAGGAACAGATTTTCACTCGAATTTATGGAAATTAATATGAACTGGAATATCTCCAGACCACTCTAAGCTAGTACGTTCTACAACCAGCTATCAAAGACCTCAAATTAGGAGAAAAACCATATGATTTACGATGATATAACTTTAGTAATAGATATTTAGTCTTACCATGAGTCCACGAGAGCGTGAACGCGGAAGGTCTTGCACATACTTTTCAAAAGCCTCCAGTCTTACTTTCCCTTTTACTTCGACAGAGTCAGACCAGCTGAAGTCCTGCATCTTCTCTCCACTACAAAATAAAAAGTACAGTACAAATTATCAGCTACATGTATTGTCTAAGTCTCTTATAATCAGGGTACCTCTAAACTACATCCTCAAGGATCAATCAAATTAGAACAAGCACAACACAGTTACATCTGAAATTTCTTGAGTGCTGAAGAGTGCAGATAGAAGAATACAAACCGACCAACAATATCCACCATGGATATTCCAGATGAAGGAAAAGCCTTCAGTGCATCTAGGAACTATAAACCAAAATTTTTGATGCAAAACAACAAAAGGCATCAGCTAATCTTACACCATATTCGCCAAAATTGGACGCTGCTATAGTAAATTCTTGCTTCAAAACAAGCTAAGCTGAATCTAGTTTCTATTAGATCAGGTTCAATATTTATTCAATAATAGGTAAGTAATAGATAGTAGCTGATTGTGCATCTTTTCTGCATCTTAGAACAGATAAACTAAACATCTAGAACTACTTATAGCACAATAATATCAGTTTATTTTATGATAAAAAATATGTAATAACCTTTTAAAGAAGGCAATAGCAGACACCGAAACAGAGGTACTCAGTTGAAGGGTGCCATCCCATAACTTCTCAGCATATGCTGAAGCTCCATTTTCAGTCTTGCATTCATCGTCTAATTTAACAGAACCCTTCTCACCAGTGGGAGCAGGCTTGTCAAGAATAAAAAAATCTTCACGATTCTTGGACAATTTTGTCTCAACTGAAGGATGGTTCAGATTCTGAATAGTAGATCCTGGTGGTGATTTTATCAATTTAACATCATGACCACAACCTTGAACATTACCACCATTATTATCAGCTAAACCAATACCAGAAGCAGCACTCAAAAGTCTCAAAACATTTAAGAGATTATTAGTTTCACTCTGTAAGTTGTATACAGATGCACTGTCATTGTTCCCAGGTGCTTTATTACTGTCAAGTCCAGCAATATTATCAGTATCACTTTTTGTAACATTAGAGGAAGATCCAACCTTGCAGATATCAGCACCGTCCAATCCAGAAAACTGACCAGCGTCACCATACTCTTTGACATTAGGACAGTCCACTTTGTAAGTTTCTTCTTCGTAATGACCTTTTTCATCCACACCCTCAATAACAACTCCTGGCTTAATAGTATTTTGTGGCAATCTTGGTGATTCCCCCAAACTTGTAGATGCTTGTGCATAAGGATCTGATGCCATGACCCTAGGCTTTTGATGTGCAAAGCTCCAAAAATCCTGAGAATGAGGACCATTCTCTACCTGTGCCACACGTGCATTAAACTCACGGTTCTCATGGTGTTTAAGGTCTTGAGTCACTAGAAGAGGCCCATTTGATGTTCTTTGAGTCGCTACATGTGCATTTGATTCACAATTTCCATTCTGGGAAAAAACTTGAGTCATCGGAGGTAGCCGATTTGTTATTTTTTGAGCCACTGCATGTGCATTTAATTCACGGATCTCATGCTGGTAAGAGTTTTGAACTACTGGAGGCTGCCATTCCAATGCTTTATGAGTCGCTACATGTGCATTTGATTTGCGATTCTCATGCAGGCTGAAGTCTTCTGTCACTGGAGGAGGCAAATTCAAGGTTTTCTGAGTACGGCTCTCTGAGAGAGAATATATTGATGAGGAACTTCTGTGATTTGGAGACTGCAGCTGCGCACTAAAAGAAGTAAATCCAGTATATTCAGATCTAGATTCATAAAAAACCCTCTCATTACGATGCCCTTTCACTGCATACTCATTCTGATCCCACTGCTGACTTTGATCAGAATAACCCTTGAAATTTGATGATTCCCTCGGTTGAGAAGCTGAGGCAGAACTATGAATTTCTTTACCTTGTAAATCATCAGCATTCCGCTTAGGGTACGGAACTACAGAAATGCCATGCCTCACATTTGCAGCAGATACAGTGTTTTGGTGATCAGAGGAATTTAATTTTCTTTTTCTTGATGACTCAGCCAAAACATCCCTATTCGAATGTGCAGGCAGAAAGGTAAACATGTCTTTGTCATATTGGGCTCCTCGAAATGGCCGTGGCGGGCCTGGTGGCTGCATTATATGTGCTTGCCAAATACTTTTCTCTTATCTACATGCTGTTGCTTTCAAAAACTTCATAACCACCATGCAAAAGTAACTCAATAGTAGAATACATCAATGCCACCAACCGCTCTGAAAATCAGACCATTCACAGCACAAAGCAGCATTATTCAAAAGGCAGTACACCTACAAATATTGAAATAGATAGGCAGTGAAATGATGAAGTGGTCACAAACAGCTAAGGCAATGACGCAACAAGAGTAGACGATCCACGAAACATAACGAAGATTCTTATGTTAGCTACCCGCAAAAAGAAAACTCACAAAAATAGAAAAAAACCATACATGAAAACCCCAAAAACAAAGAGAAAATGGGTGAAAAGATGACGGAGGAGAATGACGAAATAGATGATCGTCCTCGAAATATCAACGTAAAACCGCTGGAAGCATAAGAATATTTAACGAAGATGACATCCTACATAAATAATAGTATAATACTCCCTCCGTTTCGTTTTAATCCACACTTTTCTTTTTTGTCTGTTTCCGTTTAATCTACATACTGTTGCTTTTTTCTATTCTCAGTAACATGTTTCATCTATTTTCTCCTCTTTTTCCACACATGTCATCCACTTTTTGATATTTTAATCCACTTTTTAATTTTTCTCTCTCCACCTTTTCAGTTTCTCTCTCATACTTTTGTACTTCCTCCTTGGTTTCCCACGGTGAAGTGAGTAAACTATAAAAAAAAGTGAGTAAACTAAAAAGAAACGGAGGGAGTACACGTTTTCCCCTAATTGCCTACCAATACCATTCCATCCAAGTAACTTCTCAGTAAAACCCTACAAAGTACAAATATTCGATTTAACTACAATTCCAAACAACATTTCAACAAAGAAGTTAATTCATCAAAGGAGCACTAGCAGGTAAAATTCCCGTGTATCTTTCCTTATTGTACAAGTAAAAAAATCCAACCCACCACTACGTTCAATCAAATTCTCTGTAAAACCCTAGAAACCTTCAATACAATTACAATTTCTCAGCAACTAAATTTTGCAAGAATTATAATCGAATTCAATATTACACCTCTTCCAATTACATCAAAAGAACAATCTTCATAAAATAAATTAATTTAACATCAAAAAAAGGAAAACAGAAATCTTTTTGCAGAACAGCAATTCCGCAGAAGAAACACAGTAAAAACATTCAATAAATTCAATCGAAACCCTAATTGTAACCTTCATAACAAACAAACAAAAAAAAGAGTACAACAACAAATTAATGCTTAAGAAAATTAGAAAGTAGAAAAAGAAGCAGAACCTTGAAAATGTCTTGGATTTGAATTTGCATCTGTTTGTTCGAGAAGGGCCGAAAAACTAAATTGCATGTAGCACGAAAATTTTGAAGTGTGTGAAGTGTGAAGTTTGAAGTAGAAAGTGAGTGAGTGAGGTGAGAACAACTGAACAAGCGCAGAGCGTGCGTGGAAACTATGTGCTCATCGAACTCGGTTGCTGACAATGTATCGTAGTGTTCAAAACTTCGCATATCTATAAGGCTGAAAACATATTCAACACTTTTAACTGAGGTTGATGGGACTCATTTGACGATTTCTCCTTATTCCTTCGAGTGAGTCCCCTTCATCTTACCTTAATATATATATATATATATATATATATATATATATATATATATATGACTCTCCAACTAAGAACCAAAATCGGCCTAGGTTGATCTTTTTCAGAAAAAAAAAGGTCTATTTTGAAAATCGACCGTGTAAAATCGCCTCAAAAGTCGTGTCCAAAAAATTGTCGTATTGGAAGTCACTTTGATCAGCTTGTCGAAATTGGTGCCCATAAATGATGTTTGGTGACGTTCGTTTTTTTCAAAAACGCCATTTTAAAGGTCAAAATAGCCCATTTAGTATCGTCTCAAAACTCGTGCCTAAAATTAACTAACTTAATTACACAACTAACGGACATTTAATGGAAAACACGAACCAAGCCTACAGAATTAACATATACAAAAGTTGGAGGTTACCAAAGAGGAAAAAAAATCAAAAAAGGTACCAAAGATAAAAGGTTAAAAAGTTAGGCGTACGAAAGAGAATTTTCCTTTATGATTTTTATAAATACACAATTGAAGATATTAAAGTCGAATGAATAACTTTAAGAAATTTGGATGGGGGGAGGCGATTGGAGAGGTTGGATAGGTGTTTCATCGTGAGAGCCCAAAATGGCCTCTCATTTTGGTATCTGGAGGTACCAAAGTAAGAGTTACTTTGGTATTACTAGTACCAAAGCTCAAAGTTGATACCAAAGTAAATATAACTGGTACCAAAGCTCAAAGTTGATACTAAAGTAAGTATAACTGGTACCAAAGCTCAAAATTGATACCAAAGTTCACTTACACTTGGGTACCACAGTAAGAGTTATTTTAGTATTTGTACCGATTTTACTTAACTTTGGTATAAGTTAGCACCAAAATTCAAGGTTAATTTTTTGTCTTTTAGCGCAAAATCTCAAAAATGACCCTGTCTCACGATGAGATGACAACACTTCTTTTGGATAATGTATACCATTTGATGGTGGTACCCATATAAAATTTGATATTTGGTAAATGAATAATTCTTTTAGAAATTATTGGGTAATCATTTCAAAACCCACCTACAGGAGGAGGGTAGCTAATCAAAATAGAATTATGATGATCTTGGTAGTTATTTTAAAAAAGTGGTATATAATAAGTAGTTCCTCACAAGATTTTTTAATATTAATGGTATTTTAAACGGTTTTTTCACCATATACCCCTGACAATTTTTTTTTTACACCATATACCCTTTCGACTTTTGAAATTCACCATATACCCCTCACTTTTGAAAAAAGCGTTAAACTCCGTTAGTCGTTAACCCTTAATCCCCTCTCTAACCCTATTAAATAACCTAAATCTACCCCTAACACTAACCCTAACCCTAACCCTATTACCATAACCCTAACCACCCACTCCCCCACCCCTCACCCCACCACCCCCCTTACCCCACCAGCCCGCAACCCCCCACTTCGCCTACACCAGCCCTGAGCCCCCCCCTTCCTCATCGGACCCGTAACCCTCCCCGCACCCCCTCCCCCTCCTACTTGTATCGAACTTTTTTTTGTTAGAACAAGAAAAAAATCTAAATACTTCTTAAAGTTTACTCTCTCTCTAAAAACTCTAGTTTTCTATTTCGATTTAGGGTAAAGTTTGCAATTATTTATGGGGGAGTGGACTATCCACCCACGATAAATGGGTGACTTACGAGTGGTGGGGTGGGTTGGAGATGAGTGAAACTTTTTGACGCACAACCTGCTTCATCCATCCATATATATATATATATATATAGGATCACATGAGAATGCTCATTACATGAGAAATGAGAATGAATCTCAGCCACACGATTGGATTAGAGTTACAACTCTTGTTCATTAGAGTTATACCCCCGAGAAATTTCGAGCCAAAAAAAAAGATTTTTTTTTTTCGAAATATTTTTTCTAATTTTTGTTTTTTTGGAGTTACATCACTTTTTCATTAGAGTTATATCACTTGTTCATTAGTTTTATAGCGCGTAAAATTTGTTCTCATTTCTCATGTAAGTATGCATTCTCATATGAACTCACTTCTATATATATATATATATATATATACATTAATTTTTAGTATGTATTATGAATTGGCAATTCATATGTAGCCGTTTTGTTGTTAATTAATAGCTAAATTTTATTTTATTTAAATGTTAAGTTTACAAAGTAGCTTTTTATAGTATCATCCGTTTCCCACCCACCTTACCCGCAGTTGATGGGGGTGGATATGGATGGAATTCTTGGCGGGTGATGGATGGTATGGATGAGAATATAGGTCGCGGACGAAGGGGCTGGTTGAGGTCCACCAGCCCCATCTCCGATCCATTTTCAGCCCTAATCTAGAGGCTGCTACAACCCTTTTTGGCGGTGGTAAGTCCCTTTTCCTTGTTATATATTGGTTTCAAAGTTTTTATTTACAATAAACCTCCAGCTTCTCTCTTACAGAGAGTTGTCCTACCTATATATTGAATAATATTTAACCATATGTTGGGTTTTATATATCTCCTTGTGAGAGTTTGGGGACTTTGTTTTTTTTTTTGTTTTCTTTATAGATTGATTTGTTGATGAGAATATGTCCGGCTTTATGAAAGATGTCAATTCGTTGTCTACAATCAGTTGAATCAAATGAAGTTCTACGTAAAAAAATATAACAGCTTAATGGACCCCTCGTAGAAGGTTGTATCAAACATCGATGTGAAAGAGGATTTGTAAAATTGTTAGATCTTATCAATGATCGTGATTTTGACAGTATAAAATCTTATTTATTTGATACAAGTTGATACGTATATGTTAGTTTTGATTTATCTTGTAGATGTTCCATTGAAATAATTTGATGGTCATCCATGCATAATAATCTCTACTAGTTCTTGCCTTGGCATGGGCTTAGCTCAACATTTATATATAAGAAAAAAATACTAGATATCAAAAAATCTTAACAAAATTAGTTTATATAATATAATAAAAATTATAGATATTCAAATATTTGAGAATTTTTTTTTAGGTTGGTAAGTTGAAGGACCCTATTGAACTGACACTTCACACAGGTACAAACCAATCAGGTTTGCAAGTCAGACTCCTTGGAGGGAGGGGGGATGGTAATTGGTAAGGGAAACCTCACCCCCAAAGAGCCCCTAGTGGGGTTTGATCCCATGACCTTGAAGTCATAAGGTAAAACCTTTACCACTAGGCCAAGCTTTGCTTGGTAAATATTTGAGAAAATAGAAATGACATTCATATTGGAAATTTGAAATACATATAGTCGTCATTAATAAATTGAGGATTATGTATACAATAAAAAGTACTCCGTGCAATAACTATCAAGCACAACTGATTCTATTTTTCCATCCCTCTATTCCTATTTATTCTTCTCATATAGACTATGGAAGATAACTAAATCGCACGAGTAATAGATTTGAGATGATAAAGGATATCATGTAACTTAAGATTATTCACAAATAAAACAAATTTGCGATTTGATAATTCGAAATGGGAAGACACCGCAAACTTAAGTTCATCATAATGAACATGTATTCATAAGTTTATTAATGAATGTCATTCGTAGGCTTTTCAACAAAACAACACTTCATTTGCAATTCTAAATACATCGATTATTATCAATATCCAATTTGAAGTTCATCATGATAAACTTTAATAAACTGCTACATTGATGAACCTTGAAGTAGGAGCACCAAATATATGTATTAAATGAATGTATACAAATTGCCATACTACTATTACATCGTTCACAATCAACCTCCAGATAAATAGCAGCAACAGGCAAAGCAAAGACCACCACAATCCGCAACCCACCCGAGAAAAAGAAAAAGAAACAGACAACCAGAACCAAGAGAGAAAAAAGGAAAGAATAAACCTTGCATATACATATATAGAGCAATAATAATTTCACAACAATAAGCTTTATATGCCTTGTTGAACATCTCAATCATAAAAAAAAATCCGGGCTTCAGAAGAAACTGATCATCATGAAAAAATGCGGACAATGATCCAATAACACTTATCCATCGAGCAACATATCTACTCGAGTAATTTGAATACCAGTTTGCCTCGTCCACATACTTAAAAGCAGGAAGGTAGCAAAGGTCCGTGACAAACAAAGGCGAGCACAATGTATATGATGATCAAGAGTACGATAATCAAAGTAAACCTGCAAATATTGAAAATCTCAACAATGTTAAGCTTGATATTTTTCAAGCGGTAAGCAAATTTAAGCATTAAGAATACCGTGTAGATGATTTGGTGCACTAATGACTAGATTGCTACAGCTTCTTGTTTTACAATATCACATTGACAGCATATACCAATTGTTAAATATACAAAAAAGCGAGAAGAAAAGTGGTTATCTTCACATGACATTAACGTTCCAAGGTCCTATATTTTCTCTCTGTTAATTGCAACCTAGCAAAGGCCCATGAGCTCCGGTCTATTTCTCTAGTAAGAAGTAAGAAACACAAGACCAAGAAAGGCTCTTTCTTCAGTGCTATCAGTATGCAGTATTGGAGTATAAATCAATACGAGTACCATACTTTAACCTACAAGGTCAGAGTCCTCTCCACTAGGAAGAGAATTTACCTCGTCATATACTATACCTCATGAAAGAATTGGAACGAGACGAAGAAAGAGTGGAGAGTGAGAAGAAGAGCAAACAGAGATGTAGAGGTGATGAAACAATATCTTATCCTAACTTCCTCCTCATACCCTGCCTTCGACAGATGTGTACTAGGTTATTGTCATTGTAGTTGCTGCAAGCTTTGATCTTTAGTTTCACTTCGTAACAACTTCACATCTTTATTTTTCTAGTATTTTAGGAGTTTTTTCCAGGCTATGTAAATACAATATTTAACAATAAAAAGTACTCCCTAGTCCATGCAGTAACTATCCTGCATTCTATTTTCTGCATTGCAAACACTAAGCAGACTACCTTAACCCCTTATTCTTTTCTTTAAAATTGCATGAGCCTCTTATAGGAAGTTCACTTGAATGCCTTAATGCTAGCACTAAAAAGTTGATTGTTGTTGTGATCTTCAGTTTTGACCTTTGACTTCATAATGATTATATGCAACATATAAATTGCAACTTCAAGTACTAAGTTTATATACAATAATCGAAGTCTTAAGGATATCATGTACAGATATCTTGACCTCTCCATATTCTTTATAGGTCCAACAACGTTGAAGATGTACAAATTGTTGTATTAGATGCAAAGCATTGAAAAAAAAAAAGTTAAAACTTTGTTTTTCTTTTTCTTTTTCTAATCCTTTGGTGCAAAGAAAAAAAAGTTAAACTCTGTTTTTCTTTTTCTAATCCTTTGGTGCAAAGAAAAAAAGTTAGTTGGTTGCACACTTGCAGCATCGTAAGATAGCGTCACACATGTAAGGAAGTCTAAGCAGACAACCAATGTGCCGCACTGATTACGCCTTAAGTTCCTCTCCATCCAATACAACATAAATAGCAAATATGCAGCAAAAAGCATAAACACAGATATCAGAGCAAATTTCACATTAGTTAACTCACATAAGCCTGCAATTTCTCCACCAAACAGTGCTTCTGAAGCGGCGAGCTTGCCTTCTAAAGCGAAGAGTATTGCCTTGCAATGTGGCAGTTTTATCAACAAGCAGCTCCAGGCGCTCCCCCCTATCCAAAACTTTATCGATATTCTCAATCATGACATTACGCACCTACAAACATTGCACGAGAATGACATTATTGTAACATCTACAAAACAGCAAATTAAAAGCAAATACGCCTCCACTATCCCTATAACAAATTCCAGACTCCAGAATTCACTTAATAACAACCCTGATCTTTTACTGGAAGGATGAAATAACTAGCAAGTACTTCTATTCACACCAGTTGTACTTTTCATGATGGAAACCTCAATCATGAAATGGTTTCAAACATGATACCTTCCTACATCACCCCACGTGAAATGAGATAAAGACACCCAACAAAGCATTAATTTGGGCTACTCAAAATACAAAGAACGGTTAGCAATGAACACCATACCTGAGTCATTTCACCTTTCAATCTGTTCAGCCTATCGGCATTCGGATCATTTGAGTAGTAGTCCATTTGTTGGTTTAACACCCTTGAAAATTCATCATTCATTGCATATGCAGGTGAAGTATGTATAGCACGACCATAGGTCTTTACAAACCTTTGGTGTATCTCTTCAAGAAATGCAAATGGGATTCTTCCTATACAAGGTTAATGTGTATCAGTATAAAACTATAAGGCCTTGGAAAAAATACATAGAAAAGAAAGCTTTTCCTTATCCTTTACAGTTTACAAATTAGATATTATTAACCAAGGGATTGACACAGATCACCAGCATTCAGCACTGGCATTACATATTCCCTGAGCATACCAAATTACTCAATTACCGATCACTTATATACATCAAGATATAAGCATATGTACCAATGAAACGTCAAATATGTGAATTCCAAACATCATATAAAATTGCATGCTACATCATTTTGTTGGCCAAGATCTAATCAGCATCCATAAACTTCAAATAACAAGTAAATTCTCCCTAGAGGTTCTCGAAAATAGATCCAACAATAACATATTCCATATCAAAATCCAATATGTAGTGACATGGTACATATCAAATAAGGATGTGGAAAACACACACTATAGCCTGCAGTCGAAGCATATTAGGGACAATAGACAAAACCATGAGTGACATTGGCATTTAGCAGTTCAAAATTCATTCAAAATGTACATTTTGAATATTCCTTTCAATTGAAAAGAAAACTACACAACAAAGTAATAGTGGTTCACTTTTCACTTTAAAAAGACAGACAACGAGAGTAACCAAAAATATTACTGTCATCCAAGTTTTCTCAAGAACCAAATATGCTCAACTTTCCAAATCACACTTGCCTAGGAATATCACACCACATAACTCTCCTGAAACTTAGCTTTCAGGACAATCTATCTCAAAGTCAGAATCCACTGAAACACATAAAAGCGGCAAATGATTATTCTCACATCACCTACCCTTCCCCTCCCCTACCACCTCTTACAGACACAATCTCTCTTTGCTTCCTCTTCGCCACCCGAACCTGCTACAACAACACACAAGTAATATGACTAATTCAATCCAATTCCTAAATTCTGTCATCTGCAAGCAACAAGTAATCCAACCATAAAGAAAAAAAAGAACTACTAATAACCAAGTTGTTCCACTTCCACCTTTTCTTAATCAAGTATATGACATAATTTCACTCTGCCATCACTCATTCTCATTCTTTTTCTTTTTCTTTTTCCTTAAGTTAACTATCCCACTCAAAGTAATATCATCTTGCCATCTTTAGAAATCCAATCAAACCAATACTATTTCAGGAAAGATGACAATTTTCCCCACACATTCCAGAATTAGAAATCATATACTGTATAATACAACTATTATTGCCGAATTGCGGAAGTACAATTTATGCAGCAAATCACTTGAATTCAATTGAACAATCATAATTCAAAATTTTCCTCATCATTCAATCTCAACTCAATTCATAACAACAATAATAACTATAATCGATCATCATCAACCTACAAACCCTAACAAACACAATCAAATCAACAATTTCACAATATTCAAACAACAAAATAAAATGAAGAGAGAGAAATTACGTCCGACATTATCCTCAGCCATACAAAGTACAGTGAGACCATCAGTGCGCTTAACATGGAAGATGTATCGATCTTGCGAATACGAAACATTCGTATCGCTATCTCCTGGAATCTTCTCGAGAATCTGCTTTGAAATTGTGCTAGCGTTCGTCGATGTTCCGCTGAATTCCGCTAAAACAACCGATCCTCGAGCTACTAGTGCGTAAAGTATCGCCATTAATGGTGGAAAAAAAAGCTTGATTTTCTCTCTCCTCTGCAATCGCCGGCGAAAAAAAAAGTCGCGAATTGTTGATTCGGCGATGCAGAGGGTGGAGAGAAATTGATGATGATTTTGATTGAGAAAGAAAAAGATATTTTTTTTGAAATAAAATTAAGGCGTTTACTTTTTTGTAAATTGTTAAAAAAAAAAAAAAAAAGTTCCGACTTTTTGGGGGAAATTGAGATGACAAGCTGGAAAAGTGATTGTTTTTATAGTAATAAAATAATCTCTGTTTTCCCTCCTTTTTTGTTTAACTTATACTTCTAGTGGAATTTAGTTTGGAAACTTCTTCAAATATACTAATCTCAAATTGTTCTTTCCTACATCCTCCAAATAATCGACGGTATTTGAAATTTCTAAGACTGGCTTGTAAATTGTAATATTCCTGACATATATTATCTTGCAGAGATAAAATAAACACTATGTTTAGGATCAGCATTAGATACAAACTTGGTTATGTTTTATTTGTAAATTATAATGCACATTCTAGTAGTTCTTTTGAGATTACAAATATTAATTACACACTGTAAAAATTCTTTAACAAACTTTAATCTTGACATGGTATTTTTTTTTATTTGTAATGCACATTCTAGGTTATGTTTAAAACTAGTTTTGGAGTCCGTGCGTTGCATGGGTTGTTGCTTATTTTATCTTTTTGTAATTTTTTTTGTTAACATTATTGTCAATTTTGTGTTGCTGTGAAATGAGATTTTTCAACATTATTGTATTTATAACTTTCTCCATTCCTTTTCTATTACAACAATTACCGTTTTGAGTAGTTTCATCTTTTGGAACCATTTCACTTTTGGTAAAAGAAAAGCAACTATTGTTGACAATATTGCCTTTATTTTATGTTAATAAAACCCTCATTAATTATCTAAATTGCCTCATAAAGTTGCGTTTACTTTATTAAGGATTATTTATCCCCTACTCTAGTTAACTAAAGGGGTACCTCTATGCTAAATCACCCATTTTTTATTTCCTTAGAAACCATGCCCACACCAATTGTTGTAGTAGAAAAAGAACAGGGAAGTATTTGTCATTATACTATAATTTCTAGATTTGTTATTACGATATAGAAATTTTATAATTTGTAATATCCAATTAAATATTGTAACTAACTCTATTATTAAATGGTATCCTAATAATAGGTATGACTAACAATAATTAACACAGTTTTAACATGAATAATATCCGAATGATAATTTAAGAAAGTAAAGCGAGTGTAATAATTTAATAGATGCAGAACAGAAAGAATAGAGAAAAAACATGAGTGTCAGCCACAACTTCAACATTGAATATAGCACATAAACACTAACGCATATAGAATGGAAGATGAAAAAGCAAAAAAGAAGATCATAATGATAGTTTCATGAATAAAATTAATTAAATGTAAAACTAACCTCTATTAATAATTGAAAATACTATTTAAGAGAGAAAAAAAAGACCTTTTCATCAATCATGACCATATCAAGACTTATCAAACTTCCCCCTTTTTTATGATCCGTGACCTTAAACAGTCTAAAAACGCGAATCTTGATTTCCAAATAGTTTTAGTAGAATTAAGTTCATGGAGAAAAGAATAACATCTTACATATAGATATATGGAAAAAAACATACTACCTCCGTCCCAGAATAGTCTGAACACTTTCCTTTCATGTTTGTCCCAAATTAGTTTGAACACTTCTTTTTTTGGCATGGTCCCACTATTAATATATTATTTCTTTTACACATCTTTGGCCCACACTCTACCTTTTATCAATAAAAAGTTATCTAAGTTTCTCTCTCCTCTAATTAAAAATACCCCACCAACTCCTATCACATCTACTTTTTAAATAAAATAACATTTGATAGCCACACTACAACTTATCACCTTAAACTACATGTCCCAACAAGTGTTCAGATCTTTCTGGGACAGAGGGAGTAAATAATTATGTATGCAATAAATATTCTAGGAATAAAATAATTAGTTAATTGCATAATACCTCTGCAATCTCGATGACAAACTTTCATTTGATTCTTCATGTAATGCCATCATGGAATGCTATAGGATCAAAACTATGGATATGAATTTTTTGTCTTTATATAACTCAATTTTTAAAAGTATAATTCTTAAAGACATAATTAGTATTGTCAGGTATAAAACGCTAATTTTTATATATTTAAAATAAAGAATAAATAATATGTTATTGTTCATCTAAATAAATACATTTTCATAAGTCGTAAAACAATATTGTATATAGATCTTATTTCAAAGCATATCTCGAGCACTCTCCGACGGTAAAAAAAACTATACTATTGCGAATTATGTAGCAAAAGTTATAATCAATTTACATTGTATAATACTTTAGATTCTTTTATTTTAAATCAGACTATCAATTTTACATTGTTGTTTATTTTATTACATTTCATAAGTTGTAGAACTATATTGTAAATTGATCTTATTTCAAAGCATATTTAGAGCACTATCCAATGGTACAAAAATTATTATACACAATTTAGATAATATAATAATTTAGGTTGTTAATTCAAAACCAAACTCTAATTTTCGCTTATCAAAAGCTCCTTATATGCATTTAAATCTATGTAAAACTCTATTCTTTAAATATTTTCATGATTTGTGACCCTATATTGTAAATGGATCTTACTTTGAAGCATATTTCAAGCACTCTCCAATGGTAGACGAATTATAATGTTTTGAATTAGGTAGCAAAATTTATACACAATTTACATAATATAATAATTTAGGTTGTTTATTCAAAATGAAACTCTAATTTTCCCTATCCAAAACTACTTTTAGGTATGTAAATATATGAAGAACTCTATTTTTTATAATATTTAAATTTAAAACTAATGACATGGTAATCCTACGTGGCGCTCTCTATTTCATAAGTTGTCGAACTATATTGTAAATGGATCTTATTTCGAAGTATATTTCGAGCACTATCCAATGGCACAAAAATTATAATATTCCGAATTACGTAGCAAAAGTTATACGCAATTTACATAATATAATTATTTGGGTTGTTTATTCAAAATGAAACTCTAATTTTCCCTATCCAAAACTACTTTTAGGTATTTAAATATATGAAGAACTCTATTTTTTATAATATTTGAATTTAAAACTAATGACATGGCAATCCTACGTGGCGCTCTCAATTTCATAAGTTGTCGAACTATATTGTAAATGGATCTTATTTCGAAGTATATTTCGAGCACTATCCAATGGCACAAAAATTATAATATTCCGAATTACGTAGCAAAAGTTATACGCAATTTACATAATATAATTATTTGGGTTGTTAATTCAAAATCAAACTCTAATTTTCGCTTATCCAAATCTCCTTATATGTATTTAAATCATCTAGGACTCTATTTTTGTAAAAAAATAAAAATATAAATTGATGACGTGGCAATCCTACGTGGCGCGCTCTATGAGCTCGAAATCTTGAGGAGCTCCCTATGCTCCCGAAAAGTTCCTCCTTTATATATATATATTGATTTAGCCAAGTGGCTAGATCATAACCTTCCATTGAGGAGGTTACCCTATAGGCTATATATATAGGCATGAGGGATCAATTGATATGAAACAAACTCAATTCTAATTAATTGAGAGCACGAGTAAAATGTAACCTAACTTAGATTAAACTTAAAATCGACATCAAAGCAACATAATTATTGTAACTCGCCTCGATCCAATAAATTCAACTAGCTGTGTCACGTAAATGACTCAGAATCTCAGATCCATGATGAGCCAAACTTCATATGAATCAACTCACCTTATCACACTACCTCACGCAGTAAACTATCAATGCGAGAACAATTTTCATAGTCTGAAAATTGAAATCTATCAAAGCAGGACGAAATCTGAAATTTTGAGAATTTTGAAATTGTCTTGAAATAATTTGAAAATCGAAATATACCCACCTTGTTGTGATATGTTCTCGTAATTTAATTAACATTGGCATATAGGTAGCTTGATATATGGTTTGCATTTTTCCCACCAACTTTTTTTAAAAAAAAAAATTACATATCCATAGCATAATTCCATTCTTTTGAAATTTTAGCCCCATAGATAAACTTAGCAATGTGTTATAAAAAAATTAGTCAATAAACTTAGTTTACTCGTCTGCCAACACATGCATGCCACATTTTGATAATAGAAAATGATTATAGTTGTGTTTATTCTCCTTCAACGTCCATCTAAACTTTTATCCTTTTCCTTATTCTCAATCGGACTTTCATTTTCCTTATGCTCTTTGACTAGTGGAAAAAAGTTCTTTTGCTACTCACCAAATACTCTGATTTTTTCACAAATGGTGGGCATCCAAGAATTTTTTATCAAAAGTTTCACAAGTGCTCCAGTTGTTTCGAAATTGGAACATTTGTAATTTAGTCAGCATTGGTGTTTTGTTTTCCTCGCTCTGTCCACTACCTCCCTATACTCCCTCCCACCCTCTATACACTCCCTTTCCCTGGTGCTCCCTCCTTCACCACTGCGCCACCGCACCACCTCACACCACTGCTCCATCACCACCACTAGAGGAAAAAAAGCTAAGGGCTGCTATGCAAGGCTGCGGTTATCTGAAAAACGCAGCCCTTAATCCATATGATAGAAGGAGGGAAAGAAATTGGGAATTAAGGGTTGCGTTTAGCCTAAAAACCGCAGCCCTTTGTCACTAAAGGGATGTGGTTTTTGGGCTAAATGCAGCCCTAAATTACCTTCATGACCCGCCAATTCTCACATTCACCCTCGAAACCTCTCACTCTCTATTTCCCCCTCACTATATTCTCTCTTCCTCTCACGCTCACACCCTCGCCTCCCTCTCTATCTCTTCGAGCCTCCCTAACCTCGGCTCGCCGGAAGCCCCCAAACCCCCACAACTCCCTAACGTCGGCTCGCCTGAAATCCTCCTTCGGTTGTTTTCTTGGTTATGCAATTCTCACACCTTCACCGAAATCAAGGCTCCTCGGAGACGGTATGGGAGTTCTTACACACCTTGATATGTTCAGGATGTAAGGAAATCAAGAAAAACAAAGCAGCGTCTCAAACATCGTTTTTGAACTGAAATATATGATGGAACCAAATTGTTCTACTTGTCCGGTCTTATACATGGGAAGTGAGTACCTTTTAAGTGTATTATCTTCTTGTTGAATATGTTTATTTGTGCTGTATCTTCTTGCTGAAATTTTTTGTTCATCCCCCAGATAGAGTGCAAATGAACAAAAAATGTGACAGGAATGTCACTGTTTATGGTTATTTGTGAGGCTGTAATTTGAAGAAGGGAACTAAAGTAGGTGACTTTATCTATAGTTTGTCTGAATTAAATGTCTTCCATATGGCATGCCAGAAACACATTTGTGATTTATTCTTTGTTATCCCTTTTTCAATTTTTATTTTTGATTTGGTTGATCCTGCCTTTTAGGTTCATATTGTACGTTGGAGTTTGTGATTATAACCTGGCCAACATTACAAGCTTTTGGCTGATCCATGTCCTTTACCTTTAGCTGCTAAAAAGAAAGGATTACGTGACAAGGAAAAATTATTGTATGCTCCCATGTCTGGTGTTGGTGACCTTGTTTATGATAAAGATGTTAGCTATATAAACATAAATGACCACTTTGTACAATTCTCTAAAGAAGCTGATGAAAATGGGACCACTGTGCAGAGAGGTTCTCTTCTTTAATCACTTTTTTTTTTGGTTTTTTTGGGTCACAAGGGCTGCGTTCGATAATCGCAGCCCTTCAAAATTGTCTAGGGCAACTACGCCAAGGGTTGCGGTAAAAAAACGCAGCCCTTAGGCCACTTTGACCGTAGCCCTTAGGCCACTTTGACCGCAGCCCTTGGCCTTTTTTGCTCTAGTGTACCACGCAATGTCGCACCACTATCGAAGGTTAGCTTTCCCGTTCTGCATAATTCGCTTTTAGTCTTTTGAGTTTTTTATTTTACTTTAAGTAATTCGTGTTAAACCTAGTTCTCATGGGTTTTTAGTGTTGAATTTGTTGAATTTGTATTGAATATCATGTCTTCCTACAAATTTCAATTTTATATAGAGTTTTAGAATCATTTTAAGGTTGCGTTATGAATTTTTGCTTCAAGTACACTCTAGATTTAATATTTTATTTAAAGATTTCAGTTTTTCTATTAAGTTTTTCCTTCGTGGAGTAGGATGAACCTTGTTGACGCTCCACTATCCTGTTTCCCACATCCGGTGATTGGTGTCCATTTGTAAGTTCACCAATACTTAATATATAATTAAAATTAATGGGGTTTCTGCAGGTTTTGGAACAGTTGAGGCTCTAGATACAATTTAGAAAGGGTGGTGGTGGGTCCCATTCACGCGGAGATGGGTCACATTAGAATTAGCATTATGGGGGAAACGTGACGACGATAAGGATCGTGGGAATCATGATTGGAACCATCAGAGGAGTTTTATGCGAGGGATGCTACTATGTAAGTAATAGTTTAATCCTAGGAGCTTTGTCAGACCACCACCTGTTTCTATCTGCTCCCTTTCTTCATCCTCCTATGCGACCTTTTATAAACCTTATATGGGTGGCTGGTATGTCGCATAAGTTTAAAGGTAACTTGAAGACTTTTATATGGGTAAGTGGTAGATATCTAACTAATATGAATCTTTCATAACTTGCCTTTTGTTCCACCTGTACGTAGGCATGTGTTTCTCCAAGCTGTTCCAAATCCTCAAAAGATAGTGATTCAGATCGAAAATTACTTCAGGTAGTTATTTGGAAGTTCACTTGTCCTTGTAGAATTCTCTCAATTTGTTATTGATGTGAATATTTAATTAATTACTTTTGCCCTTTGTCGTTTCTTGTGTGGCACTAGTGAAAATTTAATCAAAGACATATATATGTGGCTGAATATGGATGAACATGGTTGGGTCCCTGTCACACTAGTTGCAAACTTCAAAAAGTAAGTGTTGGAAATATTGAGGTTCAAGGCTAACAAAAGATAAAGAAATAAGATAGAATGACAAGAAGATTGGTATGTCGTGGAATACCCCCATTGACTTAAAAACGATAATCGGCGCAACCACGATGCTCAATTGCATTCGTCATTGCGTTCCCTAAGGTTAATACACCACTCTCACATAAAGACATTTTTGGGTGAGAGGTTGGAGTCACATGAACTTATGCCAAAAAAAAAGAGGAAGAGAAGATGAAGGAAATTATGGAAGATGAAGATCCCAAAAAAAATATTCACAAAAAACAAACTATGTAAATAACTTAGGAAGAGAAGGCAAATAGTCACCATTACAAGCAAGCAAGCAATAAACATCCATAAACCCTCTCATCAATATTAGAAAACCCTCCAAACTTAATGTAGGAGTTACAAGAAGAAATAAAGTAAACTTTTTCGGATTTAGGACATTGTCCGATCAGGTGAAGTTGCTAGCCCCGTCGGCGCGGAAGCCAAAATTGCCAATTTCACAACCTTTGAAATTGCTCTCGCTCCCAACCGAGCAGACTTAGCTTGCTCGGACCATCGGGTGAAACACTTTTCTCCCTTTTCTAATCTTTACTCCAACAATAAGTTGTAATTTAGAGTGACTCTTGTTTCATGTGTGATTCATTTGGTTTTTGTCTTTGTGATGGAATGTATTATATTTGCACTCTACTTCTAGTTAATACTTATAGAGTTTGCTTCATTCAATTGTTGCTTCTAACTTTGTACACTTTTTATTGTAAAATTAGAACCTTGTTGTGTACGAAAATTAATGTGTATGTACGTTTTCAGGATAAAATGGATGGGTCATATACTGTATACTTTGCAGAAACTTTGTCCTGGTTCTTCATCTTTTATACTCGACTCCCCTTATTATTCTATTATGCTGGATATATGTCATGTAGGTATTGCAATGCATATAAGTGTTTTTTTTAGTACATTGCTATTGAGAGATCTGTATGTTTGGTTTCAAACAAAGTGTGTTATTATACATTGATTGCTAGTTGAGGACCCCAACATGAAGAGAAGCTCGCAACTTGCATACAATTTACTCTGTACTATTTTTATACTACGATGAACTTCATAGCATCCTCTCTTCACCCGATAGACAAGTGTCCCGTTCCTTATTTCCTGCATGTTCTAGTACTTCAGTTATTACTTTCGGTGCAAAACATGCAATTCTGTTGAACCCCATATATGTAGTGCACATGTGAGTTGTCCCACATTGGAGAAAGAGGAGAGAAAATACCACAATATAAGCTAGAGGATCTACTCCTACTATTGCCAATTGGTTTTAATAAGGAACCTCCTTTGGGCTTGTATGTGGACCGAACTCTCATCCTCCTTATTGGGTTGCCCAAGCCCATTTTCAATTCTATTAAATTTATCATGGTATCAAAATCCAGGTTGTTGGGCCTTTTATACTGGGCATTTGTCAAGCAACTGGATATAGGCCTCTATTGGACGTTCATTCCCAATGAGGATTATTAATATGTACCTTACCAGTGTGCTCTAATTCTAAGGACACTCACATGTGAGGGGGAAGTGTTGAACCCCATATATGTTGTGCACATGTGAGCTCTCCCGCATTGGAGAAAGAGGAGAGAAAGTACCACAATATAAGCTAGAGGAGCTACTCCTACTATTGCCAATTGGTTTTAGTAAGGAACCTCCTTTGGGCTTGTATGTGGACCGAACTCTCATCCTCCTTAATGGGTTGCCCAAGCCCATTTTCAATTCTATCAAATTCATTTCAATGTTGCAAGGAATCTACGAAGATCCAGACGTTATGGAGTATGTAATATATATTTATACGAATCTATGTGCTATACTTGAGTTACTTGGACAGTGGGTTTCTAATGTTCTTCACTTCTTTGTCCATATACTAGTAGATTGTTTCGGCGTAGTGAATATGAGGAAGATGGACACTGTTTACTCTACAATTAGAAGCTAAGGGAAACTCATGGAAAAATGCAAAAGTCAAGGAACTTGGTGATGGACTATCATATTCACACTCATAGTTGTAGTTCTTATAATTTGTAAATGATTTATTTATACTATCTCTTGTATTTATCAACAAAAATATTAGAAATGAAACTTTTATCTATTAAAAATTGATTGTACGTTGTAGGCGTGTTTTTATTGCCTACGCGGGATGAGCACGTATTTGATTACCTTATTGTAAAGGTTTTGTTTTGAAAAATGTTTTGAATTGAAGAACTCGCCAACAAGTCCTTAAAGGAAGACTCATAAACCTAATTGGATATTAGGAAATCATAGGGACAACTTAGAGACTTATCCAACGTAGATTTCCTTGTCATGACTCCATGAATGGCTAATGAACCAAAGATTGAGCTCCGGGCGAAGGTATGAGTATGATCAGGAATCAAATTCGCCCATTGCTAGCCTCTACTTAATATCGATTCATGTCAAGATTTATGCAATTAAAAAACCATATAATATGTTAATGCAATCTAAAAGTTAATCTATGTTGGTTCATTAAACGCACAAAAGATTAATTTTTTGGTGACATGTTATTATGCAATCAAATTACTGTGAATCTAATCCAATTGTCCAAATTATCTGCATTTAGTATTGGAACATTTATTTAGGTCTTTGATTAACAAAAAATAAACATGTGAGGTGATGAAAGCATTAAATCATATAATCATGCGTGCATATGGATATAAATATAATATATAGATCAAATAAAAGGAACTAAAAAGATGGGATTAAAATATATAGAATAGCGTGAATTCCTTTAAGATATGCTTCCTCTGTTCTTTTTCAATTGCAACAATGAGATTTTTACACTATTCACTCACCACCCTTTTACTATCTCTTGTGATTTTTACGTAAGGAAAAATATAGTCATGTGTGATCTTGTTAGATTCGTCTCGACTTATACTTTCAAAATATCAAATTTGTATAATTTTTACTTAAAAGAAATTAAAGATATTAATAGTTATAGTTGTGCATTGGCAAGCGTGAAAACTCCATTGTTGCAATAGAAAAAGAACGGAGGTAGTACATTATAACAAATAGATCGCTTGGGTCTTATGTAAAGACCTGCAGGATGAGAAATCTTGAAGCTTCAATGCAAATCAATATGGAGTTTAATGCATGATAGTGTTTGAATATGAGTTTCAATGCGTATTGCTAAGTGTATGATGAAGTATTAAAGCGTATTATGAAGTGATAAGTCGTTCGAAGAAACATAAGTATTTATAGGCAAAGGAAACCGAAAACGACGCGAGAAGATAAAACGAAATTGTGCGCTAGACGCATAGCTTGTGCACTAGGCACTGGCTTTGCGTTTTTTATTTTTGTGTATGGCATCGACGTTGCCTCAACGCACTAGCGTGCTCTTGACGCAACACAGATCTGGCGCGGTTTTGATTGTTTTGAGATTATTTTTTATCTTTGATGAATCTTATCCTTTGAAATCCGAAATTAGCTATCTTTGGAAATAAAAATTCGATTTTCGAATATCCCTTAAAAATGAATTATCGAGAATAATTAATATTAAAATATTAAAAATTCAATTAATTTATAGGAATAATTAATTGGGACTGAAAAGTTGGGTTTGGATTTAATAAATAGACTTTATGTTTCTCAAAATGCTTTTAGGCTTATTAGCTCGTTTGATTGCTCTTTCTATGGTCTAGATCGGACCAATTAGGACTATGGTATGTTTCATTGGGTACTCAATGTGAAGACTTGATTTGTGTCTACATAATGCGTCAATTAAGAAATAAAAAAGCTAAGTAAAAAGAGTAAAATATTTTTTTGGCCCTCAAATTTTGCAGCTTTGCTTAAAACGACAACATTTGTGTTAACAAATGCAATAGGAGCATATGTGTTGACAAATGCTCATTGCTCCGCTTGCAACCGAAGCTTTTTTATATGTTTTAAAAGCTACCGTGATATATGCGCTACGGGTCAAGTACGGAGCATATGAGTCCTAAATAACTAAAGCATATGAGGTTTTTTCCACTAGTTTACAGTGCTCTCAATATGGTGTGGATTTCCCTCGCCAACTTGGAGTTTCGTCGATATAAACTATGCTTGCCTTCTTCTGTTGTGCTCGTTCTCCCGTGAAAAAAAGTTAGTTCCTTTTCCCATCAACTTTAATTTAGATTAGGGATTTCTATCATCCTCATAATCCTTTATAAGGTTCAGTCTGCTAATCTTGATTTTACAACCTGCTCTGTTAGAGATTCAGATAGAGAAGGCCTTAGACAACTGAATATCTCATCAACTTTTAGAAACAATTAGGTCTTATGTTTTACACTTATATTATTTTTGTAATAAATTTAAGAGAGTTTGGGATTCTTTGCAATGTTGAGAACTATCTAGTTTCATTTCTATTAATGAATTGATTTGCTATATCTCGGACTATTGTAATTCGAGTCAAATTATTTCGACGACTGTGATTTGTTATGAATTTTGTGCTTGAATAAAAATATCAACTCAATTTAGGGTTTTTGCGATGTTGAGTAGTAAGCACAGGATCCATGACGAGTGACGACATCTATATAGGTTAAACTAAATATTGTAGCTTTGATATTATGGGTAGTTATGTTGCACGACTTACATCTTGGTGTTAAAGCCACTTAAAGGACATACTAAAAGGTGGCTATTTCGTTTCATTGGTGAGTATGGCCACTGACTTTGAGATTTTATAATAAACTCTTGGCTGGGACGCTGGGTAGTGGATTTAAATATATGTCTAAGCTTTTCTTTTGAAAGCAAGGAGTAACATGTTGATATAACGTTTTGTGGTCTTTATTTATTCTCTTGCTGGGATTTCTTTAAAGTGACGGAAATTCATGGTCTTCAATTTATTAAGTGATATTACTTGTTTTGATAATGTTTTTGTCAAAGTTGCTTCTATTATAGTGATTCTATCAGGTGCATTAAAAAGTTATGAAGAAAAGCCAAAAAGGTAATGGGTGGTTTTTGGTACTTTGTTTTTTTTATTATCCATATGAGCCACGAAGACAGTACAAGTTTTTGGTACTTTGTTGCTAGTATTTATGGTTGTCAATTCCTTCTATTAATCTTGCTTTTGATCCATGAACTTTGATCTTCTCACTAACCGGTGTGGATCGTAATTGTTGCACATTAATGTACTTGTTTTTTTAATAAAAGTGAAGACAATATAATAATATTGTTCAATTTCGCTTTTATTATTGCCTTTTAAAAGGATTGTGCAATTATTCCCTTCAATCTTTATTAGTTTATCCATTTCTTTGGACATAGAGTTTTAGAAGAAATAATTATGTGGATCATAGAAGGAAAGAAAAAGTATTATTAGCATGTACTGCTTTGAAGTTAATTGTGGGCCAAAAAAGTAGAGTGAGAAGGTAAATACTATAACAAACAATTGATGGGACCATACCTAAAAAAAAAAAAAAAAAAAAAAAAGACAACCTAAAAAAAGTAAGTAAATTGATATAAATTAAAGGGAGTAGATCACATACATAAAAGACTAGTATATAATAATAATACCAATATCATAGGCTCATAGCCCACATTCTCGGCCATTTGCATCAAAAGTTCTAAACTACATGGTTTGTATCGGAACCGCATTATTTGAGTCTAAATATCTTGTCGAGTAATTATTGCATGCGTCTCTCCTGTTACGAGATATGGTGATTTCCAAATTGTTAAGAAGGGGTAGTTGCTTATTATTTTGAAGAGTGGGACCGTGGGAGTAATTAACTTTGTCGGATCGAGCTTGAAGGACCTTAATCCAGCCTGGATCGTTTAGCTTATACATATAGCCCGATCCGGCCCAATAAAATTAGGCTCGGCCCAAACCCGACCCGTTATATCTATACTAATATATTAAAAGGTGTTCCTAATAAAGCATATGTTGCCATGTGGAACCCTCCATTCACTAGAAACATGCCATGTCATATACTTAACAAGGAATAGTGGAAAAATCTTCTGAGCCTTCGGGATCTTTTTAAGAAAGGGCTACGTTGGTAGGTAGGTGATGGGAAAAGCATTAAGTTTTGGTCGGATAACTGGATTTTCTAGTATCTTCTAAACTCTATTATTTCCCCTGTGTCTGGTATTGATAATTTTTTAGTCAGTCAGTGTATTTCCTCGTCTAAATGTTGGGATACCCAAGTGTTACTCACCTTAGTCCCCCCCACATTGTTTCTCAAATTAGTGCTATTTATATCCCTATCTCTGCCCAACCAGATCAACTTGTGTGGGGGATTACGACTGATGGAGAATATTCTGTTAAGATTGGGGCCCTCCTTGCCCAAGGCCTCCTCCCTTCGACATCTAATAAGGTTGAATTTAATTGAATCTGGGGTCTCAATATCCCTCCTAAAATTAAAAATGTTCTCTGGAAAGCGTGTAATGATGGTATTCTATCCAAATGCCGTTTAGAGAAAAGTCATATTTTTCTTCCGCAACAGTGTGTATTTTGTAACAATGCTAGTGAGTCCATTGCCCATTTATGTTTTGCATGTCCATTCTCTATGGATATTTTTTCTCATCTTGATGCTAGCTTTAGTTGGCCTATCGCCCCCTCTTGCCTTGCTTCGATTAATCTTAGTTTTTTTCGTTCCGTTCTTGAAGCTTGTCACAATATCTCGTCCAAGCAGAATATTACTAAGTTCTCTTTTGTGCTGATGGTTTGTTTGGTACTTTAGAAATAAACTTATTTATAATGATGATGCCATTTCATCCAGGCAAGCTAGCTATGTTATTAGTTAATTTGCTGCGTCTTGGTCTAAAGCCTTAGTTATGGAGGATTCTAGTTCCTTGCGTCCACAGGCTTCTAAGGAGAATTCTAGGGGGCCTCGTACTGGTCCTGGTTCTTCGTCCCCCCCTTCAGGATTTTTTTAAATTGAATTTTGATGGTTCCAAACTTTCGAATGGGTGTGCTTCTTTAGGGTTTGTTATTAGAAATAGTAGTGGTGATCCTGTTTTGGCAGGTGCTTGTGCTCTGGGTAGTAATTCTTCTATTCTCCAAGTTGAAGCGTGGGGTCTGAAAGAGGGTCTTGTGGTTGTGGCTTCTTTGAATTTTTTTAACATAGTGGTTGAAGGCGATAACCTTGCTGTAATTAATGCAGTCTGGCACACCTGGAAAGTCCCGTGGGAAATTACGAATATTGTTATAGACATTAATTCCATTTTGTCTTCTTTTGTTAACTTTCAGGTTCTTCACTGTTTGCGAGAGGCTAACAAGGTTGCGGATTTTATGGCGAGTCATGGACACTCTACTAGTGATAGTCTTTACGGTTTTTTCACCATATACCCCTGACAAATTTTTTTTTGCACCGTATACCCTTTCAACTTTCCAAATTCACCATATACCCCTCACGTTTGAAAAAAATACATCCACTTACCCTTAATGACTAACGGCGATAAACTCCGTTAGTCATTAACCCTTAATCCCCCATCTAACCTCATTAACTAACCTAAATCTACCCCTAATCCTAACCCTAACCCTAATACCCTAACCCTAACACCTAACACCCCCACCCCCACCACCCCTTACCCCCACCCCACCCCCTTTGCCCCCATTACACCACCCCCGGCCCCCCCCCCCTTCCCCGGCCGCCGCAACCCCCTCCCCGTCCGCATCGCACCGGGCGCACCTCCAGCCCCTCCCTCCTCCTTCCCCCTTCCCCCGCAACCCCGTAACCCCCTCCCCACCACCGATTCTTCGCAGCCCCCCCCTCCCCGCCCGCATCGCACCGCCCTCCCCCCCCCCTTCCCCCCGCACCTGTAACCCCCTCCCCACCACCGATTCTTCTGAGCCCCCCCACTACACCACCACTCCTCGCCCGCCCCCCTTCCCCTTCCCCGGCCGCCGCACCCCTCCCCCCGCCCGCATCACACCGGCGCACCACCCAGCACTCCACTTTGAATTTCGAAATTAAACCCAGATTTTGAAACACCCCCTCCCCACCACCGATTCTTCACAAATAAACAAAACCCGATTTTCGAATTTTGTTTAGGGTTCGGTGGGAAGGGACGGGGTTCAGCCGGGAAGGGGACGGGGTTAGCGACGGCGGTTGGGGGGAGGAGTGGGGTTCGCGGGGAGGGGAGGAGTGGGGGTTCGCGGGGAAGGGGAGAGGGAGCTGGGTTCGCGTCGGCGATTAGGGAGGGGAGGGGGTCACGGGGAAGGGGGGTGGTGGTGGTGGTGAGGGGTGATGTGGCGATAGGGGTAAGGGGGTGGGAGAGGGGTGGTTAGGGTTAGGGTTAGGTTTAGTATATTAGATTAGGGTTAAGGTTAGGATTAGGTTTTGATTTAGGTTAGTTAATTAGGGTTAGGGTAGGATTAGGGCCTAATGACTAACGAAAGTCTAACACTGTTAGTTATAAGGGCATGTCGGTGTATTTTTTGAAACGTGAGGAGTATATGGTGAATTTGGAAACTTGCGAGGGTATACGGTGCAAAAAAAAATTAGTCAGGCGTATATGGTGAAAAAACCGTAGTCTTTATCTTTCTCCTTCCTTTGATGTTAGTCTCTCTCTTTTTGTCCGTAAGGACGTTTTAGGTTGGCCTCTGGATTAGGAGGTTTTCCTAAGTTTTCTTTCCCTATCAAAAAAAAAAAAAAAAAACAAGGAATAGTGGAATACATACTACAAAAAATTATATAGTAAGATTTGAACATGCGATCAATACGTTGTAAAAAAGTCTTACCATCTTACCTAACTATTAGATGTGTTCTTACTCCATATAAATAGATTTGTATAGTAAGATTCGAAAATGCTATTAATACGTTGTAAAGAAAAAGTCTTACCATCTCAACCAACTATTAGATGTGTTCTTACTCCACATAAATGTATATATAGCATCGAACATTAAAATATTAGCCTAATATGCACGTGATGCGTGCGTTAATTTCAAAACTTGTTATTATATTATATACTCCATCCATATTATAGTTATGGTTACATTTAAAATGTGAAAGATTAATAGGTAGATGAATTTAGATATATTAATTGCTAATGTAAAAAACTAACAAAGATTGTGAGTAATTTTAATATTAATTTTTTGTGAATGAATTTTGAATAAAAAGAATTGACATAATATGTTGGTTTGACCGAATTAAATAGTATCAAAGGTAGTGAGTGTTTTCGACTTTTCAGGTGGACGTTATATATGTATACCATCTTCTCTTATAAGAAAGGTGAAGATATTTTGTCCATTTAATTTTTTAATTGAAATATTTGATCCATATACCATTTGTAATTTGTTTATAATGGAAAGTTGAAATGAGAAAGAGTTATTAAATCGTTTTCTTTTATAATTTTTTTTTATTCCATTAAATCATTAAGGGTAATATAGTAATTTCGAAGGGGGACATCATCTTCTTCTCCACTTCCCTTATGTAATAGAGATATAACAAACTACTTCTGGGAATAAATATAAGCTCAGAATTATTATTTAAAGTAAAAACTCGGACATCGCCTGAGCTACCCACTTGTATGGTTACCTTTAACATTATCTAAGGGTACTTTAACTTGCAATTAAAACTACGGTCTACGAAACTTTGATGGATGGATCATGGATGATAATCGATAATGGTTAGTTTTTCCGATCAAATTTTGGTCAACTCATAGGGTAGAAGTTAGAACAATGATGCCGATAACGTGTTATAAAACTAGGTTTTTTTTTGACATAACAAAAATTGAATTGATTATAATCCGGAAATTTTTATTTAGTCAAAATCAAGATTATATTTGTCTAGAACTTTAATATAGTTGTACGGAAACTTATTAGCCATTACTATACTGTCACTATATATATTTATAACGTACCTAGCAAATCGCAAGTATATCCATATTTGAGTTCGTACCCATGTCAACTTCAGTATTTTTTTTTTTTTTTTTTGAAATAAGGTCAACTTTAGTACTTCTTACACTTCATTATCCTTTGCATACCAACATAAAAAGGTTAAAGCTCCTCTAGTTATTCACCAAATGCCTACTATCAATTGGAGTAGGTAAAAAAATGGAGTATGAATTATCATCCACAAGAAGCTAGTATAAATTGGAGTACGTAAAAAATGAAGGGATGGTGACTTGTTCCGGTGGTTGTCAAAGGAGAGATGAAGTCGATGGTTGGAGATGAAGGGACCAGGAGGGAGTGATCTAAAATGACACATTTATCACTTGAAATTGTCACATTTTTTTGTTGAGAAACAATCCGACTTGTGTGGACCTGGTTCACAGTAAAATTAGTGTGCACGGGACTCACGCACGTGAATCAGGACACACACTACAATAATACACAGAAACCCACTATATCATAAACATATACACTATAAGGATAGGAGTTAGCTCAAGTGGATATAGCACTCCCCCTTGGCCCCTGAGGTCAGGGGTTCGATCCTTACCCGCAGCATTATGCTGGGGTGTTTCTTTAGCATGCTATGCATGCCTTACCAGCCAATGTCCCCCTTGGCCCCTGAGGTCAGGGGTTCGATCCTTACCCCCAGATTATCTTTGGGGTGTTTCTTTAGCATGCTATGCATGCCTTACCAGCCAATGTGTTGGTGTTTCCTACAGGCTAGTAGCCTTGTAGGGGTTAGCCCTTGGACTGACTTAATCTCCTAATCAAAAAAAATAAAAATAAACATATACACTATATAAGAGAGAAATACACTATGTCACAAACAAATATACTATAACACAAAGAATCACTATTACAAATAAACACTATAGCTCTTGCCAAAAGAAAAACACTATAGCACATAGAAACACAATGTATCAAATAGAAACACACTATGTCGAAACTGAGAATATTATCCTAATCTTCTATACCAGGTTCAATTGTACAATCAACTATATTACACAGAAACACACTATCACAAACAAATACACTATATCATAAGGAAATACACTATATCACAAACACACTATATCGAAACTGACAATATAATCCTAATATTCTATAACAAGTTCAATTGTACAATCAACTATATCACAAAAACTGAAAAACAGAGTAATAACTTGAAGAGAGAGAAAATGAAGCAATTATGAGAGAGAAACTGAAAAGGCAAGGAAATATGAGGAGAGAGAAAGACAAAATAGTAGAAGTTGTAATTATTACAACCTACCTAACATCTATTGGGTGCACACTAATTAGTGTGCACCCGGTTCACACGAGTTTTTTACGTTGAGAAATAGGTCAAACTAATGAAGTAGACCTATATAGAATAAAATAGATAATACTAATATTAGGCAAAAATAGTGGTGTGATATAGGGATGGGAGATATAAACTTACTAAATATACAAACAAGTGAAACTACAACAACAAAATTATAGAAAAAAGAATCGTTAGGAATTTAACCAAACTTGCATAAGCCGACAAGAATTTGGGGTGAAGATTGAGCCTACTTGTAGTAACAGGGACCAACAGCTCCAGTGGTCTATTGACTATTATACGGTCTGGGGACTTGGAGACATCGTTCCACTAGCAAGTAGCAACCTTCTCGACTCAAGGTGATATAAGAATATAAGAATGCAACAACCAGAAGACCCAAAATAATATGGGAGGCAAATATATGTAAACTAACCCAGTGTTAGCTACTAACCAAGTTTGTGCTTTATCAAAAGAAAATAGCAAAAGAAAAAATAACAAGTAGTCACAGCATAGCAAAGTTGTGCAAAAATTGACCGCATTTAAATTGAAGTTAGGTTGTGTTCTTCCTACGGGAGGTCATCAAAATTTTTTGCTCACCTAATTACAGAAACTTTCTTTGTCTCCTATACCTTTTCCAAACCATAAAAAACTCATCAAAACCTGTAATATCAGTATACGACACTAATATTTACTATACCATCGACGACCAGAATGCAGCAGCCAGCATGTCGCATGTCACCTTTTCCCAGCCTGAAACAAATCAAATTAATTATGAATTTAGCAAATTCTGAATGTGCATAATCAGTATTACATTTAACTTGATACGCATGCCTACTTAACTGCTTAGATGTAAAATGTTCTGCAATGAGCACCAAATAACATTGTTGGCTATATGTTCTAGCCAGCATATCAATATGAAATGACCACCAGATGAGCTGTTGGCTATAAGTCTATAACCCAATTACAAACGCTTAACACAAACAATTGTGGGATTGTTACCCACTCCATGCCTATCCTACATGTGAGGAAATCTCAGGTTAACTTAATGAAGACCACATCTGCGATAAGATGTCCTAGAAACTTGATAACTGCCATCATGCCTCAATAAATGGTTTAACATGAGTCTATCATACACACGAGAAATCCAATGTATAAGCAGAAAGTTGTAATGAAAGTATAGCACATATCCAGGTTTACTTGAAATCCTTGGATCATCCCTCCAATAAGGGCCTCTGGACAATTTGAGGTATGACCCCAACCTAGAGCATGTCCCTGTAAACTGGTTTGCTTTTACATAAGTGTACAACACTTTATAATAAGGGAATTCCAATGTGGCGTATCAGAAATTTGCAACAAAAGCATAGCATATGACTAGGTCTGATTGATATCCATAGCTGATCCCTTCACTAAGGTCCCTTGGTAATTGATACTACTTGCCCCTGAAGCTGCAATGTCATATCATCAAAAGCCAAGCGGATCCCACATGGATTCTACTCCAAAATCCCTGTATTGCTACAATTCTAGCAACTGCCCTTACAATGCTGTCAGTGTATTTCTCATTTCACCGACCAATGCACTTCCAAAATTGATAATCTAAGTGATGGTATTTGATAGATTGAATGATGACAGAGAAAATGAGAAAACATTTGGATACAAGATGAACCATGAAACCAGATAAAGAATTTCTAGAAGGGTGTCCACAGCCTAATGATTTAAATCTCGATGCCAACAGCTTCTTTGGATGATAAACCAAGTTTCAGAGCCTCGGCATCTAAGAAAAATTAGCGCACATCAATGGATGACCTTCACTACTGATACACCGTCAACCTACTCATGATCATATCACTGTTGAGTTGACCGTGCTGCTTATTGCATTGGAAGGAATGATTTAGGCAGCCAATCTGTGGTCCCCCAAGATCCAATCCATTATCAACCTAACAAGGTTATATCCTCAGCCTGACCACTACGGTTGGGCGCCTGACTAGATTTCATGCATCTAGCAAATTCTGAATGTGCATAATCAGTGTTACACTTAACTTCATACGGTCATGCCAACTTACTGCTTAGAATAAGACCCCGCAGAGCTTGCACATACTTAGTTACTCCTGAAGGCATACCATCTCATGGCTTATTGACCAATGTCAAATTTAGCTTAAAATCTTCTTCATAGAGCCATATGTTTCGGCTGAAATCTAAATTGAACTATATATATTGACTGTTGGGATATCGCTACTTTGGTATGCACACCCAATTTCCATTTCCATTTCAAAATTTGTTCAACATAAATGAGTGGTGTATGCATGTAGGAAGTTCCTTCAATAACCAAACCAAACCAAACCAAACCAATGTGTGACCAAAGCAGTCACTAAGAAACAATGACATGTTATATGGCTCTCACCTTAAGCTTCTGACTGGCTCACAGGTTCTTAGCTTCTTCGATATATGTTAGATTTCAGTTGTCTACACCTTGCAGCTAGGCATTAGTACATTTCTCCAGTCAAAATTAGATTACTATTATTCATATGATATGATGTTAGTGTGTGACATCTTCCACCATTCAGAGTTTCATTACACACTCTTGACCTCCAAATAAGTACAAAACTAGACATGTATAATAGAAATTGCCAAATTATCCAGGTATATTGTGCATATAGTATATCAACAGACAAAACCTAATAGTTTTTTCTACAAGTCTTGGATCTACACCTAATTCTTTCCACACATGACTTCAACATCAGAAACAAAATATTCTCACATCATTTTATTCATACCTCACGATAAGTAGCGATTGCAAGAGTTTGTCATACCGGAGCCCGAACCCTAGCCGAAACTGTGAGGATGGTCACGTGATCGATCACCAATCTTGCATGAGCCAAATCCCAATAAAACTTGACGAACCCACCATCCGCCAAACCCTGGTACTTATTCTTGAATCTTTGGACCTGGTTGAACAACCCTTCTTTCGACTTCGATTTCGTCAGACAGAAACTGAACTTCTCTCCGTCGAAGTCCGTCACCACCAGGACATGCCGATAAGATGTGCCGGAGGAGGAGCCAAACTTCGCCTGAATATCTGGTGGTAGAAAGCCGACCAACTTAGCCATTGCAGATTCCGAAATCTTAATTTCGTCATTCAACAGTACTTGAGAAACACAGAGATCAATGAGATCATCTGATAAAACCGGAGCAGGAGGATTCGGAGGTGGATTCGAAGAGGGAGGGAGAGATTGCGTCGTCGGAGGACGACGGAGAATCGCCGGCCACATAGGGACAAGGGTTTTGAATAGAGGGAGAAGATGGAACGTTTCCCGATTTTCCCCTTCTTGGGGTCTGATACTCTATTGACTATTCTCTATTTCCCAAATAACTTTGTTAACTAATTTTCACACATGTTAAATGAGGTTATTAGATGTAATTAGATGTTAAATGAGGCTATTAGATGTAATTTTCACACTTGCATAAATTACCGTGAAAAAAGGGAAATGTGAAGTATATTTTGGGACGGATGGAGTATTTACTTAGCAGCATCAAATATTTTTAGAAAATCTAGCCTCCCCCTCTCTCTTTCTCTCTCAAACCCTAGCCTCCCCTACCCCTTCTTCATCAGTTAGGGGCTGCCATGGATGATTTCATCCATGGTAAGCCCCTTTTCCCCTTTTATTTTCAGTTTTTAATTCATTTTCTTGTTTTGTTTAATAAATTAGTTTCTCTTTATGAGATCTTTTCAAACCTTGTTATGGGGTTTTTAGTTTCTGTTTTGGAAATCTCCTTCTCCCTTATGGGAGTTGTGAGTATGGTTTTTTTGTTTTTAGGTATGAGAAATTGTTCTCATTGGTTGAAGTTCGAGACTCAACATGAAGGTATTAGAATCTCGGATGCGATCAACATGACTCGGTCAAGAATGTTCTTCCCAAATTACATCAGAATGATAGACTTCCTCATCAACAGCTGCTTGATTCAGCAAATACAAGGGGGTTGCGCGGTATTGCTCGATCTGGTTTATTGTAGTTCCTTCGAAGACGAATTTGATTTAGCCTTGTTTGATTGTATCTTGTTTTTCTTTAATACTTATTGTAGATGTCGTTTGGCCTTCAATTAATGAATTTTCTCTTTCCAAAAAAAAAAAAAAACTTTTTATTTACTTTCACCATGTATGCATATAAGACATCCTAAATAATAGTACTCCTATCCTATAGTCCTATGCTACATTTAATTGAGATTTGAAGGTCAACTTTTGAAGCATTTAATTAAGTAAATAATGGTTTTCATCCTCACTTTCAAATATTTATCAATTGGACTTGTAAAAGACGACCTATTTTTAATTTCAAATTAGGCAACGACCCAAACCTAATACTAAGAAGTGAACTAACCATCTTTTTCAGTATGGTGACTACTTTAGTCTATTTAGTGTTAGTTTGATCAAATTATGTAATCACATGCTTTAATCCATATAATGACTAGGTCAATCCTGCCATTCGATAACATTTTCGCGTTATATTTTAAACTTGTTGCCGTAGTTAGAGATTAAAAGGAAAACGACGAAAAGAGAAGAGAATGGTCGACTAGATTGTTGCGAAATGTCTGAATAGTATTAGGTTAGAGTGAGATGAAATAGGCTTATTAGGAGAATCTAGGCTTAAATTTGACTAATTTTATGTTGAAATTAGATCTTCTATTCCAATAATTTGTCAATATTTATATTTATGTGTGGCGGATTTTCATTAATTATATCGAGAGCATTTTGAAGAATCATCAGAACACCTATTTGATGGTTCCCCCACGTTTATGCCTTCTAATACTTAATTCAATAGTAATTTGTTGAAATTTAAAGTAAAGTGCAAATTTAATAGGAAAAATTGATATCAGGGGTCTCAACTATGGCTCAACATTTTTAATAGGTCTTAACTACTGATTAACCTGTGGAGGTCCTAACTTTAATTTAGGGGGCCTTATCTTTTATTGGACCCAAATGACTTATAACTTGCTGAATAGGTAAATTGATATTTTTGTATTTTATTTTTAACTTCTTAAATCTTTAAACATCTTTCTTTTTTATTTCTTGAACTCATCAACCATATCCTCTGCTTCAATGGACACGAAGGAAGAAAGGGAGGCGGGGAACAAGCAGCATGTAGGGCCACGCAGGGGGTGAAGCTCCAATGGGGCGACAACTGCGCGGGGGCGGCGGTAAGGCAGAATCATGAGCCACAACGTTGAAACGCACCCTAACAACTCATGCTGACCCTTCGCACTACTTCGAAAATGGCAGGAATTGGACCGATTAGCCAAGATTAAGAGCCCATTGTCATCGCAAGAAAGCCCCCAACACTGCCACCAAAGATAAGAAGGTCGCCAATGTCGCTCGTCGTGCTGCTGCCGAGATCGAAACTGTTCGTAAAGGTTTAATTTTTCCAGATTAAAAGTTATATCACCTGATTACTCATTTCTCGTTTTTTTTTTTGGGGTTAGATCAATTGAAGTTTAAGTTGTTATTTTAATTTACTGCGTTTTTATGCTAGAATATTGTTGATGGAAATTTTGTAAAATAGGTTTTGTTGGGATGCGTGAGGGCATCTTTTGTATACAATGAACAATTTGTGACTTTGTCGTCTTTCTCAGTCATAAAAAATGATTGTAGTGTTTTTTCTTTGGTTAGACTTTGAGGAAGCTTGGATTATGTTACAAAGAACTTTGATGTGTTTGGATATCTCGTTGAAGTTCAGTTCATGAAATGTTGGGTCGGTGCGGTGGAGTTCTTTGGTTTAGACAACCACTGTTGATGAGAGATAAAGATGGAGGACAGAAATGATGAACGTTAAAGGCTGAAGGAGATGGGAGGAAGAAGAAGACAGGAGGGGTGTCACGTGATCTTTAAAGGAGTCATGTGACTCATAACCTGCTCCAGCAGGTCAAATAACCTGGAGGGTCCAATAACAGATAATGCCCCCTAAAGTTAGGATCTCCACAGGTTAATCAGTAGTTGGGACCTATTAAAAATGTTGAGCCATAGTTGGGACCCCTGTCATTAATTTTTCCAATTTAATATTCTATTCACTTGCATCTTATCCGATTTTGGACTAATTAATTTGATACACATAGTGACATCAATACACACATAATGGATGTGCTAGAATTTAAACAGTAGACATCCTAGACTTAAAAATTGTCTTGAAGAATCACCTTATTATAAGTTTTATGCGAAACACGTGAAAATGGCTTGTAACCATATCAAACCAATATATTAAATTAGAGCAACCAATAATCGCAAACTTCAACTGTCTAATAATATCACGAGTCAACTTCTTTCTCTCTCAATAACGGAATTCTTGACGGTCCATATTGTTTGAAGCTAATTCTTTTTTGTCACTTGAAACTTGAAATCCAGAATTACCATTTGTAAATTTCATTTCAGGACTTGAATGGTTGAGTCCAGTTCAATTCGAAACTTTCTAAACTCGAAAATTTGAGTTCAAAAAGAGTAGTAAGTTAAACTTTTTATTCAATTCAATCCAATTCGACAAGTTTAGATTATATTGAATTAGACTTTGGACTTTTTTCATTCCACTACTTAAACCCCCTAATCTTATTAGAGTATAAAGGACATCGAACCTGTTATGCAGTGGAGAAGCCAGACTTGGTTAAGGAGGGGGGCCAAACATATTTCCCTTTTTAATATTATTCCATTGTGAGGGGGCACTTTACTAGAATTTTTAATTTTCTTTTATTTGAGTCATTTATCTACTACAAATACGGTTGGGCTTAGTGGCGGATCCATGATTCTTATATAGATAGGCCAAACTTGGTGTAATAATTTTGTTTCAAAAGTTATATACCAGGTCACTCATTTTTTTTAGTGAATAAGAAGGGGCAAGGCCCAATAACAAAACGGTCACTCATAACTAAAGCACTTATATATCGCTTTTTTGTTATAACATAAATAATACTCATTCTGTATGAAAAAGTAGATATGATTAGAGATATGGGATATTTTGCGATTGAGTAGATAGATATGATAAGGAAATAACATGATACGTTTATTTGAGTAAGAGAGTGGGTGACCTCAACGTTTTAGTAGTGGGAAGATTATCATGTGTTAAGATAATAAAGAGATCATACTGAACATTAAAGTAATAAAAATAGTATTAAGTGACAGATGGAACTGAATAGTATGAAGAGTATTATAACACAAAGGTGTACTAAAAAAAGTATTTATTAAGGGACATTGTTGAATATTATGTAATGATAATAATGTTCATGCTTGAAAATTTTATTATTCCTGTAGCAATTAAGTACTACCCTAAGAAGTAAAGATAATGACATAAATTATTAGAAAGTGAAAACCAAATAGGAGATCATGTTAAGCAATCATAGTTAGCCTAAATAAAAGGAAAGAGAAAAAAAGCCAGAACTACAAACAAGAGAAAGCCAACGCCGAAAACAAGAAAGCAAAAATCGATTCGGTTCATTTGAATCGAACGCGCAACCCTTTGGACATTAACCATGCGCTTCTACCATCTACTCTATCATACCTTATAGTACTCAGATTTTCCAAATATTATACTTATCCACTTTTCTATGCCAGCAGGTTCCATGGCCCTCTTAGGCCCCTTAATAGCCTCGCCCCTGCTGTTATGCTTACTTATTTCAGTTCCTATCAGAAAAATAAGTTCAGATGTGCACATATAATGACTATTGACTAATAACTTCAGATAAGTTCGATTCAACAGAAAATAAGGTATGACACTCATAAAATAAGGTTCAATAAGTTTAGATAAAGTCTAATAAGAACTAATAAGATCTAGTAAGTTCGAAGATAAATCCATATAAGCGAAAATAAGTTAGATTAAATACGCCCATCATGACATCACTAGTTCACTACACATCGGGCTGATTAACAGATCAGGTCGGATCGGGTTAATAATAAACGGGTTGAACATGTCCCAACCCAAACCTAACCCGTTTATTAAACGGGTTACAAATATCAACCTTGACCCGACCTGTTTATTAAACGAGTTACCCATATAACCCGTTTAACCCATGTACTTATTTATTACTATTAAATTTTTATTAAAATTTATTAGTTTAATCTCTAGGCGATATGTATGTTTCCTCAGTTTGTATTTTCACTAGCTCAGTTTAACTTCTTCATTGCTAATCTTAGCTTTTTACATGTTCAGTGTTAAATCCTGGATCCTTTTTATTCTCTCATATTTTAACACACAATAAACGGATATACACTAAACGAAAAGAACGATCTCCAGAGAATGTGACCCTTCTCCATGGTACAAGACCTTTTAATACAGACCAAACCACCAAGGTCTTTGTTGTGGGAACTTAAGCAAACAAGTTATTTAAATGAAGGATAAAGAGGATAGACTTATCAATATGGGTTACCAAAATGGTACAGACACCAACCTGCATTCAATATCAGCTTAACGTTGATAATGAAATAAATGCATATTCAAATAAAAAAAACTACCCAAAAAAAGAGTACTTAGGCCTTTCAATAGTTACAAAAGACCCAAACTTTCACTTCAACTTCCTTATTCCATCTTCTTGCTCTTCATTTCATAACAAGATAACACTAGAACAAACCCAACACCAAATGGTAACAAATTCTTCCCCCACATCAACCTTTAACCGAAGCACAAATCATACAACTTCATGATATCCAAGAATATTTCAATAAAAAAAAATGAACACAATCATTTTCCTCCCCGTATCAACCTTTATTGAGATTACCTTCGTGTCCATGAAATAGCAATGCACAAATATATATATTTTCCAAATTACAACCTTTACTTAGCTTTAATCCATTAATTATCCAAACAATAGAAAATGAACACAATCATCTTCCTCCCCTTATTTCCCTCCAAATCCTTGTATCAAAAGTCTAAACATAGTCCAAATGTTAATCCACCAAGAAATCATTAAAAAAAAAAACCATGTACTAATTCAATCAATTAGTTATGGCGTTGAAGATACCATTATATAACTGTGGGAGGCTACTCTTATCTACACCTAGAAATGCAGTCGTGTTAGACAAATTAAGTTCAAGAGTAAAAATTAATTAAGGTACAAACAGGAAGTTAAAACGAGCAAAAATCAGTTTAACTTAGCAAAAATACACATTAACAAAATGCAAATACAAATCCTAGACATATATTTTAATCTGTAAATCAATAACAGAGCTTAAATTCTTTGAAAATAAACATCAAAAGCACAAGCAAAAACAATCACACAACAAATTCGAGTAGAAAGGAGCACCTAATAAGCATAATTAATCTCAAAGAAAAACCACAAAAGTTCGAATGCAAGTTGAATTGTCAATAGCAAACACCAAAAGTTCTTCAAAATAAAAAGTGAAGATCATGATATAAGTAATCAAAGAGCAAATTTGAACTAAAAGATTGCGAATTAGTGATACAAGCAAGCAACAAATCAAGCTAAAAACTGGAAATTTTTTCTCAAAAACAAGGCAAAAAGTAGAAAATAATAAACTTACTAGAGAAGAATGAAATGAAATTCAGCAAATTTTGATGGAGATTTGATTCTTGAAACCTTGAGAAAGCTTGTTCAGAAAAAGATGGGAGACTGCTTCGTTAATGTAGCAGACGAAATGAAAATTGAATAAAGTAAGAAAGAGTTGGACTAGACTTCAATGTGCTGTTATGTTGCTGGACCATGCACCCAGGTCTAACATAGTATTTTGACAAATCAAGAAAAGGTCATATGAGCAAGTTTAAAAGCACTTTAACTAAAACATCATGAACATAAATTTGTTTACGTAGCAAACCATGTTTTTGTGTCGTTATAATATAATGAAAAGAGCTATAGAAGACTTATCAGCTCAGAAGGAGATGTGAGTCCAGTGAAATAAAGTCTTCCCAGAGACGATCAAGTGCTCGCCCAAAGCGGGAATGCTGCTTCTTCAACACGCCACTCTTCATGGTAGGAGATATTATGATCCAACCCATATTCAACCATCTAATTGATTCAACAAGAAGAGCAGCCTCCTTGATGTCTTCTTCAACTAGCTGATTGACAAATCATAAGTATTTGGAATGCTCTATTTCTGAGATGCTAAGGAGTGTGGATGCATCAGTGTAAATTATATACAGGTGTTAGCCGTAGGAATCTCAATGGACGGGACACTGGCTAGACGCAAACCCCTTTGCATCAGAACCCACAGATGTAAGTGATAGACCTCCAGTTAATCAAGGAGTCATTATAACTTATCAGACATGTGATCATTATGCCACTCGATAACACACCCAGAGAAAAACCAATATCATGCTCCATAAGACACTCCTTGTTCCTTTACAGTTTACATTGAACTAAAAACGCAGAAGCAACATTTTTGACCAAAGACTGCTATCCAGTAAGTAATACAGAACTGCGGAGAAAGACTAGACAATCAATGATGATCCTCAATATAAGGGTGACAGTACCTTCGATGGGAAAATGCCAACAAGAATGCCGCTAGCAAACCACAGAAAATTTGCAGTCAACACCTTCCACCATGTCTAGTTTCTAACATCCAATAAGGCAGCAATTCAAATCAGTTTAGCCAGCATTTACAGTAACAAGGAGTGGTGGACTGGTAATAAAAATAGAAGTTGTTACAGATCCATATTATGGAATATTTGAAATTGTTTTTGAGAGTGTCGACCATTTAAAATATTCAGGAAAGACTTCTTAAGGCTTCACCACAAATGGATATCGTCACAAATGCATCAGCAGTACTCTAACTGGAAACTCACCTGGCAACAAAGACAGCACAGTTATTCTTCAAGTGGTGCGACAGAAATTCAGTCTGCATTCCGCAGCAACATCCTGAAGTGCCCGCAAGCCTCTCCTCGTAGCAGACTTCATTTGTTTCCACAAGATTTATCATATGGTTAAAAACACATCCACTAAAAATTTCTGAAACAAGACACCAAGAAATATGAACCCAGACTAGCTAGGACTGGAGAAAGTTAAAGATTTGAACTGTAAAGCCTTAGCTATGTAGTCAAAACTACAAGAGATACTAGACGTAAACTGCATTATCGTATTGATAATTATTATTCAACATACTGGACATAAATCTAATGTACGACAATTTTGACTGACTAAAAATACAACAGAGAACACTGGCCTGTTAGCAATCTGCAGACAACAGGCACAGTCTTCATAACTTCATACAGATACAATAAAATGGCTAAGAACGCTGCTAAGCTGCTTATTCTAACCACTGCAGTGTATGTATGTTATAAGTCCTAAAATCATTCAGTATTTACTGAACAAGCCATTGAGGCTCTTGATAACATCTGAAATGTGCTCCCCAGCGATATCCTGTATGCCATCGCCACTGATTCATGATAAGTTACAGCCAGTTCCTCCAAAACTGATGCGTTCTTGAGAAAATATTTAACCATTTCCAGCTCCCATTTTGTCCCTTCGTAGTCGTTTATTACAATCCTTTTGAGATGAGATCCCAAACAAGATGGGATTATCTGACTTCCACTCCATGACTCACATTCCAGCTTAGACATTTCAGGGTACTCCTCTGCTTCAAATCTTAAAGTATGGTCTATGATTCCCTGAAAAAAAAAAAAAAAAATTAACGAACCTGTGTGTAGAAAAAGAGGTGAAATCAATTTTGAAATTTTGGAATAGGAAAAAACACACTAACCTCTGTAAAAGTAAGTATTTCTAGCAAAGGTGCACACCTTAGCAGCTCCATTAATATTTTATACCAATAAACATAGCATTCAGAACCCAGCTGCAAACGTTTCAGATTATGAAAGACAGGGAGCTGATGCTCAAGATTAGACAAGGACAAAGCCTGAAACAAGTTGATGAAAGCATCAGTCGATAGCATTGATATAAAACCAGTATTCTTGAAGCACAGACTAAAGGATGAAAGAAATCCAAAACAAACCTCTACACACCCTCGCATCAGATACAAATGTTGAACATTAGACAATGGGCTTACAAGGCTAAGTACATTGTCACTTGAAATTTCATCTTGACAAACAGTGGCGCAAGTAATATTAACTTCAGCTTCAACCAGAGCACTAAATTGGCTGATGAGATACCTAGTCGAACAAACGTCATCATACAGTAGGTACTCCAAGTTTGGAACATCAAGTACAGCCTTTCTCCTTGGGCTGCCAATAAGATATAAATGTACAGATAACCTACGAAGAGAGGCTGAGCGAATTTTAAGGGTCACCGTAGGGTCCCAGATTCCAAGCAAAACAAGGTGCTCAAGGGAAGGACAGCTCGAAACTAACCTACTCATCACAGATTTATCTAAAGGAAACTCATTCAAAGTGAGATGGCACTCTTTCAAGTTCGGCAAACACAGTGACAAGGGAAGTTCAAGGTCGAGATTCATATCGAGCTTCAATACCTCGAGTGTTTGACAAGCAAAAATGGTAAGAGGCAGCGCGCGAGGTTCCCAAACATAAGCAAAAATGTCAAGCTTCCTAACCCTATGGGTTAATGGAAAACACAGCCAGGTACTAAAATTCACAGGTTCCAGATCAGGAAAACAATGTTTTTCACATCTACTTAGCTCATCAGGACATTTACTCTGGCCAAAGTGAAGCCTAAAAGTGGATATATTTTCAGACGACTGACAGGCTTCCAATACCTTATCAACAAACATCTTGAAAACTGGGAAAATATCTTTCATATGTGGACGCTGCACACAATGAGAGATAGGTGAGTCGTCAAAGTCAAGGTGTGCTACCCATGTATAAGCATGCCTCCACCGTGTAGACAACACACTTGTAGCAACAGCATCCTTAGTGGGAAGGAGTGAAAGTATTTCAGCTAATAACACATTAGGTAAACTGCTGATCCTATCTTCTATGAGTATAGCCATACCATCATTACCCTTCCTTAGTTTGCTGAGCTTCGTCGTATCACAGAATCCCAAGACTGGATTCCTGAAGCAAAAATATAAATAAAAATAGAATTACAACACTTACACAGAACTGGTCACATTCATTTTATTATCAGTATAGCAAGGGTCAGGGAAGTACTCCCTCTACAAAAAATATTCAAACTTTTGGGTTGCTGAGCACAAAGGATTAGGATATGCTACAACTGGGACCTTAATTTATACTCCTAAATTTCATTCACCATATATGAATGAATTTCATATCCCTTTTTCTCCTTGACCACAATCAACATATCCACCTGATGATCAGAAAGCAAGAAGCTTCAAGCCAGGGCAGGAGGGGCGGCCACCTTGCAGATCTCAAGTCACAACCCTTCAAAAAAATTGATTTGATGGAACAAACATGAACTAATGAACAATCGCATGAAAGTATGTGAAACTACAAATTGTAACATTAATATTCTTATCATCTGGTTCCATGAAAGTTGAAACAAACATGAACTAAAAAGTTATACCAAATATTTGAATCATAAGTTTATAACATCCAAATTACCCCAAAAATCATCAAATAACATGAGATAAAGAATAAGTAGAATTCATGAAACAAACAATAACAACCGCATCAAAATCAATGCATTAACAATCCATGAAGTGTATCTTAAAAATTGCAACAGATGAAATTTCACATGAAAAATCGCACCAAAAGATAGTCTGAACAAGTAGATTCATCTAAGGAAAAGATGTAAAAGAACCTGGAACGAGCTTTCGGGATCGATTCGAGCCTCATAATTCCGTATGAGTGAGGGAAACTCAGAGGCTTCAAAAGTTCACGGAATCAGGGTTGGGCAGGTTTTAAAATTGCGCTGAACCCACATTGCCCACCAATCTATCTCCAATCTGACCACTGACCAACCAATATTCTTCCAATGAACCCAAGAAGCAGAAACTCGACAACCCATACAACAATAAGACAATTATTTGCTTTCATATCAAATTTAGAGAGGTGGATGTGGATGAAGCTGCAAATCTTTCTTCTATACTGCCAAATTTCCCTAATAGGTGTTTGAAGTAACAAAATGTTGAAATCATTTGAATTTATGAGAAATTTATGAAAATTGAAGAATTTACTTAACAGGGGAGTGTGGTGGCAGGGAGGGGGAAGAGGAGGTGTTAGGACTCTATATTGGATATGTTTTAGGTATAGGATTGTTATTCCTAATCTATAACGAAGTAGGACTCTCTACTAATTAGTTGTATAAATATATTCTATTGATGAATGGAAAAAGGGACTGAGATTGATCCAAGTTTAACATGGTATCAAGAGCCACAAACTGAAAATTCTCTCTACCCAAACCTTGAATAAACCGAACTCTTGAACTAACCCAAAGACTCGATTTTTTTCGAGCTTCCCTGCATATCTCGACCACAAGACAAATTTTTTTCCTACTTTCTTTGATTGATAATCATTGATTCCCCTATTCAAACATATTCTCGCGGCAATCGTCGTGTAATCATGACTGAACAAACCGAAAACAACACCTCCAAACCTGACCCAGTTTATTTTTTAGGCTCCAATGACAATCCTGGCAACTTAATCACTCCGATTCAGTTGAAAGATGATAACTTTGATGAATGGGCACGCGCGATTCGCATGTCTTTGAATGCCAAACGAAAACTTGGCTTTCTTGATGGTACTATACCCAAACCGACTACCGCGGAAAAATTAGCAGATTGGAGTACTGTTCATTCGATGCTTCTTTCTTGGTTATTGAATACGATATCCCCACACTTACGCTCGTCTGTATCTTTCTTTGATAACGCCAATGATTTGTGGTGTCACCTCAAAGAACGATTTTGTGTTTCCAACGGAACCCGGATTTGTCAACTAAAATCGAAATCGGCGAATGCAAGCGAGAGAAAGCTCGGAGTCTTTGGCGGACTACTTTGGCCGGTTGACACGATTGTGGGACGAGCTATCCTCACAAGAAATTGCTCCAACCTGCGCAACGGGGGGATCAAAGTGCCAAGTTCTCGTGTTTCTTGAACAACAACGAACGCAAGACCGTCTTCATCGGTTTTTGATCGGTCTTGATGACGTTTATGGACCGTTAAGATCACATCTTCTTGCCCAAGACCCGCTTCCCTCCATTACTCGTGCATATCAGACGATAGCTCAAGAAGAGCGCTTGTGGGGATCGACTGCTTCCTCCTTGCCCCAGCCGGGTGAGGCTTTAGCCTTTGCCGTCGACTCACGCTCCAAATCTCGAACCTTTACTGAAAATCTGCTGTGCACCAATTGTAATCGCGAGGGCCACGATGTCACGAGCTGCTTCCAGTTAATTGGATATCCGGAATGGTGGGGAGATCGCCCACGGGGTTCGCGCGGAGGCACTTCAGCCCGTGGTGGCCGCACTGGCCGTGGTCGTGGGGGCCGAGGAGCAGCGCCAGCACGCGCCAACAAGGCAGTGGCTGGTGGGATTGGCGACAGGCCCGGCGGTGGTGGGGGGTCGCAACATCGCAGCCCACGTGATCCTGTCGGCGCGGGTCTTGCGGAATTACTGCGAACAGTGGCGGAATGCGGTAGACTTACCGAACTTACCTAAACCCAAAGATCGTCTCGAACGGTGAGTCTTTGTGGATATTAGATACTGGTGCTACACATCATGTGACCGGCACTTTTTCGCACTTCCTATCAGCGCGAAAAATTAATGGATGTCCGGTTGGTTTGCCGGATGGTAGTTCAGCAGAGGCGACTCATGAGGGAGATGTGCTTCTTCCCGACAATCTCAAAATTACTAATGTTTTATTTGTGCCTAATCTTGATTGTAACTTGATTTCCATCCCGCAATTATTAGATTCTGCGAACTATATTGTTCAATTCACTCAAACCTTATGTGTATTACAGGACCGCAGGACGATGACGCTGATTGAAGCGGGTGAGCGGGCCGATGGACTTTTCTTTTTCCGAGGTGTTCCTAAAGTGAAGATCATGGCTGTGGATGGCATGGCCTCGTTAGATGTTTGGCATAAGCGTTTGGGTCACCCTTCGGAGAAAGTTTTGCGTCATTTACCGTGTGTGAGTCAATCTAGTCTTAGTAGTTGCACTAAAGATGGTTGTGATGTTTGTTTCCGAGCCCATCAGCCTAGAACTAGTTTTCCTACGAGTGTTAGTAGAGCTAGTCGCATTTTTGAGTTAGTACATTGTGATTTATGGGGGCCATATCGCACTAAGTCTGCTTGTGGTGCCTCATATTTTTTAACTATAGTTGATGATTTTTCCCGCACTGTTTGGACATATTTATTATATAATAAATTGGAGGTTGAGACTATGTTTCTGCACTTTGTAGCTTTGGTTGACAGACAATTTAATCAGAAAATAAAATGTGTGCGCAGTGATAATGGAACTGAATTTAATTGTCTGAAAAATTATTTTGTGCAACACGGGATCATATTTCAAACTTCATGTGTCAAAACCTCACAACAAAATGGCCGGGTAGAACGGAAACATAGGCATATTTTAAATGTTGCCCGGGCTTTGAGATTTCAGGCTAATCTTCCATTGAGATTTTGGGGAGATTGTGTTCAGGCAGCTTGTCATTTAATTAACAGAACTCCATCTGTAATCCTTGATTATAAAACTCCTTATGAATGTTTGTTTGGAAAACCCCCTACGATGACAGATATCCACATTTTTGGTTGTTTGTGTTATGCCTATAATCTATATCATGGTGGTGATAAGTTTGCTAGTAGGAGTCGTCGTTGTGTTTTTGTTGGCTATTCCTACACTCGGAAAGGATGGAAATTATATGATTTAGATACCAAGAAATATTTTGTATCCCGGGATGTGAAGTTTATTGAACACAAATTTCCATTTCTTATGCCCGACCCATTTCTAGGTTTCGAGTGATCATGTTTTGGATACGGAGTATTGTGAGGAGGAGATGACCTTGCCTCTCGTTGCGGTTCCCGTGCAGGATGAAGGGGGACTTGGCGCAACAAGGGGTGGGGCGCAGGAGGTGATTGTGGCCGACGGCCTTGCCGAGGCTCGTTCGCCTTGTGTGTCACCTGCCGTGGATGATCATGGCGTGTCGTCGGGCATTGATGCGCCTCTAAGGGAGAGACGTGAGGATGGTGTGGAGACTTGTGTAGAGCGTGAAGTTGAGGTGTTGGGAAGGGGTCGACGGAACAAACTCCCAAATACTCGTTTGCAGGACTATGTGACTCATACTATAGTGAAAAAGAAAAGTTCATTTGCTCCGGCAGCTTCTTCATCGACGTCTTCAGGTACTCCCTATCCTATTACACATTATGTTAGTTGTGAAAAGTTTTCTGATAAACATCGTAGATTTCTAGCGGCTATAACTGCAGGGAACCCTCCAAAGTCATTTAAAGAAGCTATGAAGCATGAAGGATGGCGTGCAGCCATGGGAGCTGAGATAAAGGCTTTGGAGGATCAAGGCACTTGGGAATTGCAACCGCTTCCTCCCGGAAAGAAGGCATTGGGGAGTAAGTGGGTGTATACAGAAAAATATGATGAGCAGGGAAAATTGCAGAGATTGAAGGCCAGATTGGTTATATTTGGTCATCATCAAGTGGAAGGAATTGATTATAATGAAACATTTGCCCCTGTAGTAAAAATGACAACGGTTCGGACGTTCCTAGCTATTGCAGCTGTGAAAAAATGGGACATTCATCAGATGGATCGGATGTTCATAATGCCTTTTTACATGGTGATTTGGAGGAGGAAGTATATATGAAAATTCCTCCTGGTTTTCAGGAAGGTAATACTGATCTGGTATGCAGGATGAAAAAATCATTGTATGGTTTGAAGCAGGCACCTAGGTGTTGGTTTGCAAAGTTGGCTACTGCTTTAAAAACCTATGGGTTTAAGCAGTCTTATTCTGACTATTCCTTGTTCACTTTGACCAGAACCAATATTCAGCTGAATGTTCTTATCTATGTGGATGATATGATCATTGCAGGGAATGATCAGGGAGCTTTACTGAACTTCAAAGCTTATCTTGGGAAATGTTTTAAAATGAAGGATTTAGGTGCTTTGAAGTATTTTCTAGGCCTTGAAATTGTCAGGGGGCCACAGGGAATTTTTATGAGTCAACGAAAATATGCTTTAGATATTATTTCTGAGGCCGGCTTACTTGGTGCCAAGCCAGCTGAGTTTCCTATGGAACAGCATCACCAGCTTGCTTTGGCTGATGGTCCTCTGTTGGATGATGCTGAGCGGTATCGCAGATTGATGGGCAGGTTGATTTATCTCGCTGTTACTAGACCTGATTTGGCATATTCTGTTCACATATTGTCACAATTTATGCAGGCTCCAAAGGTTGTTCATTAGGAGGCCGCTCTGCGGGTGGTTCGATATTTGAAGAAAAATCCAGGACAAGGTATATTATTTCGTTCTGATAGTGATCTCCGCCTTGAAGGGTGGTGTGATTCGGATTGGGCCAGTTGTCCTATTACTCGGAGATCCATGAGTGGATGGTTTGTTTTGTTGGGATATTCTCCTGTCTCCTGGAAAACTAAGAAGCAGCCTACAGTGTCTCGGTCGTCTGCAGAGGCGGAATATCGCTCTATGGCTGCTATTGTTTGTGAATTAAAGTGGCTAAGGCAATTATTAGGTGATCTTGGAATTCAGCATCCTGCAGGGATGAGATTATATTGTGATAGTCAATCTGCGTTATATATTACCAGGAATCCGGTTTTTCACGAACGTACTAAGCATATTGAGGCTGACTGCCATTTTGTTCGTGATGCAGTGACTGATGGTCTAGTAAATCCGTCATATGTTCCTACCAAGTTTCAGTTGGCTGACATTTTTACTAAAGCACTTGGTAGGACTCAGTTTGAATTTTTGTTGTCCAAGTTGGGTGTTCGCAATTTGCACGCTCCAACTTGAGGGGGGGTGTTAGGACTCTATATTGGATATGTTTTAGGTATAGGATTGTTATTCCTAATCTATAGTGAAGTAGGACTCTCTACTTATTAGGTGTGGCAGGGGAAGGGGGTGGAAAGAGGGAGGAGAGAGAAAGGCGAATGTGGGGGGGTGGTGCGGGGTGGAATTTTTGGTGGGAGGAAGTGATGTGCAGCACCAACCTTGCACTCGACCACTACACGACCTCGACCACCAGCCCTCGTGCGGCTTCGACTGATCCTCGTGCAGTGCGCGAGCCGCGAGCCCAACTGACCTTCGTGCGGTGCAACCTCTGGCTAGCCCTCGTGCGGCGCTGTTGTGGGTTGATGAAAGAAACAGGGGAGGAGGAAAGAAAAAGGACGCAGGAGGAGAAGGAAGAAAAAGAATGCATGAGGAGAAGAGAGGGAGGAGAGAGAAAGATTGAGGGAGGAGGTAGAAGAATTTTTTCCTTGAATAATGCAAAATACGGTTTTAATTCCGTAAATATCTTTGGAAGGGAAATTAATTCCCTGCGTACCGTCCACGTAGGACGGCACGCGATATATTTTTTTTTTTTTTTGTACTTAAGTAAAACCGCTACTTCAAGTAGCGGTTAACCTTTGTAAGCCGCTACTTCAAGTAGCGGTGAATTAAAAATAAAAAGGTAGCGGTTAATATTAATTGACCGCGACTTCAAGTCGCGGTTTACTGGTACCTGGACCCCCAAGTTGATGTTTGGCGCTGACTAAAGTAAACCGCTACTTCAAGTTGCGGTTCATTAATGGAAACCGCTACTTCAAGTAGCGGTTTACTATAATCCCCAAATCGCACCCTAACTTTCCCAATTTCTCATATTCGACGATTCTTCTCTCAAATTTGTTTCTCCCTCTCTCTCTTACTAACCGTCGCCCACAACCCACACAACACCACCGTCGATCACCGGAGCTACACCACCGTCGATCACCGGAGCTCAGCCACGAAGAACGTCGCCCACCGTACAACTGACGCCAGGCGATTCGCTGCGTCGCACAGCCTCACCACCAACAGCTCGCCGCACAACCGTCCATTAGCCCAGGTGAGTTAATTTATTTGTTTTTTTTTATTTAATTTGCTTAGCATGCCATATTTGTTATGTATTTTAGCTTTGTAACTGTTGTTAGATGGAAATTGATTGGTTTGATTAGTATAATTTAGTATTTTGCATAATTTAGCATTTTGTGATGGTTGATTTTGCATGAATTGGAAGGTGATTTATTGGTTATATTGGTTGGTTAAAAATGGTGTTGAGCATTTTGTGATGGTTGATTTTGCATGAATTGTTGTGTTTAGGTTGCAAATGCTACTAGTATAGGTGAAGAATGGTGTTCATATTGTTTGAATGTGTAGAATAAGAATAACTTTAACATTATGTTTTTTGTATGTAGAATATGGAACAACCTAAATATCCTTTATACCTTTAATATGTATATAATATGTATTTTTCTTTCTATGCAGGCACATACTTTATCTGATGTTGCTCATAGGTGCAAAGATCGTACTAGAGGCCGCCGAGTCATTGCCTCCGGATATGGGGCGCCGCTTGTTTGCACGGACATTGCGCACCATGAGGGGACCGTGTATTGATGCTTGTTAGCCGAGCCGGACATGGCCACATCTTACGGGGCGTGCCTACCTCTGTCGCACATACATCGACTTCTACATCTTCTATATCTCGCTGCCCATACATCTACCACAGCACCTTTGCTTTCGCCTCCGGTCCGTCGAGAGGACCTACCGACGCCGTTCTGCCACCACTCCATCTTGTCTTGATGCCATTGCAGAGTCTAGTGAGACCACACCTAGTTCATCTAGACCTTCACAAAAGAAGAAGAGGGGGTCTTAGCACTTTCATTTGTTGTTTGTATAGTTCGTTAACACTATGTTAAATATTAAACTTTGTTTGTGATTGACACATTTTCTTAATCTTACTTCGTAATTAAGAAATTATTGGATAAATGTGAATGTGGATGAACTTGGTGTTTGGTGATTGATGTATGCATAGACTTGGTGTTGTTGGATGGAATTTGGTGTTGAAATTGCAGGTTGGATAGTGATGCGCTCAAGTTATACGATGTTCTTGTGGTATTTTAGGTGCACATTGCTAAGGGATTTGTTCGTAATTGTTAAGGTTTGCATATAAATCATCCTTAGCGGAAGTTCAGAGTTTTGCGATATAAGTTGTGTTAATGTCATGCATTCCGAGCTTCCAAGGTGAAATGCATTTGAGCCGAGCATCACAAGCCACAAGCTCGTCGAGCTCAGCAGCACCTAGCATCACACGCACACCCGCTAACCAAGCATCGCACAGCAAGCAACAAGCATCGCCCAGCCCCAGCCATCGCACGCCCAGCAGCAAGCTAGGCCATCGCTCGCCCATCGCGCACACCCGCACGCTCAGCCAGCGCTCACTGCCCAGCGCCCAGCGCTCGCGACTCGCGAGCTTCCTCGCACCTCGCGACGAGCCTTGCTCGCACCTCGCGAGGATTCTCGCACGGTGCGACCTGCGTGGTTTGGCCCAATTCTTCAGCTCGTTGCGAAGGCAGTAGCTCATCGCACGGTGCGACCTGTACCGCACCTCGCGACCCCTATGGCGGTCTAAATGTCGGCTGACTTTTGAGCCTTAGTATAAATACTAAACTTTGTTTTTGGACCTAAAACACACACATTTGAGGAGAGAGAATATCCAACACTCCATTCTTCTCTTCTTCTCTTCTCTTTTTAGTTTTTGTTTTCTAGTTTAGTTTTAGTAGATTTCAATTTTGGGATTGGCTTATGCTATGCCGATTGTAGCTTGAACCGTTCTTGAACGAGATTAATATGAAGCTTCAAGCATTATTGTGAGATCTTTCTTCTCTATTTATTTCCTTTGATTATGGTTTAATTTCTATGCTTGCTTTCAATGGTTTTTGCATGATTATGCTAGGAACGTTACTAGTTTGATTGTGTAATTAATCTAATGCTAGATTTAAGAATAGAATCGGATTGTTTTATTCTTTTATCAATTGGTAGCAAACTAGGGAGTAACATAGATGCAGATCGTCTTGGTTATTTCTTGGGGAAATTGAATCAACTGTTGAACGTTTATCGCTTGTATGACGTTAGCAGGTCTGTTGGTTCTCTGTGTTTATTGCTGCTATCGGATTGAACTTAGACGCGATCGGACTAGGTTATCCTTTAGTTAGGGTTTTATAGTCACGCTGATCGTGCTATTCAACTAGGAATAAGGAGAACGCGAGATTAATTCTCGGCTATAGATAATCATGGAATTAATTAGAGTTGAGGTTCAATGATCGATAATGAATTGAAGTGCATGTTAATCGGATTCAAGATCTTCCTATATTGATTTCTCATCTTATTTATATGTTAGTTAGTTGTAGTCTAATAACAACTCTTTGAAACCCCCCCTTTTGTTATTATTAAGTTTCTCGACCGTTAGAGTCTTCTAGGTACTAACGCACGCTAAGTATAGAACTCGTCCCCGTTTCCCTGTGGATACGAACCTTACTTCCCTTATACTAGTTTAGTGTAAAAGAGAGTAGGAGAAATTTTATCTTTGGCCGGGTGGCGTTCACGACAAGCGCGGCCCGCCAAATTTTGGCGCCGTTGCCGGGGACACGGTGTTACTTGTTTATATTTAGTGTATGCTTTTGGATTGTATTGCTAATGGTTTTTGTTTATGGTTAATACTCGTGCTACTAACCAAGAACCTTTGCAGTACGATCGAGATCTAGAACTAACCCTTTTCAGGTTGAGAAGAGAATTGCGTGAAGACTTTAGAGAGCTCCCTTTTTCGCTTGAATTTGAAGAAGAGATGCCTCCTAGAGTTGAGCACCGCACTTTAAAGGAGCTCACTGCTCCTAACCTTGACCAACAACCTTTGTGTATCACATTTCCGGAACCGGAAGTGGGGGACACATTTGAGCTAAAGTCGGGGTTGATACATTTGCTTCCCTCATTCCATGGGCTAAATGGTGAAGATCCAAATAAACATTTGTCAGAGTTTCATGTGGTATGCGAGCAGCATGAAACCAAGTGGAGTTTCGGAAGATAGAATCAAGCTTAAAGCTTTCCCCTTTTCGCTAAAAGACGCAAGCAAAGGACTGGATGTACTACCTTCCGTCCGACAAACATCACCACTTGGGCTCAATTGAAAAAGAGCTTTCTCGAGAAATACTTTCCCACTTCTAAATCATCTACATTGAAGAAGGAGATAAGTAACATTGAGCAACGGGGTGATGAGTCATTTTATGAGTATTGGGAGAAGTTTAAGAAGTTATGTGCTAGTTGTCCATACCACTGGTTATTCGAGAGGAAGATTTGGTGCTATACTTCTATAATGGCTTATGTGATGAGGATGCTAGGATGGTCAATGCAGCAAGTGGTGGATCCATTGTGAATAAAACCGCACTCGCTGCTAAGGAACCGTTAAATGAGCTTCTTCGAAAGCTCGAGGCGGTTTAGTAGAAGGGTCCGGAACTCGACGTGTGGTCTCCGAGGGTTCTAGTTCTTCTAAGCCGGAAGATCGGGTGCAAGCTCTCACATCCGTGATGCGAGACTTCATATTGAAAGAGAAAACTCACCAAGTGAAGGCTTGTGGCATTTGCTCTTCACATCATCCAACCGATTTTTGCCCTCATCTACAAGAAGAACCGAGGTGAAGAGGTTAAGGCGGTCGGTTTTCGGGGCCAAGGTTTCCGGAAAAGATATGATCCATATTCTGGTACCTACAATTCGGGATGGCGAGATCATCCTAATTTGAGGTACGGGAACTCATCAGGGAACCAAGCGGCCGCCACACGCCTATATAACCGCCCACCACCTTCTTATTCGAGAGCACCGGAGCAAGGAGCTCCATATTTTTCGGCCGCAAGGCCAACCACAAGGACCGAGTACCGGCATGTCTACACAGAGGATATGATTAATGCTTTAACTAAAAATGTCACTAACATGCAGGGAAATATGGTTCAGTTTCAGGAGGAGACCCGTTCGAGCATCAAGAACTTGGAGAGCCAAGTAAGCCAAATTGCGGGAGCTGTAACCAAGTTAGAGGCTAGGGATTCGGTGAGGTTTCCATCCCAAATAGAGCTCAACCCTAAGATGAACGTGAGTGCTATCACATTAAGGAGTGGAGCGGAAATTGCAAGCAAAGAGAGGTTGGTGGTTCGAGACAAAGAGATAGTGGAAGAGGTGATCGAGCATGAACCGACAACAGATTATACATCATTGCCACCTCAACAAGAGGCGAAAGTCCAAAAATCACCTCCTCCACCTTATGAACCAGAGCCACCCTTTCCCGAGGCATTGAGAGAAACCCGCAAAACAGAGCACACCAATGACATTTACGAAACCTTTCGTAAATGTGAGGTAAACATTCCCCTTTTTGATGCTTTAAATCAAGTACCTAGGTTTGCTAAGTTCTTTAAAGAATTATGTACTTCGAAAAAAAAGCAAAAACAAAAGGGAGTGCAAAAAGTGAAGGCTAGCGAGCATGTCTCTGCTATCTTTCAAAAGCAATTGCCTCAAAAGTGCAAGGACCCAGGCATGTTTACCATCCCATGTACCATAGGTGACACCATGTTTCCTAAAGCCATGTTAGACTTAGGTGCGTCAATTAATGTGATTCCATATTCATTGTATAAGTCTTTGAAACTTGGCAATTTGCATGAAACTGGTGTGGTGATTCAATTAGCTGATAGATCCAATGTTTATCCTAGGGGTAAATTAGAGGATGTGTTAGTTACGGTTGGGAAATTGAAATTTCCTGCCGATATTTATGTTTTGGAGATGGAACCCGATAAGCATGCCGCCCCCATCCTTTTGGGGCGACCTTTCTTGAAAACATCTTGCACTAAAATTGATGTTTGCGCTGGTTCTTTGACCATGGAATTCGAGGGAAAGGTAGAGGCGTTTAAAATCGATGATTCTAAGCCTTTGATTAAGGATGATAACCCTCTTTACTCTATTAACATTGTTGACTCTGTTTTGCATGATGTTCTTGATGTTGAGCATGTTGATGAGTCGATAAATGTTGATGATGCCTTGGTTGAGGATTGTGCCTCTCCTACTAACATGCAGGTTATGGTGCCGGAGTGGAAAGAGCGGAAAAAGCCTCCCCGATTTACCACCTTGTTTTGAAACTGTACCACTAACGATGCATTGCAAGAGTTCTTCTCCGTTAGTTTTGCAGGTACTCGAATTGGAGGTTGACATGGAGCCTCCATTGTCACACATGGAGCACAAGCCCAATTTTTGAGCTTAAGGTACTAAGTCGAGCTAACGACTTTAAACAACAGCGCTTCTCGGGAGGCAACCCGAGACCCCAACACCCCGAGACCCCGAGACCCCTTTATTTTCTTTCTTTCTCTTTATTTTTCATCAAATTTCCACCACCACAACAAATTTTCTTTCACCCACCACCCACCCACTAAAAAGATCCACAACCAATCTTCATCCACTTGGAACCAAAATCCACAAAAGACAACCCGTTGGGAGGAGTTCAATAGCTAGGAATTGGTACAACTAGAGGGTTGAGATTGTTAATGTATCTTTTCGATCTCTTAAGCTAGGTGAAACACTCACAAATTCAAAACTTTTGAACTTGTCATTTGTTTGAGTGATTCGAGGGAGAGGGTTGTGAGTTGATTTATGAGATTTGAGTTGGTGTTAAGAAATTTGAGTTTGACGGATTGTTTGGTCATGAGTTTTGAGCATTCGATCTTCGATTTACCCGATTTTCGATTTTCTCCCCCATTTTCGGTTTACTTTTTCTTCTAATTGTCGACACATTGAGGACAATGTGTAGTTTAAGTAGGGGGAGGGTATTCTCATTCTCATGTATCTATGTTGTGTATATTACTTTCAATTTGAAAAAAAAAAAAAAAAAAAAATGAAACAATGAAAAAAAAAAAATGATGATGAAATGAAACCCGCTGAGTTGAAAACCCACAAGGGTGGGCGACTCAGGCAAAAATGGGGGCCCGGATAGGTTGAAAACCCGAAAGGGCAACTTATGCAAAAGAGTGGCTTATATTGAGCGGGTAAGATGGTGAGATGAAAAAAAAAAAAAATGTGAGAAGCTAGGATGAAAACCCGAAAGGGCTCCTAGGCAAAATGAGAGATTAAGAGAGAATTATGTATTTTGAAGATTCATTTGCCGGAGATTTGTTTTGGCTTTCACTTTCTTTTGGTTTATTGTTTTTGGGAGTAAGCATGGAATTTATCCCTTTTTGTCTTTGTTCCATAGCTTGCTTATATAGGTTGGTTGTAATAGTAGTAGTAGTTTATCTTTTGAGGTTTTAGGCGAGTTGTCATTTTGATTGTGGCGTTGGAGTGAGATCCTTTGAGATCCTTCGAGATTTGAGCTCACATTTTGGTTGTCGTTTGGTGATTATTGTTGTCGCGTCTTTTTTATTTTTCGGGTGAGCTCGAATCTAAGTGTGGGGGAATCATCATCCCTTACGTTTAGGTTTTTGAGCGGATGTTGTTAAGATGTGATGATGATGATGTAGTTGATGGGGAGTGTAGGTTGGTGTCGTTAGTTTGGGTGATGATTTATTTGGTGATCCTCATTTTGAGTTTACTCGAGGTCGAGTAAAGTTCAAGTGTGGGGGTATTTGATGCGCTCAAGTTATACGATGTTCTTGTGGTATTTTAGGTGCACATTGCTAAGGGATTTGTTCGTAATTGTTAAGGTTTGCATATAAATCATCCTTAGCGGAAGTTCGGAGTTTTGCGATATAAGTTGTGTTAATGTCATGCATTCCGAGCTTCCAAGGTGAAATGCATTTGAGCCGAGCATCACAAGCCACAAGCTCGTCGAGCTCAGCAGCACCTAGCATCACACGCACACCCGCTAACCAAGCATCGCACAGCAAGCAGCAAGCATCGCCCAGCTCCAGCCATCGCACGCCCAGCAGCAAGCTAGGCCATCGCTCGCCCATCGCGCACACCCGCACGCGCCGCCAGGCGCTCCACGCGCGCGCCCAGCGCTCGCGACTCGCGAGCTTCCTCGCACCTCGCGACGAGCCTTGCTCGCACCTCGCGAGGATTCTCGCACGGTGCGACCTGCGTGGTTTGGCCCAATTCTTCAGCTCGTTGCGAAGGCAGTAGCTCATCGCACGGTGCGACCTGTACCGCACCTCGCGACCCCTATGGCGGTCTAAATGTCGGCTGACTTTTGAGCCTTAGTATAAATACTAAACTTTGTTTTTGGACCTAAAACACACACATTTGAGGAGAGAGAATATCCAACACTCCATTCTTCTCTTCTTCTCTTCTCTTTTTAGTTTTTGTTTTCTAGTTTAGTTTTAGTAGATTTCAATTTTGGGATTGGCTTATGCTATGCCGATTGTAGCTTGAACCGTTCTTGAACGAGATTAATATGAAGCTTCAAGCATTATTGTGAGATCTTTCTTCTCTATTTATTTCCTTTGATTATGGTTTAATTTCTATGCTTGCTTTCAATGGTTTTTGCATGATTATGCTAGGAACGTTACTAGTTTGATTGTGTAATTAATCTAATGCTAGATTTAAGAATAGAATCGGATTGTTTTATTCTTTTATCAATTGGTAGCAAACTAGGGAGTAACTTAGATGCAGATCATCTTGGTTATTTCTTGGGGAAATTGAATCAACTGTTGAACGTTTATCGCTTGTATGACGTTAGCGGTGTCCGTTGGTTCTCTCGTGTTTATTCTTTGCTATCGGATTGAACTTAGACGCGATCGGACTAGGTTATCCTTTAGTTAGGGTTTTATAGTCACGCTGATCGTGCTATTCAACTAGGAATAAGGAGAACGCGAGATTAATTCTCGGCAATAGATAATCATGGAATTAATTAGAGTTGAGGTTCAATGATCGATAATGAATTGAAGTGCATGTTAATCGGATTCAAGATCTTCCTATATTGATTTCTCATCTTATTTATATGTTAGTCAGTTGTAGTCTAATAACAACTCTTTGAAACCCCCCCTTTTGTTATTATTAAGTTTCTCGACCGTTAGAGTCTTCTAGGTACTAACGCACGCTAAGTATAGAACTCGTCCCCGTTTCCCTGTGGATACGAACCTTACTTCCCTTATACTAGTTTAGTGTAAAAGAGAGTAGGAGAAATTTTATCTTTGGCCGGGTGGCGTTCACGAGAAGCGCGGCCCGCCAGATAGCTTTTTTTTTTTTTTTTTTATGTTTCTGGCATTTTGGCCAGTTATGGGGAAGCAGCAATGAGAGGCGTTTTTTTTTTTCCATAAACCGCTATCTCAAGTAGCGGTTTACATATTAGAGTATGATTTGTGTTTGCAAGATCTTGACCACATAAACCGCTACTTCAAGTAGCGGTTTATATACATAAACCGCTACTTCAGATAGCGGTTTATGTGTATAAACCGCTACTTGAAGTAGCGGTTTAATTTAAAATAAACCGCTACTTCAAGTAGCGGTTTACCTGGGGATAAAAAAAAACATTTTCTCGCGTGCCGTCCCTACGTGGACGGTACGCTGGGAATTAATTTCCTTTCCGGCATATTTCTGGAATTAAAACCGTATTTTGCATTATTCAAGGAAAAAATTCGGAGGTAGAAGGAACAGTGAAAAAAAAAGTAAAATGGAAAATAGGGGTTTTTTGACCGGTTTAACAAGTCACCAATCAACTCGGACCACTAATGTAAAGGGGGAGGTCATAGTTGGGACTGAACAATAAAAAACGATAGTTGGGACTGTTTTTATCAGGACGCTCATAGTTGGGACTGATTAAATCAATTTTTCCTAAATATAAATCAATAAAGACAAACTAAGTAGAGTTGGTGAACAGTGTAAAAGTCAGATCGTTGCGAGTAAAAAGAAACTGAGGAAGCAAACGTTTGATATTTAGGTGCCAAGCCCATTAATTACATTCCAGTTCAATTGAATAGTTGCTCTTCAAGCTCATATCAATTTTTGTGAGTTATGTTTGCTTTACAATAGATTTGATAAGGACGAGCCTGGCCCAAAAACCAGGTTTGGGTAATTCTGGCACAAACTGATTGCTCGACACATTTTTAGGTTTTGGGCATGATTTTGGGCCTGAAATATGTTAGTATGTGGCGTAGGATTGGGATCTCAAATTAGCCTAACCCGATTTTTAGCGGATTTGGGTTGAAATTTTCAAGCCGAAAATTAAGCTAATGAAGCTGACTGCCAGTCTGTCACTCACATTATATTCATATCTAACTAATTACATAAATTGGACTTTGGAGTTACTCAAAAGTCAAAATTAAAATAGACAAGAAGCAAGAAAGCAACACATCACTATATCTCAATTTTTTAAAAGGAAACCAGGAGTTAGAGGTTTATTCAGAGATACCACAATATACCATCTCCTCTGACGAAGATGATGACAAGACCATATCTTAATTTTTCAAAAGGAAACCAGGAGTTAAAGCAAGTATGAATCTGACTTTTACTCCTTTTATGAGGATTTTCACTTTTCTGGAATATTGATTAATTTATTCCAGGTTCCTCCGAGTGCGATGACATTGAGCCTAAGATTATCGGTGACCGCTTCTTTTAAGAAGTCATCACCTCTTGGCTCTATCGGCCATGCTTCGAGAGATGCTCCCCGGGTAGCCGATCCGGAGTTAGTTTCAAAGGGTGGTCCTATTGATGAATTTATCATCAATCATCCCATCTCAAGTGGTGCTTCTCCCCAGTTGGAAAATGTGGCTACCCTTTCTTTAGAAGGGTATGATGCCCCCCAGTTGGAAGATATTGAGCATTTTCACGTGGAATCTCCTGAAGAGGAATTGTTTCATCATCTTGACGAAAATCCCTTGGAATCAAGTCCTTTAGATATTGAAGTTCCCGGCTTTCATGCTGCTACCACGATTGTTATAGCGATTCCTTCTATCGCTAGAGATGAAGTTCCAAAAAATGTTGTCCCTTTAGAGATTACACCTTTACGGAGCAGTACTGACCTTGTAATTACCTCTGTTTGCAAAGGCTCTTCATCGACTTCAGCATCTACTTCAGGGACTGGTCTGCCTCTCTTTCCTCATGAATTCATTCTATAATACCAGACTTCATTCTCTTGCTAACTTGGCTTCTCTTCTTTATGATGCAGAGGGAAGCATTCAAGAAGCAAGTGTGATAAGAGTCTGATAGAAGGAAAGAAATTAGTCTGCAGACAACTATCATTGTAAGGGATCAACCTGGAAGTGATCAACCCACTTTTGCCAATAGTGATCATTTCAGTGATGAGTCATCGGCGCACATAAAACAAGAAGATAAAATCTGGGATCTCTGCTTAATCTTAACCAACAACCTTTATTATCAGGCTTCTGCACAGGCTCTTAAGCAAATTTTAGAATCCCTGATTTTATCAAGGCTTTGAATACTGGATGCCTTGTTTTGATTATGTTAAGGAAACTCTTCTTCTTCAACAATGCACTGCTGAATCAAGAGTCCAACCTCCAAAATTCTCAGCTCATAAACTTCAGGAAGAGGAGACTTCTTTGGAAGTTCAGGCTAAATCCTTCAAAAATTTCAATAGGCAGATCGAAGATTCCTTGAGTTCTTTTGATTAGAAACTGAAACTTCTTTTCGAGGAAAGACAATTTTTAAAAAATCGCCCGGTCGAGATAAATAAAGAGGAGGTTGATATCGTTAATGAAAAGTCTTCCTTCCAAAGCTCTATTGTAACTGAAGAGAAGAAACTACACTAAGGGCGAACAAACCTTGCTCATTTGAGGCAAGAGATGTTCAAAGATATGGCGGTACATCAAAGCTTGATTCTCCAAAAGGAAAAACTTTGTAATGCTTGGTCTGCCATAAAACACCTTAGTTTGGCTGTTAGACAATGTTGGAATGTCTAGTAACATTATTATTAATGAAATTTGCCATTCAAAGCTCTATCTTTTATGTTGCCATCTATATCTTTTAATAGATATGCATTTCCAGATATTTTCTTATGAACGATGAAAGGACCCTGCCACTTAGGTGACCATTTCCCTAAGCGTGGGTCTTTGCAAGCCGCTTCGGCGGGAACATTTTCCACACCTTATCATGCTCCTGGAATTCTTTGGGCACTACTTTTTTGTTGTAGGTCCTGGCAACTTTCTTTTTGGATTCTCATTTTGGATAGGGCTTCTTCCTTAGCTTATAGAGCATCCATAATTTCGATATTCATCGCTTGTGAATAGTCACCTCCTGATAATCCCATTTGTTGGGCTACCCTTGATGATCTTACATTCACTTCAGCTGGGATCACTGGAGTACGCCCATAAACTAAGTTAAAAGGTGTAACCCCTATTGCTTCCCTTTTAGAGGTCCTGTAGGCCCATAGGGCGTATAGCAACAACTCATTTCATTTTCTTGGGTTATTATGTATGAGTTTTGAGATCCCTTTTACTATAATCTTATTGATAGCTTCAGCTTGACCATTTGCTTGAGCATAGTAAGGCGTTGAATGCAATTTAGTAACCCCAAACCGGTTAAGATATTCCAAGTAGATCGGGATTTCTAAAAGCGTGGCCCGATCAAAGGTTATAGTTTCGGAATTTCAAACCTTGTAAAGATTTTTCTTCTAAGAAATTTATGACAACCTGAGTATTGAGCCCGTTGAAAGCCTGAGCCTCCACCCACTTGGTGAAGTAATCAGTTACCACTAGGATGTATGAATGCTTTTTAAAAGATGCAGGATTGATTTCTCCTATGGCATCCACCGCCCATCCTCTGAAAGGCCAAGGTTTAATAATATACTTAAGTTCTGAAGCTGGTGCCCTGCTGATAGGCCCAAACTTTTGACATCTTTTGCAACCTTTAGCATAGTCTATACAATCCTTTCTCATAGTAGGCCAATAGAAGCCATGTTCATGCAATAGCCATCTCATTTTAGGCCATTTTGATGAGCACCACATAACCCTTGGTGAATTTCTGCCATGAGGGTCAGAGGCTCTCCGGCATCCACACATTTCAAAAGTAATCCTTCGGATCCTTTCTATGTAACTCATTGAATTGCATGCAAAACTTAGTTCTTTGCCATTTTGACTCTATTTGGCACTTTTGTCCCAGTTGGGTCCTGGAGATAATGAATGATTTCGTTTCTCCAAGTCCATTTCCTCCCTTAATATTGAAATTCTATAGATTTCCAATATATCCTCTGATCTTTTTTTATCAAGTTCAATGAGAGGTACTAGGATTTTCTCTCGGAGAATGATATCTTCATTTTGTGAAGGTATCTCCTCTCTAGCAGAAGCTATTTGGGACAGCCGGTCTGCTACCTTGTTTTCTTCTCTAGGAAGGTGTATGAAGGTGATTTCCTTAAATTGTTTAGACAACTTTTGTACTTTCCTACCATATTCCTGAGATACAAGCGATATTCTTTTGAATTCCTCATTTATTTGATAAATGACTAATTGAGAATCTCCATATATCTTTGCTTTCTTAGCTCCCAATTCTAGCAACATGTCTAGTCCAATTAATAAAGCTTCATATTCAGCTCTATTGTTGGTGCATGGACCCTTTAGGGCTACTGCTAGTTTAGTTGGAATCGCATCGGGAGATAAAATATATATTCCGGCTCCCTGCCGTTTCTCCGGTGTTGGATTCATCAAAGAACAAAACCCACGGAATAATATATTCATCAATGATTCCCGAGTCACAGCACGGATGGGTTGCTAAAAAGTTAGCTAAAGCTTGACCTTTTCCGCCTTTTGTGGCACATATATTAGGTCGAACTATAGTAAATGCAAACTCCATTTATTTAGCCTTCCTTTTATAAAAGGCTGGGATATCATATACTTTATGACATCTGTTGGAGATATTACTTCCACTGTAAAGGCCATGAAATATTGTATGAGCTTGATTGATGCATCATACAAGCACAAACACCATTTTCTTTGCCATAGTATACCTTTTCTTAGTGTCATACAGATTCTACTTAAATAGAATATGGCCTCGCTCATGTCCCTTCTCATTTTCTTGAGTAAGGAGACTACCAATGGAATCTTCACAAGTAGACGAGATATAACCTTAATGGATTCCCATTCGTCTTGGAGGTATCAATACGGGATGGCTTGCCAAATCTTGTTTGATTTGATCAAAGGCCATTTGATGCTCCTCGTTCCATTTAAATTCTGATTCGTGTTTTAATCTTAGCAAAGGTGAAAACTTTTTAGTCTTTCCTGCTAAGTTGGCCATGAATCTTCTAACATAATTAACTTCGCCCAAGGAATCTTTGCGGTTCCTTCTTATTAGAGGGTGGCTTAGCGGCCAATACTGCTTTTGCCTTGTTTTGATCAATTTCCATTCCATTTTTATGAATGAGGAATCCCAAAAAGTTACTAGCTTTAACTCCAAATGCACATTTGAGTGGATTCATTTTTAGGTGATATTCTCTCATTCTAGTAAATGACTTAATCAAATGTTCTTTATGTTTTAAAAAATCATTTGATTTTACCAGGATGTCATCCACATATACCTCCATGATTTTACCAATTATGACCTTAAATAATGCATCCATTGCTCGTTGGTATGTGGCTCCAGCATTTTTCAATCCAAATGGCATGGCTACATATTCAAACAAGCCTAATGATTTGGACATCTGAAGGCCGTTTTATTACAGTCTTCATGTGCAATCCATAACTGGTGATGCCCTGCATACCCATCCATGGAAGATATGTATTCATATCTTGATACTGCATCTATTAGGAGATTAGCCACTGGCATAGGGTATTGATCTTTGGGGGTAGCTTTGTTTAAATCCCTAAAATCAATGCAGATTCGTATCTTTTGAATACTGGAACTATATTGGAGATCCAGTCAGCATATTGGCAAGGCCTTATGAACTCTGCCTTGAGGAGTTTATTTGTTTCCTCTTGTATAGGCTCTGTTAGTTCAGGCGCCAGTTTTCTAGGACTTTGGGCCACATGCTTGAATCCTTCTTTGATAGGTAGTTTATGCTCTACTATTTTCCTATCAATCCCAGGCATTTCGTGATGTTCCCAAGCAAAACAGTCCTTAAATTCTTTTAGAATTTTTATGATTTCCTGCTTTTCTTGGTTAGTGAGGAGCTTACTTATGTAAGTAACTCGTGGATTTTCATTATCCCCTAAATTTATTTCCTCTAGTAGATCATGAACCTCTTGTTTAATATCCTCACTTTTTAGCCCATACTTTCTCGTCCTCCTCCTCTAAGGATTCAGTTTCGTGTAAAGTTGAGCAACATGCATTAGAGTTTATAAGAAAATCCTCTTGGTATTTTCTAAAAACTAAATCTTTCATTACTTGATCAACAATAGGGGTAAACCCATTACATCATTCTTCCTAGTCTATAAACATAATAAACTTTTATAAGGAAAATACATCCTAAACTCTACAAACTAATGAGAGCTAAGGGTTGAACATAGTATGGCGCCTGTTGAATATATTCACATTTTGATTGAATGTCTTCAACTTTTGGGGAGTCATTAACTTCTTCAATGATAATTGCACCTAAGTTTTCTACTTCTTGGTGAGTTTGTGACTCATGTTGTAGAGCAATCTCAATTTTGATGGTAGGAACTGACTTTAGAGAGTCCCTAACAAAGACAGAATCAGGATATGTAATTAGACAAACTTCCTCATCTGCTTGAACCATGTCATAAATGTCACTGTTCCACAAAATTAAAACTTGATGGAGTGATGATGGAATATCATAATTATGATGTAACCAATCTCTTCCTAGTATGACATTATAGTGAGTACCATTTTCGATTATAAAAAAACCGGTATAAGTGCCTACTCTTATCTTTAAGATAGCCATTCCTTCCACTTTTTCCGATAAACCAGAAAAATCAGTTATGTTGATTTGTATGTTATGCAAATCTTTTCTAGTTTTCCCTAATTTTCTAAATACAGAGAGTGGCATAATATTAACAGTAGCTCCTATGTGTACCAATACTTTGCCTAATCGGACTCCCTCAAAGTCAACATTTAGGAATAAGGCTTTAGTGTGCTTATTATTGACATCAACTGACCTAAAGATTTTATCTATGATTAACTTCCCTAGGTTAGGTTTTAGAGATGTTTTGTTAGGCACTTTCTTATGAGGTGCATTCAAATAAGATGACAAGCTTCGAGAAGAAGTAATTTTAAAATTACCTGCCCTTTCTTCCTTATCAACTTCATCTGCCCATGACGTGGTATTGGTCTGGAATTCTGGTTGGTCTTCTGATTTCTTGAACTCTGTTGGTAGCATGACCACATTGCACTGCGCGTCTTGCTCCTCTCCCATTTCCGTTTGAGGTTCGCTCATCAGTGGCTCTCCATCCAGAATTAAGTCACTATCAGAAACCAATAAGTCAAAATCCTCAGATCCAAACACTGAATCATAGTCCTCAAAAATCCATTTCCCATTTTCTCTTTCATAAGAGAGTCGCTTCCTTGAGGCTGCTGGTCACCACTCTTTATAGGTGGTAAATCATGTTGTTCCTTTTCCAAAGGCAACAACTTAGTGATTCTAGCTTGTAATGCCTTCTCATCAATTCTGATGTTTGCTATAAGGGATTCTTGCACATTTTGAGTGCTGATTTGAGCCCTTGCTGCAACAGCTTTCATACTCAACTCCTTCATCTTTATTGTCCTACTTTTAGGAAAGTTTTGGACGTCTGATAATGGCCATAGCTTAACTGCTGACTTGATCTTTGGCTTCACTTGGTTCCCATGGGAATTCACCATTCTTTAAAAAAATTTAGGCACAGGAGTCTGACTTGACTCCCTTTCCTTCCCCTTTAAGAGAGGGCCTGAACTGGGGTTGTCCTGTTTCCTAGGTCCTTGACTTCTGTACCTTTTCTGGAATGGACGCTGGTATGCAGGCACATAGGTAGGATCATTTGGGATGATATGAGTCCTAACCATTTCGAAGGTTAGCCTATCTTCACATGGTGAGCACATACCATTTCTTAGGGCCTTCAACCCTTCTACTGCCCTAGTTTGCAATGGGAATTTTAGAGCAGCCTCTTTGTAGGTTTTAGCTCTTTCCTCAAGCATCATCGGGCTTGGAGCTGGGTTGGCATTAATAGGCATCTTAGCTTTGGCTAAGTTAGCCTTGTAGGCTTCTAGCTCCATGGCATGATGTTCCATTTATGAGACAACCAGTCTTTTGAGACTTAAATGCCCAGTTAGGAACCCTTTGAAAACTTGGCATTGATCTGTGGTATGTGATCCATTCATATGCCATCTGCACATATCCTCCAATCCCTCTTCATTGGCTATCTTTGGCATAACCAAGATTCCTTCGTCAAGCAATCTGTTGAAGAGTTGGTTACCTATTTCGGTAGCTTGAGATGCCTGCAAAGTAACAGTAAAAACATGATTAGTCTCTACCATTCCACAGAATAGTTCAAATGGTTCATCCATCCCAACTATATTAACATCTTCTTCATCAGGAAACATGATATTTTTCTTATCAATTTCATCATGGATTTTATTTCTAAAAACAATGCATTCAGAAGTGTCATGAGTTACTGCATCATGCCATTTATAGTATTTTTTACCCTTAACTTCCTCAGCAGTTCTTACTTTATGCCTTCCTATCAGTTTTTATCTTTTTGTTAGATAATAACCAGTCGAAAATAGCATTAGATTTCTTAGCATCAAAAGTAAATTTCCTATTTTGTTCAGACTTCATATCTTTTGGCGCCATGAATTCTTTCTTCTCTAGAGGAGCACACTTATAAGGTACTCCTTGAATGATTTCTGCCACATCCACTTCCTGTGCAGTTTCAAAGTGGAAGGGCTCGTCATTATGAGCAAAGAAGTTATGGTGTCTTGCTGCGCTTTCAGCCTGTAGGTTCCTTTCATACCTCACAGCCAATTCTGCTAATTCAACAAAATCGCCAAAAGCATGACCATTGAACCTTTTTTCGAAACTGAGTTAGCATTCCCTCTTGAGCCATTTGTACAAATTCTCTTTTAGGGATGCTAACATGACACCTGATCTTGGCCATTTTGAATCTAGATAGGTAGTCTTCTATAGACTCTCCTAACTTTTGTTGGATTCTAGCCAGATCACTCAAAGTCACTCCGAGCTCAGTGCGTGCAAAATGATTTGTAAACTGCACCTGCATGTCTTGCCATGGGTGAATGGAATTTGGCGATAAATTTGTATACCATCAAAAAGCAGTCTCAGTAAGAGACATGGAGAACATTCTAAGTTTTAAGAAATCATTGTCAGCTGCCTCCCTGCATTGACAATTGAACCGAACTAAATGATCTTCGGTAGAAACTCTGTCATTGCCTGAGAACAAGGTAAAGTCAGGTATCTTAAACGTTCTAGGAAATGGATTGGCTCTATCAATCTATTCAGGGTAAGGTTTTTGACCAATTTGCCTCTGATTTTTCCTAGATTATCCCCTACTAGTCTTTGGACTAGCGCCTCAACTTGTGCTGCCAATTGATCCTGATGCGTTTGTATTCCTAGATATCCCATGTTTCCGTTTCCCATGTTTACCGTGTGATCATATACATGATTATGGTTAGGATTAAAAGATTGATTTTGATAACCTCCCATAGGGATCTCCTGGTGTTGCATAAAAGCAGGATTGGTTGCACCTTGCGCCATTTGCGATGGGAATGTATGTCCATTTGTGGGCATCCTCTGTTGACGAGCGCCAGTTGCTTGGGAAAATGGAGCTTGGGGTTGATTATACCCCGGGATATTCCCATAATGAGACGTACCATCCATAGTTGGTTGGTTCTGAGGTGTGTAACCATAGGGTAAATAAGGACTCCCAGCCACATCTGGCTGGTTGAAAGGCGCATACGCATACGGTATACTGTTGTTATTTGTAATAAAAGCATCTTGCCTCTGTCCTCCTTGTGATGGTCCAGATTGATGTGTGTTGTCACCAACTTGTCCACCACCCATGGAAATCGAAGGTGATGTCCTGACGCCTGGTGCCAGACTGGCTCCACGTCCGCTGCCATTTCACCACTTCTCCAAACGTTCCCATGATTACCCTCTCCATGACTCAAGGGCATGGCCCTTGTTTGGTTACATGAGAGGAAGTTTGTGGATCGCCTGAAATAAGTATATCTCTAGTTTCAGGGTGGGAGAAATGTACCCTCGGAGGGTAACCTAGTGGAGGAACTTCTGGCTCTATACCAGAATTTCCTCATGCTCTATTCAATGGGACCTCTTCTAAGGCCTTAATTAGTTTCTCATTTAACTGATAGTGTTTTTCGACTAGTGGTACTAGACGAGTAACTACTTCAGTGGCAAGATATGTCGACATTGCCGTGAAAGTTGCACTCATAGTATCATTGATATCTACAAGTATCCTGTCGATCTGCCTAGAGTTGATCTCTCTATTCTCTTCACTTATCCTTTGGAGGATGTCTGTGAACACCTGGCAGATTCTTGGGCTAGAGTCCTATAGTTGGAGTCAAATTGTTGTCTCTGACTCTCTCTGGCTTCTAATAGTAAATTCTTTACTATTTCTGTAAACTTTCCATACATTTGTTGTATAAGTCTACGACCAGTATTACTTGGAGATGAGCCTTCCCTTTGTGGGGTCTCTCCATTCGACTCTTCATGAGTATGGTAAATTGATTCACCATTGTTACCCCCGCTCCCTATTTTTCGGGAGGGGTTGAATAACTTATTTCCATGTTTTGGAAACTTGTTTCCTCCTGAGCAACTTCCTTATTCTTTTTAGAACGTGTATCCGGCATTTTAGTAAAAGCAGCCGTTTTTATTTTACAGTTGGTTTTTCGAAAGTATGAAGAAAAAAATTCACAATTTGTTTATGAATCTTCTTCTCCCACTATGGTCGCTAAAAAACTTATTGGTGCAAAATCAGTTGGTTGGCTTTGCAAACAAGTCAATGCACACCAAGTAGTTTGGTACCGAATGTCTCGGGAGACTTAGCCCCTGGGGGTTACCGGTTTTAATTAGATAAAACCTTGCTAACGTACTTTGCTGCAATTTAATTTAGGATTAAACCACAACGCCTAATAAATTCAGGCGAAATGCAATAAATAGAGCAAACAATAATTAATCTATTAATTAAAGCATAATATCCCCATATATGCCACAAACTTTAAGAAAGAATTTTACAACACATAGGGGGATAAGCCAGGCTGGACAACTAATGGGAAGACACGAAGGCAGTTACCTCCATGGTTCCTTGCTTCAATTGGAGAATTACATTATTCGTCGCCAGAACATGTTCTACGTCTAAGGACTAAACTATAACCCCAGAAGGGGGTTGGCTAGGCTAGAGCTAGGCTACGCTAAGAAAAGAGTAATTGCAAGTTGTTTTGTGTGTGTTGTTGTCGCTGTTTGATGATTGCTCCTCTATTTATAGAGAAACATGTCGCATAACTTCCGTGCTACTTGGAGGGAAAACATTTGAATCATCTTTGAATCAAATATTAATCATTCTTCTGGCGCTAAAGAACTGTAGCTCTGCACATTCGTCCTAATGTGGATCTGTCTAATAACTGTTTTTAACCGCTTGCATGTTCGTTGTTCTTTGAGGCTCGTCTCCTGATAATCTTGATGATTTCCTCATGTTGACTTTGACTTGTATTGGGCTTTATACACCTATTGAGCCTTCATGTTAAGATGACATTACACCTTTCGAGGTCTAATACCATGTACCATAATAAATGTGGCTATACATCTAAAAATGGTGGTAACACACTTATATTAAGGATTTCTATCATCCTCATAATCCTTTATTAGGTTCAATATGCTAATCTTGATTTTACAACCTCCTCTGTTAGAGATTCAGATAGAGAAGGCCTTGGACAGTTGAATATCTCATCAACTTTTAGAAAGAATTAGGTCTTATGTTCTACACTTATATTATTTTTGTAATAAAGTCAAGAGAGTTTGGGGTTTTTTACAATGTTGAGACCTATCTAGTTTCATTTCTATTTATGAATTGATTTGCTATATCTCGGACTATTGTAATTCGAGTCGAATTATTTCGACCACTGTGATTTGTTATGAATTTTGTGCTTGAATAAAAATATCAGCTCAATTTAGGGTTTTTGCGATGTTGAGTAGTAAGCACAGGATCCATGACGACATCCATATAGGTTAAACTAAATATTGTAGCTTTGAATTATGGGTAGTTATGTTGCACGACTTACATCTTGGTGTTTTTTTTTTTTTGACAACGAGAAAATTTGCATTAATTGAAAACTAGAGTACAGCCTAGTGCTAATACAACCAAAACAAAACAACGAACACTAACAAGAACTACATTAACTCGTACATACTTTATAAAGACACCACTAACTATTATGTGTCCAGTCCGAAATAAGTTTGTCTTGAGCGATGGCGGGTGAGGTTGGATATGAGAGGAAATCTGTTGAGATACAAAACCCTGACGATCTTCATAGATAGATTGCCGAACAACAGCTAGTGGATCCCATTGTCCACTAGACGCGAAATCCCAAGGTCCTTGATGATCCTCTTGGGATTCTCCTGATTCAACGAGCAATGAAGTCACGTTCTTTAGTGACTTCTGACCCTGCTGCGAGAGTATCTGGAGTTCAGTCACACTAGACTGAAACTCGAAAGACGTGGAGGTCTTGACGTGCCCCACATCAAGTTGGGGTGCCTCCTACAAGATGCGTTTTTTAGGTGTGATGACACCTGAAGCCATCACGAGAAGTTGGGGCGAATGAGATTGAAGACCTTCTCCCCACTGACGGATCCTAAGATCCAAACTGACAATCCCAAAACCATAAAACCGACGTACAACAGATCTTAAGAGAGAACCTCCTCTCATTTTAACCAACACCTGACTTCCTAAAGTGGCGTAAACCCTCATGCCTAACTCCAAGATTATTGGCTCTACCTACTAGCTTGCCTACATCTTCCTTTAACATAAGAAACCAAGAGCCTTCAAGCGCCCACCGATCACCACCAACAAACACCCCAAAGACAACCATTCACAAAAAGGCAAGGGCCATCGGATCTGAAAGGAACAAACATGAAAATAACAAAAGCACACATCACTAGATTCGTAACACCGAACCCTAAATTAGGAAACTCGACCAAACACTGGAAGGGGAGGGGGAATACAAAAACGAGAAAAACTAAAACCCACCTACTGAATAACATAGCAGGGGAGGGATGTCGACGCATATAACCGCCGCGAACACTTGACTAACGTAATAGGAGTCAACTACGTCCATAACCGCCGCAAACCTTGACTAGGACTCAACTAGGACCCGATAAAACACTTGACTAACGCAACAGGGGAAGGGGAAAGGGAAGCCCACGAAAGCAAACAAGGGAAGGGGGAGGGGAAGCCCACGAACGTAACCGAGGAAAGGGAAGGGGTAGTAGACAACCGCTGACGGTGGAAGGGGGGAAACGCCGACAAGCGACAACGACTAAAAGTACCAACAAACCTCGAAAACACAAAAACGACGACGAAGAAGGGGAGTACGGGGGATAACACGAAAAAAAAGAGCAAGAAGCGAGGCTCGCCGGCGACCTGTGGCCACCAGCGAGCCTGCGGCGGGTGGCTGAAAGCTAGGGTTTCCTTTTTTGGGGGTAGAGAGAGAGAGAGAGAGAGAGAGAGAGAGAGCTTTTTTTGGGGCTAGAGGTTTCCGTTGTTACATCTTGGTGTTAAAGCCACTTAAAGCCTAAAGGACATACTAAAAGGTGGCTCTTTCGTTTCATTGGTGACTATGGCCACTGACTTTGAGATTTTATAATAAACTCTTGGTTGGGACGTTGGGTAGTGGATTTAAATATGTCTAAGCTTTTTTTTTGAAAGCAAGGAGTACATGTTTCTCACGCTTTGGTAGTAAGTCGTGCAAAGAGCTCAACAAGTTTATAAATATTGGATTCGGGTTATTCGTTTCAATTTTACCCCCTGCAAGGAGCTGCTACCTCTATTTCATACTATATGCAGCATTTGCTTTTTTACGTACTCCAACACGCTTCTTTGGACATTAATATCTAATTGCGTATAAGTAAAATTATAAAAAGCTGATATTTGGAAACCTCGCAATGAGCCAAATTTAACAAGATCGTACTTGAATATGTTTTATCTTACATATTATTAATGAGAGAAAAATTGTCAAAGTTGGGAAATGGTGCATGTATCGTGAAACACAGGCAGTATTTCAGAATTTAAAGTATGACAAACTCGAAAAGGTGAACCTTGTGGATGATAGACCGTCGGAGGTTAAAGGTAATCAAGATAAGCGTAAATCTTGGAAGGGGAGCGATGTTAATGGCCATGTTTGGTAAATGGCTTTTTCATTGGCTTTTGGCTTTTTCAAGTTGGTTAAACTTAACCAAAAAAAGTGTTTGGTTATTGGCTTTTTGGTTGGCTGAAAAGCTGGATTTTAAGCCAAAATAAAAAAAGCCGCCCGGAGCAGCTTTTTGAATTGGCTTTTGGCTTGTTGGCCACAAACTCTCTAATAAACAGCTAACAGCCACAACTAATTTTACCAAACACTTTTGCAAACAGTTGGCTTAAACAACCAACTTAAAAAATTTGGTAAATGGCTTTTTCATTGGCTTTTGGCTTTTTAATTTGGTCAAACAGCCAAAAAAATGTTTGGTTATTGGCTTTTTGATTGGCTGAAAAGCTCGGCTTTTAAGCCAAAATGAAAAAAGTCTGCTTGGAGCGACTTTTTGGATTGGTTTTTTAACTTTTGCCCACAAACTCTCTAATAAACAAACCATGACCACAATTAATTTTGCCAAACACTTTTGCAAACAGTGGCTTAAAAAATCAACTTAAAAAGCCAAGTACATACACCAATGCTTCCGGCCCGGTCAAACAAGTCAACTAAACCATCCAAAAGCCAACAGCCAACCGCCGATTGCCAAACAACCCCCAATACATACAACCAATGCTTCCAGCCAGTCAAACAAGCCAACTAAACCCACCAAAAACCAACAACCAACAGCCGATTGCCAAACAACCCCAATATCATCCTTGATTTGAAGAAAAACTTGATCTTTTAGTCAACTTGATAAGCCCTACTACAAGGTAGTGGTCAAGGGAGATTCCTGAAAAGTTGTTAAGTATGCTTTGGTAGTAGCTCGAGGGACAAGCAGAGAACGATGCGCACCATGAGGAGCATGGCAAAGGAAGTCAAGGAAGGGATGTGGAAAATTTCGTGAAGGATGTCATCCGGTCAGTAAGTCTGCACATGAGGGAGAAGGGTAGGAATATATTATGATTTTGTCTCATAGCTAGAAAGATAAATCAAGGAAGTCCAAAATCAAGAGAACAAACAAGTGAACAACTACTATAATCCTTCTTAGGACTAGGGCTTTTTTTAAATTTATTTTTTGATAAGGAGAGATAAACTAGGCTAGCCCCTAATAAAGGACCAACCTAAGTACCTAACACATCTTTTTGGATGAGAGAAACACAAGATCATCACTAGATCAGGGCTTTATGACTAGATGATATAGTCTCAGCTAGTAAAATCAGGAGAACAAATTTTCTTTTTTTATTTATCGTGTCTTTTCATACTAATTATTTTTTGGGGTTGTATGTAGGACATAGTCCCAATTGGCCTCCATGGATACTTCTAATAATGAGAAAAGTGATGATCATCCATTTTAAAACTTCAGTGCTCAACTTTTAGACTCATTTTCTTATTCTTCCATGGTCTTTATTTAATCATACAAAGAGCTCTCTTTTAAGAAAGACGAAAGATATTGAAAATATGTTGTCACATTGTACCTAAAACATGATCAAGAAAAGGTCATATAAGCAAGCTTAAAAACACTATAACTAAAACATCATGAAGATAAATTTGTTTACGTAGCAAAACATGTTTTTGGGTCGTTATAATATAATGAAAAGAGCTATAGAAGACTACTTATGAGCTGAGAAGGAGATGTGAGTCCAGTGAATAAAAGTCTTCTGAGAGACGATCAAGTGCTCGCCCAAAGCGGGAATGCTGCTTCTTCAAGACGCCACTCTTCATGGTAGGAGATATTATGATCCAACCCATATTCAACCATCCAATTGATTCAACAAGAAGAGCAACCTCCTTGATGTCTTCTTTCAACTAGCCCGAGGTGATTGATAAATCATAAGTATTCGGAATGCTCTATTTCTGAAATTGTTTCCTGAAATTCTGCTATATATGCATTTATATGTTCCTACATACTCGATAACACACCCAGAGAAAAACCAATATCATGCTGCATAAGACACTCCTTGTTCCTTTACAGTTTACATTGAAAAACGCAGAAGCAACATCTTTGACTAAAGACTGCTATCCAGTACGTAATACAGAACTGCGGAGGAAGACTAGACAATCAATGATGATCCTCAATATAAGGGTGACAGTACCTTCGATGGGGAAATGCCAACAAGAATGCTGCTAGCAAACCACAAAAAATTTGCAGTAAACACCTTCCACCATGTCTAGTTTCTGACATCCAATAAGGCAGCAATTCAAATCAGTTTAGCCAGCATTTACAGTAACAAGGAGTGGTGGACTGGTAATAAAAATAGAAGTTGTTACAGATCCATATTATGGAATATTTGAAATTGTTTTTGAGAGTGTCGACCATTTAAAATATTCAGGAAAGACTTCTTAAGGCTTCACCACAAATGGATATCGTCACAAATGCATCAGCAGTACTCTAACTGGAAACTCACCTGGCAACAAAGACAGCACAGTTATTCTTCAAGTGGTGCGACAGAAATTCAGTCTGCATTCCGCAGCAACATCCTGAAGTGCCCGCAAGCCTCTCTTCGTAGCAGACTTCATTTGTTTCCACAGATTTATCATATGGTTAAAAACACATCCAGTAAAAATTTCTGAAACAAGACACCAAAAAATATGATCCCGGACTAGCTAGGACTGGAAAAAGTTAAAGATTTGAACTGTAAAGCCTTAGCTATGTAGTCAAAACTACAAGAGATACTAGACGTAAACTGCATAATCATATTGATAATTATTATTACTGGACATAAATCTAATGTACGACAATTTTGACTGACTAAAAATACAACAGAGAACACTGACCTGTTAGCAATCTGCAGACAGCAGGCAGTCTTTATAACTTCATATAGATACAATAAGATGGCTACGAACGCTGCTAAGCTGCTTATTCTAACCACTGCAGTGTATGTATGCTATAAGTCCTAATATCATTCAGCTTTTACTGAACAAGCCATCGAGGCTCTTGACAACTTCTGAAATGTGCTCCCCAGCGATATCCTGTATGCCATCGCCACTGATTCATGATAAGTTACAGCCAGTTCCTCTAAAACTGATGCGTTCTTGAGAAAATATTTGACCATTTCCAGCTCCCATTTTGTCCCTTCGTAGTCGTTTATTACAATCCTTTTGAGATGAGATCCCAAACAAGATGGGATTATCTGACTTCCACTCCATGACTCGCATTCCAGCTTAGACATTTCCGGGTACTCCTCTGCTTCAAATCTAAAAGCATGGTCTATGATTCCCTGAAAAAAAAAAAAAAATTAAGGAATCTGTGGGTAGAAAAAGAGGTGAAAGCAATTTTAAAATTTTAGAATAGGAAAAAACACACTAACCTCTGTAAAAGTAAGTAATTCGAGCAAAGGTGCACACCTTAGCAGCTCCATTAATATTTTATACCAATAAACATAGCATTCAGAACCCAGCTGCAAACGTTTCAGATTATGAAAGACAGGGAGCTGATGCTCAAGATTAGACAAGGACAAAGCCTGAAACAAGAAGATGAAAGCATCAGTCGATAGCATTGATATAAAACCAGTATTCTTAAAGCACAGACTAAAGGATGAAAGAAATCCAAAACAAACCTCTACACACCCTCGCATCAGATACAAATATTGAACATTAGACAATGGGCTTACAAGGCTAAGTACATTGTCACTTGGAATTTCAACTTGACAAACAGTGGCGCAAGTAATATTAACTTCAGCTTCAACCAGAGCACTAAATTGGCTGATGAGATACCTAGTCGCACAAACGTCATCATACAGTAGGTACTCCAAGTTTGGAACATCAAGTACAGCCTTTAGCCTTGGGCTGCCAATAAGATATAAATGTACAGATAACCTACGAAGAGAAGCTGAGCGAATTTTAAGGGTCACCGAAGGGTCCCAGATTCCAAGCAAAACAAGGTGCTCAAGGGAAGGACAGCTCGAAACTAACCTACTCATCACAGATTTATCTGAAGGAAACTCTTTCAGAGTGAGATGGCACTCTTTCAAGTTCGGCAAACACAGTGACAAGGGAAGTTCAAGGTCGAGATTCATATCGAGCTTCAACACCTCGAGTGTTTGACAAGCAAAAATGGCAGAAGGCAGCGCGCCAGGTTCCCAAACATAGGCACCAATGTCAAGCTTCCTAACCCCATTAGCTAAGGGAAAACACAGCCAGGTACTAAGATTCACAGGTTCCAGATCAGGAAAACAATGTTTTCCACATCTCCATAGCTGACTACGACATTTACTCCGGCCAAAGTGAAGCCTAAAAGTGGATATATTTTCAGACGACTGACAGGCTTCCAATACCTTATCAACAAACATCTTGAAAACAGGGAAAATATCTTTCATATGTGGACGCTGCACACAATGAGAGATAGGTGAGTCGTCAAAGTCAAGGTGTGCTACCCATGTATAAGCATGCCTCCACCGTGTAGACAACACACTTGTAGCAACAGCATCCTTACTGGAAAGGAGTGAAAGTATTTCAGCTAATAACACATCAGGTAAACTGCTGATCCTATCTTCTATGAGTATAGCCATACCATCATTACCCTTCCTTAGTTTGCTGGGCTTCGTCGCATCACAGAATCCCATGACTGGATTCCTGAAGCATAAATAAAAATGAAAATAGAATTACAACACTTACACAGAACTGGTCACATTCATAATATTAGTAACTAAAAATATTTTGTTGTGTTTGGTTCTACCAAAGGATTAGCATATGCTACAATTGGGACCTTAATTTATACTCCAAAATTTCATTCACCATATATAAAAAAATTTCAAACCCCTTTTCCCCTTACCACCAACAACAAAAACCCCCTAATAATAAAAAAAAAAAAAACTTCAACACAGGGGGGGGGGGGGGCCCCCCCCCAAACCCCAAACCCCCCCCCTTCAAAAAAAAAAAAAAATTAAAAAAAAAAAAAAAATGAACAATCGCATGAAAGTATGTGAAACTACAAATTGAAACATTAATATTCTTATCATCTGGTTCCATGAAAGTTGAAACAAACATGAACTAAAAAGTTATACCAAACATTGGAATCATAAGTTTATAACATCCAAATTACCCCTAAAATCATCAAATAACATGAGATAAAGAAAAAATAAGTAGAATTCATGAAACAAACAATAACAACCGCATCAAAATCAATGCATTAACAATCCATGAAGTATATCTTAAAAATCGCAAGAGATGAAATTTCACATGAAAAATCGCACCAAAAGAGTCTAAACACGTAGATTCATCTAAGAAAAAGATGTAAAAGAACCTGGAACGAGCTTTCGGGATGGATTCGAGCCTCATAATTCCGTATGAGTGAGGGAAGCTCAGAGCCCATTAATTACATTCCAATTCAATTGAATAGTTGCTCTTCAAGCCCATATCAATTTTTGTGAGTTATGTTTGCTTTACAATAGATTTGATAAGGACGAGCCTGGCCCAAAAACCAGGTTTGGGTAATTCTGGCCCAAACTGATTGCTCGACACATTTATAGGTTTTGGGCATAATTTTGGGCCTGAAATATGTTAGTATGTGGCGTAGGATCGGGATCTCAAATTAGCCTGACCCGATTTTTAGCGGATTTGGGTTGAAATTTTTAAGCCGAAAATTAAGCTGACTGTTAGTCTGTCACTCACATTATATTCATATCTAACTAATTACATAAATTGGACTTTGGAGTTACTCAAAAGTCAAAATTAAAATAGACAAGAAGCAAGAAAGCAACACATCACTTGTTAAGTTGTTATGGTGTCTACACTATTATCATATACTCCACCACATTGCTAATCTTATCTTATTCTTGTCATCTTGTATGATGCCCCCATGTATGAAGCCCCATCTCTCTGGCCATGTGCTTTTGCAAGCTGCATTATACAGAATGTTTCCCATAAATTACAATGATGTTGGAAACTTTTTTTTTTTGGGAAAGTTTAAACAAATTAGTATTTTTTGTATTTAGCTAAACAGATTTAGTATTAAACCTCTTATAGCAAATGAAAATGATTTAAACAAGACGTTACTGTTATAGAACAGTCCACAATTCAAGTTTTTATTAATATAATTATTTTTAGGTTATTCTAAATATAATAATCATATTAGACAGGTTTTAGGATAGCTTCTTCTCTCTCTTTTCTCTTTCAAATCCTAGTCTTCGTCAGTTATTTTTGAAGGGACTTCCATCAGTATTTATCAGTGGAATACCCCAGTCTTTGGATTTTGCTTTGTTCCTTTAGTTATCTCTCGAAAGATAAGGTTCTTGTCCTCTCTTTGCGAGTGACTTTTCTTGTTTTTAGGAGTAATATCCAGGATCATAGATCTAATGAAATTGGTCTGGCGCGATGTAAGTTACTGATTAGTATAAATATGGTAAGTGATAAGAATCACTAAGGTTATAACGAGGTTCTGTAGTAAAAAAAAAAAAAAAAAAGGTTATAATGAGTTTAATGATTATTTGATAGAATAGGAGTACATGTAAATATTCTCCACGCCGGTTTAATTAAGATATATTTTGTGTAAATATTTACCAATATCTTATGACCTAGGTTTCCTAATTATATTAGGACTATTATTATTGTACTATAATTTTAGTATTAATGGAATACTATCCTAATTAGGAGATTTACCCAATCCAACATTATCTCTATTATTATACTATAAGGAAAGAGGGAGGACTTGGTGTTCACCCTAAATTACAAATATACTCTTAAATTATAAAAAACAATCAAATTCATTTTTACCAAATTTTAATAAAAAAAAACTTTTAAATAGATGTAATTACGCAATTTAACTTTTGCATGCATAGCGTGCATATAAAACTAGTTAATACATATATGAGGAGGTGGTTGACAAACACAAAAGAAATTACTAATGATTTACGTATATGGTTGCTTATAAAGCTGCACAATCGTTTAAGCACCCGATGTATTATGTAGGAGTATTGTGTATATACTTGTATAGGGTTGGTGAGGAGAAGGAGAACCCACCAAATCATAAGAAGGTATTGGAGCCACGCATATGATTTTACTACTATACTAGATTTTACCAATAAAAAGTATGAGCCATTTGATTTTACTGCGATGTACTAAGAGGGAGTACTTCATAAAAGGCTAATGAGAAGAAATGCTAGCCTAGTTTTCCTGTCGAAGAGGTAATGGACGAGACAACATAGAAGACAAAAGCATTTAAAAGGCCTATCATCTTAGTTTGGCTGAGATGAGATTTGATATTGTGTGGGTTGATTTTCTTGGGGGGATTGCAAATCCGATTTGAAGAACAAACTATGCTGCATGAAATTGAGCAAAATCTCAGAGATTTGGCCAGCTAGATAAATTTCCCAAACAAAAAGGTATACTTGCTTGAATTACCTTCCGAGCAATGATAAATGTCTAACCGTTAGACATGGGAAAACATCTAACACAGGATATTTGGTTCCTTTCACTTAGTTACTAAGGGCTTGGAGAAAGCCACATGTCATAATGTTGTTTGTTCAAAAAAATATTACTTTTGCAATATTCATATATTTTTATTCATATATCTCAAAAAATATATCTAAATAATAAAATAAAAAATATACCAATATTCATATATTTTTATTCTCCACAAATAGACATCCATTTTGATATAATTTCATCACATTTTTATTTTACCCTGCTCTAACCATTATTTAGATTTATGGAAAAATCAACAGTTCAACACAAACATTATTTGTTTATACACAAACACAATTTGTTTATACACAAACAATATATGTTGTGTACACAAATACTATTTGTTATACACACAAAACTATATGTTTATCATGAAATTCACATATATCTCAAAAAACATGTTTAAAAAAAAAAATTACCAATATTCATATATTTTTATTCTCTACAAATAGACATCCATTTTGATATAATTTCATCACATTTTTATTTTACCCTACTCTAACCATTATTTAGATTTGTGGAAAAATCAACACTAACACTAATTGTGTATACACAAACACTATATGTTGTGTACACAAACAATATATGTTGTGTAGAGAATAAAAATATATGAATATTGGTAAAATATAAATGTGATGAAATTATATCAAAATGGATGTCTATTTGTAGAGAATAAAAATATATGAATATTGGTATATTTTTAATTTTTTATAAAACATATTTTTTGAGATATACAAGTTTAAAAAATGCAAAAGTAATATTTTTTTGAACAAACAACATCATGACATGTGACTTTCTCCAAATTCCCTTACACGCAAGTGGGCTGCCACATGGCTGTTAGATTTTTTCCCATGTCTAACGGTTAGACATTTATCATTGCTCATTACCTTCCTGTCTTGACATAGGACTTGCTTGTTCAATAAAAATAGTTCTTATAGTAACTCCAATCCTTTATTATTTTGTGCTCTTTCTACTTGTGTTTTTGGTGGTTGAATATCAAACTTTCACAAATTTGATCATTAAGATCTTCAAATGAAAAAAATGATTTAAATTGTAAAGATGCATGTATTATTTATCATTTGTTTTTCAACAATAGTTGTGAAGCTCAATGAGCATTTTAGGCAACAACTATATATAGTTTATACATACACTTCCTCCGATCCGTTTCTTTCATAAGTGTAAATGTAACTTTGACTTGACACCATTCATATACTAACTTTAACTATATTTTTTTTCTTTTAATATGTGTATATATATACTTTTTTTTACTATGTAATAATATTGTATATTAAGTAGTGGTTAACGTTGTGTATTGTCAAATTGTTACATTTATTTAGAAGCATAGGATGTACTTCCAAAGAGATCTTAGCTTAATGCTAGACTTCGTGCAGTGAGGTACATAAATTAATTAATTTATACATATATGCTTGATATTAGTAGATACTACTTTTTGCGCTACAATTCTTGACCATGCGTTTTTATAATAATAATAGTGGATGTTTGTAAGAAGTTCAAACTCTTGACTCCTATCTTTGCAAGCTAAGTGAATATCCAAACCACCAAGACGACCAAGCCATGTCTTTTACTTATGGCAAAATACCAACCTCAAATAGTATATCTTTTTTGCCTTATTTGATAATTTATCCCATGCATTACTTAGTCCCAACAATTAGTTTTTATTAATTTCATGAGTAATAGAAGAGTTTTCAAAGTATTTGAGAGAGAGAGGGGGGGAGACACATGGTTTGTGGCATACTACAACGCTTACCTACGCGTTTTAGTAATGACAGTAGAAAACCATAACTATTGAGCTGAGGGTCCTAACTAGGGATGTCAACGGGTAGGATCCCGGACCGAATCCTCAAGGATCCAGATTCGGATCCATTTTTAGGCAAGGATCCAGATTCTACCCGGATCCGCTTGGTAATGAAATTGAGGATCCAGATCGAGATCCGGGTCCAAAACGAATCCTACCTTATTTTTCTTCAAACGACCCTAATTTTCATTCTAATATATAAAACATAGTTTAACAAAACTTCAATAACAACGCCATTTGTCGATACAAGCATTCACTAACATTATATTAAGTTTAACAAATCCAAAATAAATAATATTAAGAGTTTAACAAACTTCAATAATGCTACAATTCTTAACAAACTACAATGTTACATCTTTCATTCTTCACTTGGTCCATCTACCAAGACTCCAAGAGCGCTATTCTTCATCACTACTAACATCATCAACATCCTAAAGCAACGAAAAAAAAAAACAACACAATAACCAACCAAATTGGAATATTAGTAAAAAAATTATATATAAATATAAAACAAACAACAAAATGACAATTCTTCATCCATAATTATGATTTACAAATAACACTAATCTGAAAAACGCAACAAAAAAAATTCAGCATGCAAACTACAATATGAAAATCAGCATGAGAGCTACATTTTCACAAAAGAGGCACCAAATTATGCTTAAACACAATGCTACAAGCAGCAACAACAACCGAATTCATCAAAGCAACACAAATAAAAACGTAATTTTAGATTCGAACAAACAACCAAAAGAATTCGAGTAAATTAAAACGTAATTTCAGATTCGAGCAAAAAATAAAAGTAATTTCAGATTCGAGCAAACAAGCAAAAAATTTCGAGCAAACAAGCAAAAACATAATTTCAGGAAACTCACAACCCGAAAAAATAAAAAACGTGGACTGATAATCAAAAACGAAAACGAAATAGAGAGAGAAACGTGGACTAACCTGATTTCGGTGCACGACGGCGGGTGCTCGGCTCGGTGTTTCGATCGCTCGGTGGTCACCACGACTTCTCGCTCGTTGGTTCGGTGCTCGAAGTGAAGACTGGAGAGTAAACTCAGTAAAGACAAGACTGAAGAGAAAGAAACGAAGAAGTTCTAAAAACGGCGCTGGGTGAAAGTGAAACAAATGGATTTAGGGTTTTAATTTTTTACCTCTCCATTTTATATTTTAATTTAATTTAAAAAAAGCGTAAACGGATCCGGATTCGGGTAATAATTTATGACCCAATCCAAGCCCGTTTTCAAAATCGGGGATCTAGATCCTACCCGGATTCGTCGTGTCTAAATTTGAGGATCCGGATCCGTTGAAAAACATATCTGGATCCACGAATCCAAATAGGGCCCATTACTTATCGCCATCCCTAGTCCTAACATTCATGTTACGTTCCTGCATACCTTAATTTTTTAGGGAAGATACAAAGTTGCGTTTTTCCTTCATCTCTTTCTTTACAAAAGTACCATAATTCTTGTCTTTGAGGTCTAATATATGCATCATGCATGCATAGCATTGACTTTGTCCACAATTTGCTGCCATTTTTCACATGCTACCTTGCTTCTGCTCAAGCACCCATAGCTTTCTCTACATGTGAAGAATCAGACAAATTTTTCCCTTAATTTCGAGGTGAACATTGGAGTATTATTTAATTTGATCCAATGGCGCGCAATTATTGAAGGTACGTATTCCTTGCATGCAAAGAGGAGATAGAGGTATTTAGTATTTCCTCTGTTTTTTTAATTGAATTATTTAATTTGTTTGTCCACGTTTGTCGAAATGGTTATTTGAACATTAAGTTCTCTAATTGCGTATAAGTAAAAATTATAAAAATTTCCTGTGTTTTTCTAATTGCATCATTATAAAAATTTGATATTTAGAATCCTTATATTGAGACGAATCCAATGAGTTTTGATCAACCTATTTTAACTTATTTAATATCTTATAAGATCAGATAAGATAAGATAAATAAATAATATTTTGTGTTCAACTTATCTTCACTCATTTCAGAAAAAAATAAGATAAGATAAAATCAGATCAGATAAGATAAGATCAGATTTTATAAGATAAGATAGACAAAATAAGTTGAACAGAACAGACCCATATGAAAAACGAAATGGTGCAATTGAAAAAAAAAACAGAAGAAGCATATATGTATATATATATATGTATATATATATATATATATATGTATATATATATATGCTTCTATACAATACTTTGACTTTTGATATTATAAATATGTCATATCCTACTTTGACCATATATTCTTTATTACTATATAAAAGACTAAAGGATATTATCTTACAATATGTTATTGGATTCATCTCAATGTATATTTCCAAAAGATAAAATTTTTAATACTTTTTGTCTTATAGATAATTAAAAATATTATTGGTCCTAATTGTGTATTGACAAAAATAAAGGTAAAATGAAACAATAACTAATGATAGATACTAATAAAGACCATGAAGTATTATAATTTTTTTTAGAGTAAAAAGGCCCTTTAACAAAATATGTGTTTGGAATTACCTTTTTCACTACAAGACACAATATGGTCCATTGTCCGATTGTTCTCCAGGTCAGCATGAATCAAGTGATTGATATGCTCATACTAGTTTGTAATTCTGTTATGTAAAAAAAAAAAAAAATTTTATTGTTAATAAAGGAATTGGAAGTAATACATACATACTACATTTGCCATAAAACATGTCGCCGCACGAGCTAGGTTAAAAACTTTGAATCATAAATTGTCTTACATGTTGTTTTATAAAGGTTCAAGACTACTTATATACAGCACAATGGTGGTCATAGTTTCATAGACTAGTATGGTAGTAATACTTTTGCTAATGGTTGGTCCAAATACCTGAATGAAATTGTTTTTTTTTTGCCTATGTTTATTTCTTAGGACTTAGATTTTAGGGCTTAGCTTAGAGTTTGATCTATTTTTACATAGGCTACCTGTGGAAGTATAGCTTTATCTCCCCTCTAAATTGGTCCTTAATCTTGGAAACATGACATAGACGACTAGATGTAATGAACCACGCTCTTGCAATTTCCATCTTAAGATGATATATACTTCTATAATATGCATCATGCATGCATGGTTGAAGAAATTCATACTTCTATTATTATACATAATCCTGCATGCCCGGCTGGATAAGAAACTTTTGTCAGTTCTTATATATTTAATATAAACTATTACCTCCCTATGCCCATCCTTATATAATTGGGCACAACACTGCTTTAGGCTCCCTCGGCTCCATGATACTGGATCTATTTCATTTTTAAAGTCAAAGTTCATCAACTTTCACCATATAATTTCACGAACATTAAGGAAAACATGTAGTATCTTGTTAGAATTGTCGTCATAAAGTGTAGTTTAGCAATATTAAATTTTTTAAAATTTATAATTATATGTAATTAATGATATTAATAATCAAAGATGTGTCATAGAGACCGTGTAAAGTAGAAATAGAGCCAATATCTTGGGATGGAGGGAATATATTATTTATTATATAAATATAACGGTTTTTTCACCAAGTACCCCCGAATTTCGATTTATTCACCTGGTACCCTCGCACTTTTCAAAACACACCAGATACCCCTCAGTTTCTTAATAATACATCAACATGCCCTTAATGACTAATGGAGGTTAACTTTGTTAGTCTTAACCCTAATTAATTAACCTAACTAAACCCTAACTTATTAGGTACAATTCCTAGCTAGTTAACTAGTTAATGTACTTGATTGGCCATTTTAAGAACACAATTACTTTCCTTTAGTTGCTAATTTGATAGTTATTTTTCTAAAATAAAAATAAATAAATAAATAAAAATAAATTGTAAAAATATTATTGAATTCATAGTTAAGTACCTTTATAAAATTACTTAATTTAGTATATATATATATATATATATATATATATATATATATATATATATATATATATATATATATATATATATATATATATAAGTTAGTTCATATGAGAATGCAATTTTATATGAGAATGAATTTAATCTATGATTTTAACAAGTGATGTAACTCTAATGAAAAAGTGATGTAACTTCAAAAAAAAATTAGTAAAAAAAAAATTCGAAAAAATTAAATTTTTTTTTGGGCTCTAAGTTTTTCGGGGGTATAATTCTAATGAACAAGTATTGTAACTCTAATCCAATCATGTAGTTGAGATTCATTCTCATTTCTCATGTATTAAGGCGTTTTCATGTGATCCTAGACACACTTTTGAGAAATCATGATGGATGATGGTCAATATTATGGACGCCTCTTCTTTCGTTTCCTTTTTCTCTTCTTGTGGGAAGTCCTTTTTTCCCAATTTCATTGGTAAACATCTGTTTTCCTTGATATTCATCAATCATCGTTACTCTTTAAAGAAATGAAGATATTTTTTATATTTGAAGAAAATATTTGTCTCTAAGAAACATAATTATATTTTAATGTCGGCCTGTGGACAAGTGTAAAGTAAATATGGATATTCTTTCCAATTGCATGTTACATATAGATTAGAGACAGAGGTACAATTTTTGGTTTTTCTCAAGCTGATTGGTTGGATGTATCTTATTTTCTTCCCCATTTACTAAATCAACCGGAGAAGAAACAAAAGAGAAATTGAAAGGGATTAAAGAGGAACTTGAAGAAGCAAGAAAAATGCAAGTTGTAGCTCGAGCTGGCCCATTCACTTGTCTGTTTCACCATTCACCACACACTACGAAGGAAACAACTTTTTCATTTATGAAGGTTCTTTTTAACCAGTCGACTACTATTTTGGTCCGAGAGATGTCTTAGATCAATTACAATTATTAAATATATTATAATTTATAAATTTTATAATTGATTTTATTAGCTTTTGGTAATAATCAGTCTAGTGTGAAATTGAAAAATAAACGTTATGGCATGATAAGTTGTTTAAAAGAAATTCTAACAGGAATTGGGGACAAAAATAACAACTCCAATGGAATTGGGGTACAAGAATGATATTATTTCAATAAAAGTGTTAGAGATCAAAAAGCTTGTCTATCTCTTTATAGTTACATATGATTAAAAGACTTTATTATGTTTTACTTTAAAACAATAAATATAATTGTATTGGATTGATGGTTAAACTCTCACATTTCATTTCAAAATTTATTGTGTTCGATTCCTAGTAGCTACACATTGTTAATACTTTTAAATGAGATCATAAACATGTGAATTAGAAGCTTGAGAAGAGTGTCACGTGACACATACATTGGAGATCAGAGTGCCATGTGGCACCGTTCCTTTGATAGAAACTTTTTTCTATATATTTGTATAGATATGACAATATGAATTAAATACTAATCCGTTTTAAAAGAAATATGTTATGTTCTTTAAAGATATTACATGGTAAACCTCTTCCCTAAAAATATATCATTTTGAAAGATTGGTCCTATAAGGAAAAAAAATATATGGTTACAATTTAGCCAAATTGGATTACATGTTTGTTTAAAAGGATTTCTACAAAGAGTTCTCACATTCTCACATAAGGATTGTTTTCATGAAAGCCCACATATAATTTATCCAAGTATTCCGAAAAAAAAAAGTTTCTTTGATGATGATTTTTATTAATAGTAATGATAGTGTTACATATATCCAAACCTTCATACATTTAACGGCATGTTTGGTTAGTGGTACAAAATTGTTGTAATGGTAATGCTTTTTAGTGTCAGTTTGTGAAGATATTCTAATGTTAACATCCATGGTTATGAAACTTGATGTCAAAACAAGAGTTTTCGTTCACAAATTTCCATTACCACCCAATACCACATTTCCAAGTGGTAATGGATGGTAATGAAAATTTAGGAAGAAAATAGGTATTTGGGGATAAATTAGCATTACCATGGAGGGTAACATGGGAATGCCTTCACAAATTTGCACTAAAAACCATTACCATTACCACCATTTAGTACCGCTAACCAAACGGGACGTAACATAATTGTCTATTATCACAACAGATATGATCATACATTGGTAGACCTACCCATATCTTAAACAAGCACAGTTTTAGGTTGTCTTTGCTTAATTAGTGAATCCCAAATACTAAATAAGTGAACTTTTGTAGTACTATGGTTGTTCATTTTTTTAAGGTAAGATGAATAGGACTCACTTGAGGGGGATAAGGGGCAATCCTCAAATGAGTCCCATGAGGTTTGATCCCGAGACCTCAGGGATATGAGGTGGGGATCGATGTCACTACTCCACCACCTCAACCTCAATACTATGGTTGTTCATGTGTATGCCTAATATAGGTCACTTCTATGGTGTTTATTTAATTTTACCATGCCTCTTTAAGGGAAAAAAATACTATTTTCCCTAATTGTATTCCTCACCAACATCCTTGATTGCGTTTGTTGATATATGCCTTGAATTATTTTGGGATAAGATTAACCAAACATGGGGTCTCGCTACCCGGTCAGCAAGTCGAGGTCCAGGGATGAAACACCCAGGTGGGGGTGTAGCCAGCAACGTCCTCGAAGCTTTTCGGTATATGTTGTTTAGTACTGTTTTAGTTTCGAGTCTATGTCCATCTGTTTAGGTTAATTAGTAGGGTACTATATAAACCTTATAATTAAGTTCTACCTCCATATTCTGAAATTTGTACCCTCTCTCTCCTAAAGACAATAAAAATGTTCTCCTCTGTCTCTGGACATAACTAACACATTGTTAGTGAACCACGCTAATTCTTGTGTCGATTGTTCTTTAACTCTTCGTCGCCTTATTACGGACGTTACAACAGCGTTGCTAAATACTAGCCCTTGCAAGTTGCAAACAAGAGGAAAGAAATAAGCTGAGTGGTATTTAACAACTAAATACCAGAAACCACACAATATGCTGTCAAAATTGTTTTCTTTGATACCATGGGCAGTCATTTCAAGCTTTCAGCTGCAGAAGAAAAAACTACAATGCTTTTGTCCATTCTCCCTACCAACTTTTCTAGATTTGAACTAGGATGCATTACCATATATATCTCCCACAATCCTAATAAGCTTTAACATTTGACTGACAGAAGTAAGCAATGCAATGGTATAGCAAGATTGCAAAAATGGTTCACTATTCATGCAAAAGTTATACATGTAGGCCCCTTATTTTCATTTCTTTTTTTTGGGTCTCTAGACTATGCAACTAAATTAATTGTTAGACATCTATTACTTCTTGTAATGAATTTATCTTCCTCATACCCACTTTAGAAGGAAAATACATTTTGATCGATTTGTTATATTATAGGTTGTATACATCTAAGGCTCCGTTTGGTTGGGCGTAAAACATTTTCAGTGTAAAATAATTTTCATGAAAAACAATTTACAATGGAAAACACAATTCCAAAATTAGTTTTCCGTTGTTTGGTTCCATGTAAGAAAAATAATGAAATGAGAGGAAAATGAAAGGGAAAGTAAGGAGATAGTGAAAGGAGTGTACAAGAGAGAGAGAAGGAAAATATTTTTCCCTTCAATTTGAAGGTAAAATGGTTTTTCATCATTTAAAGAGAAATTTTACTCAAAGAGAAAATGATTTTACACTCCTTTGCAAACCGAACAATGTAAAATTGAAAATAGAGGAAAACAGTTTTCCAGGAAAATAACGCATTGGACAATTATAGCAGAGTAAGAGAGGTGGCACGTGGTGTGTATACTTTTGTTGCAACAAGAATTGAACACGTGACGTCTATTTTCAATTATAGCAAAGTAAATTGGCTTGCAACAAGAATTGAACACGTGACGTCTTGCTATTATACATAGCATAATTACCATCTCAACCAACTTTTAATCATGCTTTAAATGTCCACATTATTATACTTGTACCTTTTAGATGTTGAGTTTTTATTATTATACTTTAATATGAATGGAAAAAAATGCATATTAAGTTCGCAAAAGAATACCACTCGGGGCAACGTTCGAGCCCAAATACTAATTTTAATTAAAACGTGATCATTCAAAGTAATAATAGCCAATAAATTTAAGTGGCTCACAAATTGCGGATATATTAATTTATTTAAGTTGTACTATAATTAATTTATTATTATCTCCAAAATAAAATTAATATGCCGAATGCATGATATATGAAGAACAATTCGTCTTCAAGGTGGTAAGTCACATGCTCAAGTGATCGTGCCATATTAGCCAAAAGAAAAGATATCGAGGAGTCTCATATGAAGTAACCCAATATATGCATTATTAATAATTCCATTAGTGCTTATTAATAACCTTATAAATGTGAATGTCAACTAGGTTAGTTGGTTAAACCTTCAAAGGTGGTGCCCAAGACCTTGTGTCAAATCTCGTCTACATCATTTGCCCTTGTACTCTTGTAGCTCTTTATATCAAAAAAAAGGTGACCTCATAAATGCATAAGCAGTATTTACAACTTTAGTAATACTTATTGGTAACTTCATATCCGGCCACATGCATAGTACTAAGTAACTCATGTTACACGATCCATTAATAATTTGGCAGATCAATTATAATAATTTGCATAAATAATAGTAAGGGTAAATAATGAAAAACAAGAGTGAAAGCAACTCTGTATTAATGCATATGTAAGGTTGTTTTTTGCCAACTAGCAGTGGGGATTTTTTTTGGCAGCCTCTTCTTGGGGCCTTTCCCTAAGTGTAAATCCTTTGTTCACGTGATATGCTGCTTCAGTGTTGTTTTGTTCTCTTCTAAGTTCTAGTGCTTCTTAACTTAGTTTCCCTCTATAAAACCAACCCTATTTTTCTTCACTATTATCATTACACTTCCACACACTCCTATTTTTCACTCTACTAAGTACTAATATTATGGACTCCTCAAAGTCCTCAGCCCTTCTCTTCATATGTATGCTTTTTATTTCTTCAGTTACTCCCATTTTGGGCTGTGGCTATTGTGGTGAGCCCACTCATAAGCCTGGAAAGGGAGGCCATCACAAGCCCGGTAAGACCCCGCCTAGTACGGTTCCCAAAGTCCCTGTCCCACCCGTCACGGTTCCCAAGGTCCCAGTCCCACCCGTCACGGTTCCCAAGGTTCCAGTCCCACCCGTCACGGTTCCCAAGGTTCCTATCCCACCCATCACGGTTCCCAAGGTTCCAATCCCACCAGTCACCGTTCCTAAGGTCCCCGTCCTCCCGCCGGTCCTCCCTGTCCCACCGGTCACCGTTCCAAAGGTCCCCGTCCTCCCGCCGGTCCTCCCTGTCCCACCGGTCACCGTTCCTAAGGTCCCCGTCCTCCCGCCGGTCCTCCCTGTCCCACCGGTCACCGTTCCTAAGGTCCCTATCCTCCCACCGGTCACCGTCCCCAAAGTCCCGGGCCTCCCACCTCTCCCATTATTGCCACCAGTTTTGAACCCACCTTCAGGCCCAAGTGGGAGCCCACCTTCAGGCCCAAGTGGGAAGCCCTGCCCACCAGGCAGCCCAGGCCCTAGCCCATCAGGTCAGCCCACATGCTCTATTGATATCCTAAAGTTGGGTGCTTGTGTGGACCTTCTTGGAGGGCTAATCCACATTGGGCTTGGTGATCCAGCTGTGAATAAATGCTGTCCAATCTTACAAGGCCTTGCTTCAGCTGAAGCAGGAGTTTGCTTGTGCACTTCACTCAAGCTTAAACTTCTTAACCTTAACCTTTATGTTCCCATTGCCCTTCAGCTTCTCCTCACTTGTGGCAAAACCCCACCTCCAGGCTTTACTTGCTCTGTCTAGATGGTAGATGGTATGTTCATTCAATCTACTTATTACCATCTCCATTTTTATAATCTACACAGTTTGATTTCACATTTGACACCGCATTAAATCAAACTCTCGGTAATTTCGAATAAGTCAAAATTATAACATGTTAATAATTTAAAAACATATATTGAGAAAAAACTAACAAGATTCTGCATGACTATATTTTTTCTGATACAAACCTAACCAACAAGGGTCAAAGTAAACTACGTGAATAGTGCATAGAATTACAAAGTATGGAAATTAAATAAATGAAAGGGGCACCTAATTACATTTAAAACAATTTAGATGTCCAAAACATATTCTTGAGAAAATCTTCTAATATTGCAAATTCATATACAGTAGCAGACAATGGATAATTCTGATCAAATACATGATTACAATGCTAAATAGCAACTTCAACAATGGTACCATGAATGGGCCATCCCACTCAGGGATATTTAAGTAAATTTATCTTTGCATAAACTAAAAGTTGTACTAAATTTTCAACTTTTTACTAAGCAAATTGTGACCAACAGAACATAAGTCTTATCTCCTTTTGTATTATATTGCAGGTTATAGATCATGAAAGAATAGGTGAATATGGATGATTTTGACATGAGAGGATGTCGAGCTTCCATTTCTCTCTCCCTTGACTAGATCTACCTCCTCCTCTTTTATCTTTTGGATTCATTGATTCTTCTTGTTCATTGAAATTTGGTAGGATGGTATTTGGGTTTATTGAAACACAAATTTATTGGTAATGACAAGTGTGTTATGAGTTCAAACATTACTATATTCAAGTGTATGTGTTTTTATTAATGTTATTATTGCAACCAAGTAATGCAATGGTATCTCCCTTTAATTTGCTTAATTTACCTTATCTATAAATAGTATAGTTTCAAGCTATGGTTATTCACATCCATTATCACAATTCATCAAGTATAAACTGAAAAAGAAACAAAGAGATGGAATATTTTGTATCCATAAGGAATCGATGAAACTTGAAAGTTTTCTATAGGATAAGGTGTAGCATGAGCTTGCTTTATCTTTTTGGTGTAAGGAGAGTCACAAACTGTAATTTGAAAATTGAATTCGACCTCTAACCTTGGATACCACGCTCAAGACTTTAGTCATTTATGATAGCTGATATCCACAATGTACTTTATTAGCACAATTGAAACTTCAAATTCGTACTATTCAACAAAGTAGTGGCAAGCGTAATCAACATTAGTTACCCTTTTTATAATGGAGAATCTATATGAATATTCAAGCAAACCCTAGATAAAAAAAGGCTTTATTCGCGATTAGAGCATACGTTAAATAATATTGTGTTTATTGCGATTCCGCGAACTCATATTATCAGTCTCAAAACCTATGTGTGACACCCCAAAACTGATATCCTAAGTACACCATTACATTTTCTTTCATACATGTAACATTTAGGGAGTAATTCTTCACTAATATTAGCTATTAGACAACTCTTATTTATCTCTCTTATATGGGACTTAGGATACCCAACACTAAACACGTACTATCCATTAATTGCTACTATAATTGCTAATATTTATAAGAACAACTAAACCTTTATGTTGTTTGGTTGATAATATCTATTTTAGTGTAGACGATGAATCATGGATTTTTGTTTTTCTTTATTTTTTTTAGCAATCATATAGAAGGCATTTTAAATTGCTTCATGGTAAACAACTAAACAAGCGTAAAAATGTAATGATGTCTTATAATTTTATTCAATGTTTACACTCAAATAAATCATATAAATTAACCACACTTTACAAAGCAACAAAATCAACCAAATTTCAGAACAATTCCTTTCCCACTCCAAATAGTAAAAAAAATGAAGATAAATAAAGAAACGTGTACAAATTAAATATTTTAGGCAGATGGTCCATAAAGTACAGCAATGTATAAGAGCTGCGTGACGGAAAGGATTATGCTGAATGCTTCCATTGCCACCAGTCGGGCGTTTCTATAATGTAGCTGGATTTCCTTGCACCCAAAGCTGTCATAAATCATGATTATTAGACTTTAGAGCTATACTAGAAATTTTGTATAATTTACTAATATGTTTATTTTTTTTGAAGGGTACTAATATTAATAAAGTATAAAACTATTCCTGGGACTCTAACCATTAGCTTAAGCTGATGGTTGACGTTCAATGAATAGTTTTGTACTCTATCAAATATGTTTATGACGATATTGTACCCTATGTTTAAAGACAAAACTCCCTTTGTCGACATTAGTTGACATGTTTGACTTGTTCTTTTTGGTAAATATAATCAAATTTGACCGTATTAATTAATTAATATACCTATAAAATAAAACGTTATTGTATATTCAAATATCTTGTTGTATTTATTTCAATGTGAATAATTAATATATCACTTTTTATAATTTTAATTATATTACGTAAAAATATTGATTGTCAAAATTGTCTCTTCGAAATTGTATAAATTAATGTGGATAGACCATAGATGGAGTCATGGAGTATTTGGAGCTCGCTCTTTTTTTGAAATGTTATCTTCCACAATATTTTTTTGTTTCACTTTCACATAATACGCCTAACAACACATAGTATCGACTATTAATATCTTTAATTATTTGTTTATTACGTACTATTTTTTTGGGGGCCAATTAGGTTAAAGTAAAACTGTTTTGATTTATATATTAGTAATAAAATGTAGTTAAAGTGAAAAATGTGAATAGTTTACAAAATCAAAGCCGAACATACAGTTAAAAAACGGAGGGTTGTATATCTTAATGTCAAATTAAAATTTAAGATAATGAAAATGGTTATAATTACCCCATAGCCAAGAGAGTAAGAGTCCAAGCAATTGTAGCAACTGTGACGGTAGCGGGTGAGCTTTCGCGGCTCCATGCACGGAGATGGATGAAGCCTGATATACATGAGGCAGCACCCACAACTCCAGCTATCAAAGAAAACATCACAAAAAATCCAGTCGCAGCATTTCCCATGGGAAAGTAAATGGGTGAAAAATGTGCTGGAAGCTGTAATCCTGGACCTGTTTTTCAATTATAAGTGTTACATATTGATACAACATGAAATATCTTTGTCTTTATAAATACTTTATGACACAAATATTGAATAGTATGTTTTTTTTCTTCTAAAATGTCTTTGTTTACGTACGTATTAGTAAAAAATTTGATGAGATATTTAAATTCTTAAAATACGTATTGTAAGGAATTTTGTTATATCTCATATGATCATGTACATATATATCTGTTTCGTCGTACATATAGATGACTAAACATGGTCAATGTTATCACTTCAACTTAAAAGCATAATAATTAGTAAATACCAGTTTTAATTTGTAAAAGTCGGTCTCAATTACCCAAAAAAAAACATAAAACACCATAAAATCAATATAAACCGGTATAATGCATGCAAAAAAAAGATACTATAAAACTCGCAAAAATCAGTATACCGACCTTTTAACCAATAAAATATAGTTTCAATCAATCACTAAAAATAATTGTTTATCAGTACAAATATGTTTATCAGTAGATATATTTTAATTAGGTGAAATGAACAAGGCGTAAATAGTTAAAGTGAAAAAATATATATAAGGAGAATCCGATCAACATTGAATTATAATCTACTAAAAAAAATGTGGCAACATTTGTAGAATTATCATAAATAATTATTACCTATGATAAAACCATGATCAATTGCACGATTCATAGCCCAACCACCAATGCCCAAAAGCACAGCATACATGCAGAAGTTGAGAAGCAAAAGCAAAGTTGCAGCAGGTTTCATCGACTCGTTGGCCATATTATATATCTTTATTTAGCAAGTTATTGATAGGAAAAAATTAAGAAACAAAAATCACAGAAATTATTTGTAGTACAGAAAAAAGCTGTTCAATGAAGAAAGGTGTAGATTATGGCAGAGGTTTATCCCCTTTATATATGAACTTAAGAGTTGCAACGTTTTGGTTCCTTTCTTGTAAGGAAGCTTCTTTGTGGGGTTGGAAAGGGCATGCCTTAAACTCAAGGCAAAGCAAAAGACATGATTCTTAGTTTTCTTTTACTAGCTAGATCAATAAAGTTGGAGAAATATACTATAGTTCTTGGGATTGTATATTCTAAGAATTATAGTACTATATGTTAAGTTTGTTCTTTCTGATAGGAAAGTAATATTCTTTGCCATTTAACAGGATGTTGATTGTTGGTACCTTAAGAAAGATAATAATTGTAATTACTTGGAGGATGTTGGCAACTTGGCATCCTTTACATGAAATAACATAATTTATACTTCATGTGTTAATGGAAGATTGCAACATTTTGACATTTATGCATGCTAAAGCACAAATTACAAGGTTATTTTTGGGTTTTTTTTACTGTAGTATAGGCCAAATTTTCATCAAATTTACAAAAAATTTTCTTTGTAATATAACTACATTCTTTGCAGTAAAGAAAATGAATTATGATTTTTCGTGAATCTTAAGAATTTTATAATCCGTAAAGTCAAATTGTGTAGATTAAATAGGGTTTTTTTTGTAGAATATCCCCATATTTTAGATTTTTTCTACGTTGTACCTCTTATGCTATTTTCTTCCAAGTTGTACCCTTAAACTTTTTATTCATTCTATGCTATACAAGTCCTTTAAGTCAACAATAAGTTAACCGTTCATTTCTTATTCATAACCAAACTTTGTTTAATCGTTATTAAAAGTCCCAAGTCTCAAAATTTCTGGTGCAAGGCGAAATAAGTCACCTTTAACATTACATTGCTCTTCGACTTTAAATTTTTAAGAGCATATATTGATCCATAATGTAAGCATGAAGTTGAATTTTTTTTTTTTAGGGGAAGAAGTCGTTGAATTTGTCTTTAATTATTCCTCTAAAAGATTACACGTACCTTCTTTTTCAATATTACTAATTATGACATGACTACTTGAGGTTAGAAATTTTTCATAGCCGTCAATATTTGCTTTACTATGTGTACGTATCTGCAAAGGAAGAAGTCTTTCAACTAGCAAACCCCAACATTTTAGTTTAGCATTTTAATTAAAGAGGCCTAAACCTCAAAATAAGGGATAAAAGGTATAGCATGAACAATAGAAAAGTTGGAAGGATATCTGACTAGATTTATATGGAAAGAGCTCCAAGGTGCTCCTTTTCTATTTCCCAATGAACATAAAAATGATCAGCCACTAAAAACATCAACAATTCAATAACTACAAATCACATCTAAAAGGACTCTAAATGACATTATGGCAGGCATTCCACTGACCTAAACGAAAATGTTGGCCAAGCCACACCCATTTCCTCGAACCCTACATGTAAATCTAGGAGACAAAATTAAAAAAGGAAAAAATTGGAAAAATGAGAAGCTTTATTCTCTCAATTGAACTATATTTATGTTACAAATACTTTGTAAGGACTGGGTTACCTACCTGTCATAAACGGGCACTGCGGTATGGACTACACGACTAATGCAAAATGAGAAGAAAATGAAGAGAAACCCAACAATAAAGATCAAGAACCGGCTTTTGATCTTGAAGTGAAGGGCAAGAATCTAACCCGACAATAACGTTTCAACTTGGCGAGAGCTTCACGAGGTTTGGCCAACTTCAGATCCAAATAAACTACCATAAGTGCGGCTTCTTGGCTATTAGGCAGAGTCGCCAAAGCTTGTGTTGCATACCGACTTGCCTGCTCAAATTCTCCCTGTAAAACGAGCATGGAAGCTAAATTAACATAAAGTGCTCCTCGAGCTTCCTCAGGAGTGAGAAACAAGTTATCTTGTTGCTCGTCCGATGAAGGGACCCTAGCAGCAGTTTGCCCAGTATTTGGATCATCAGCGTCCAGAGTTTTCTTTGCCTGCCACAGTCTGCAATCTTCTTCACTGTACGGCAATTCCAGTGTTCCACCGGACAAATAAGTTGAAAGGTGCTCAGCAGCCTCTTTCGGTCTGTTCAGCAAGCAAAGGGCCTCGGCTGCATAAATATGACCCCAAAAGGCATAAATTCTAGAACATTCAGGAATTTTCAGAAGAGACAGAGCTGTAGTGAGCGCCTTGAGTGGATTTCCTAATTCAAGCTCAACAAATGCCAAATCAATAAGAACAGCCTGCTTGATCTTCTGGTTTTCTCTTCTACAAATCTCCTCATACTCAGAGAGGGTGTTTGCTGCGGCTGTATTAAAATGAGCTCCGCCTCTCTGTTCTCTTGCGTCCCCATTTGCACTAACTTGACCTGAGCCTGCTGTGTCTTTAGACTTCAGGTCATTGCTTCCCAAATTCTTGTGGCCTGGGTTCTTTGATGATACATCAGTAGTGTCATTTTCCTCAGAGGAAGATCTTGTCAATGAAAGAGACTTGGTATGTTTAAACTCAGAAATGCCTAGCAAGTGAAGGGCATTAAGAAGACACTGTCGGGCAAATGACATTGATAGTTTTGGCTTGCTATTATTATTATTGTCAAGACCTAAATCTTCCTTGTCATCGGAACTCACGATCCCATTTCTCAAAGAACCATTCTCAAAGGCAAGATGTCTCCATTTTCCTTGCCCAATAACTTGGGCATTCAACTGTGACTCGTTTCTAGGGGGCTCACCATGCTTTAAGGGTCCTTTTTCCAGTGCCATTAGGCAGCATTCAGCAAGTCGAAGCCACAGAAGAGGCTTGTTGTAGAAAACAAAACTAGCTTTCAGGAAGCATCGAGCTGCAAGTACAGGTTTGCCACAGGCCAAGTATTGCACACCACAATTGTATGCTATGAGCAAAGATTTGTCTTGGGAAAATGTCACCAGCTTGCGGGGCTTCTCTTTCCAAAGAGATGAACAATTGCTAAGGGCTTTATGGAAGAATATGCTTGATATGTGATAATTACCCTGTTGATAGTAGATACACCCAGTGTTATTGTTAATTATGATTGAGCTTCCAACATCTGATTGGCTATTTGATGCTCTCAAAAGCTTGAATGCTTTAGGGTAGTTCCCACGGGCATATTCAAGCTGTGACTTAAGTAGTAGAGCCCTAGAAGAATCTATGCCACGTGCAATGTTCATTGCCAGCTTAACTTCACGCTTAGCGGCCTTCAGATTTCTGGTGAGAAGCAAAAGCTGTATCTTGTAAAGGGGCAACTGCAACCTCAAATTAATGGTGGGTGTAGAGCGATCAGCTCTTAAGAGATCACTCGATGTTGAAAGATTAGATGCCCTAGATATATTCTGCCCACTGATATCGAGTGTTGATAACAAGGTCTCATATTCAATTGTTTCTTCTGATAATGTTCTTGATAAGGAACCTTCTGATGTAATTCCAGAGACCGTCCCTTCAGGGTTGAAGTCATCTGAGGCTGATGAGTTGTTGGGAATTGATGTGGACTTCAAGACAAGGTTTGAAGTTTGGTGTTGCCCTGTGCTTCCACCATCAGCTTGATTGAGCATATAACTTACTCCAAATGCCTTTTCAAGATAACTTATTACATCCTGAAAGAAAAAAAAAAGGGTGGATTCTAATCACAAACGAGGAATAAACAAGAAAACCAGACTCAAGAGTAACATCAAGATAACAAAAATACATTGAGAAGAAAAGATCATTATCTCTATTATATATGGCAACTCTTGAGGACTTTGGTGTCCACTTGAGTTGCCCAAATTACCCCCAACTATAAACAAAAATTACAATTGCAACCATTTAATAAATTAAAAACAAAAGTAAAATAAGGAAAAAAAGGGGGAGAATCCTAACATTTGGTTAAAATAGACAGCCGGTTACGTTTTCTGTTTTTTTTTTTTTTTTTTAATGCACTAATTAATTGTAAGGCGTTTTTTTTTTTTTCTTCTCCTCTTTTTTCTATGAATAAGGTTAAATTGAAAATTCCAAAATCACGCATACGTGATGTCACCCACCCACCCCCTAAAAAAATATAGTATTGTTACAACTGCAACTACACTGGCTGTCTTTCTAGTATAATCATACAGGCATCTGGCTCTTCAAAAACCAAATAGTCCGTCTCAGATAAAAATCTTAATTGCAATATAATAACGCAATGCTTTGCAGAACCCTAGAATTAGAATATGAACAGAATATAAATACTATGGATAAAATGAGTTAAAAGGGCGTACCCAAGAACATTTTTTTTATGGCAGGAATACCCCAAAATCACAAGGCAATAATTATTTTCGACAACAACCAGCCTGATGTACCCAAAGAGGTTAGCATAATTTACAGAAAACATACAGGATTGTCAGTTGATGTTTAGCTGCTGTCCCCTGTTATAAGGGTTTTTTTTTATCGCAAGAGTACCCCAGATTTTTAAAGGCAATAATAACTTTGTGACAAAAACCAACCTGAACTCTCCATTCTCCAAAGAGGTTAGTATGATCCACAGAAAATATCAGGCTCTAATACTAGTGCGGATCCGAGTGTCCGACACGCTAATTTTGAAAGTTTTTGGATACGGGGACACCATCCTAAATTTGGACATGGATACGAGGATACAGCAGTTACATATTTTTAAAAAATATTATTTTAGAGTTTTAAATTTAAAGGCTCCCATATTAATAGTTTTAAAAAAATCAAAAAGTAAAAAACAGCAAAAAAATTATGAGCCCCTGGTTTACTGTATAGCTGGTTATGAGAGAACAAGAAGTGAACTCTACAGCTGTCCTGCTTTTTTTTTTTTTTTTTGGGTTCATGTGGGTTCTTTTTACTCCCACATCAAATTATTAGATGAAAAAAAAGAAGCCAGAAATCTTGACTTTCTGTTTTCTAGCACCTTTCACCTCTCTCTCTCTCTCCTCTAGCATCGCCGAAGAAGTGGGCAATAAAATGAATTATGATGACAAAAATCCCGACTATAGCAAGTGATTCAACCTCCCAGGTAAAACCCCCAATATCTCAAGAAATAAAATCGTATATTTTTCTTTGAATTATCAGAACTAGGGTTTACAAATAAGGTAATCGGTCTCCTCTCTCTTCAACAATTACCCTCCTCCCAGATCCAGCCATATCCGAGTGCAAATTGACGTATCAAACTCGTCTTCCATACCCAGATCCGTGTTAGGTCGTATAGTAACCGGCACTCCAACCAAAATGCCGTATCCGAGTATCATAGGTCTGAACCCTAATAATTAGCTACAAGGATCAGTAAGTGTCTTTTTTAGCACAAAAAGACTTTTACCCCATGCTCACCAGTTTCCTGACAAAAGGAAGCAATTATCCTGAACATGAGAAAACAAAGGCATTGAACAAAGTTTGTTTAAAGAACAATGTTCGGCTGACAGGTCAATGTCATTGAGCAAAGTTCGTCTATTATTGATGCTACGGGCCATTTACCACAGCTACTAGATGACGTTTTCCTTGTGCACAGTCTAAAGCAAACCCCTATCAAAGTGCATTCTCTACGCCTGAATCTCTTGAACTTACCTAAACTTATTCGAACTTATTGAAGTTCATTTTATAGAAGTGTTTACTTGTATGAATTCATTTAAACTTATTAAACCTTAAACTTATATTTTAAGGTGACGAGAACAGAGTCTCAATCTCAACTGTGACCAATAGCCTATGAATACTCCAAAGATTTGTTTGCAAACCAAGCTTCACAAAGAGGAGCATCAAATGCACTCCAGAAACATAAACAGTCCACCTATTTTTCGCTCTAACGTCCACTACATCTAACAGTAATCCAATCTGAAGTAAACCCAATATCAATCTCAATATCTCATATGCGTACCAATAAGCTATGAGCACAGGAAAAAGTCATTTCCAAAGAAAGCTTCATGAATAGGAATATTGTCGCACCCTCCCCTACTTCCAACAGTAATCAAATCTAAGGTAAACCCCCTATCAATCTCAAAATTGCACCAATAAGCTATAAGCACAAAGGAAGTCACTTAACAAGCAATCTTCACGAAGAGCATCATATGCAATCCATAATCATAAACATTCCACCTTTTACCACTCTGCCACTCCCTACATCTAATAGTACTCCCAAAAATAAAATAAAAACAAATACTAGAGCAACCTCTGGTGCATCAATTACTGGGTCACATAAATCTCTATCCACTATGCTCTCTCAGAAGTCAGATCATATTATTAGTTTTCAACAACCTCGGCCTTGTGTTGGATGAGGGGAGGAAATAACCAGAGCAGGAAAGCAGCAAAAAGTTTCACAATATTGAGGGAATATGTAATCTTCCACAAGTTTTGGTGAAATCCCCATGAAAGGTTATAGTACCTGCCACATACCCCCTCCCCTCAAAGAAAAAGGTTCAGGACATAATAAAACGGGAAAGCGGTGTGAAATTTAATTCCATACCACAGGTGACACAGCAAATTTCCATACCACTATGAAAGAATTGTTGTTTCCTCTAAAAGTCATTCATTACAGAAACTAATTGAAAATAACAGATATTTTCCGCACTTGTTTCAATAGGTCATATATGTTTTTAAAAGTAGCAGTATACAATAACAAAATATTACTGCTTCCTCCAAAAGTTATATCACTGCAGAAATTAATTGAGCAAAACATATAATTTTGATATTGATTCCAATACGTCATCTATGTTCATCATATTGATTACTGTTTCTTAAGTTAAAAAAAAACCAAAATCATAAACAGCCTTTAAAGACTCATCAGAGCTAAATGTTTAAGATTATCCTCCAGATGTTATCATGGATACGATGCTTACTATTCACCATCTCTCATCCATTCTTCAAGCACGCAGTTAATAACAACAAAATTATATTCCCCCATAAGGCAATAAGAACGGAGATTGTGATGGCCAAAAGGTGTATATATTCATGAAAATTAAATATGGACAAGGCTTGCAAAACAGAAACAGTTTGCCATACACTGATGATATAAAATGAGAATCAACAATAATTCTACCCATTCACAGTATTACAGACTTACTGAAAATTTAGAAGAATCTTGAGTCACTAAGGCAACATCCAGCAGCAAGAGGCAAACATGAAGAGCTGTAGTCTGCATCAACAATTAAAAACCAAAAAAAAGGATTGAGAAAATTGCACATTTGTATGTGCGGAGAAAGAAAAAAAAAAAAAAAAAAAGGCAGACCTCATCTATGGGTTCAATATTCTGAAACAGTGGCTCCAAAACTGACAATGCCTTTGAATACTCATGAAGGTGGAATAAGACAGTTGCCTGGAACCATAATTAGCAAGTCCACAGAATTAATCTCTGCCGATCTACCCAAAACATCAATATATGGTACAGTATAGATAAACATCACGGATGTGAGATGCCACATAATACATACAATGTTTAGGGCCGCCACAGATGCATCAAATTCATCAGTGAAAACTGTACTGGGACTGTTCGCCAAATTATTAGTTCCTTTGGCTCCTGTAATGACTTTATTAGCAGCCTGAGCAGCAGCATCTGATTGCTCTCTGGATGCGCGTGCAAGGTCTTCACTCTTTCTCTGGAAATAGTAAAAACTTCTTAAAAGCCAACTTAATTTATCCATTAGGGTTTTTTATCATTAAATCCACCACTTTTATGAGACCGTAGGAGTCAACCCAAGCCTCACCATTTTTATATTTACCTAAATCATGGTTTGCTTTCTAGTACAACCACATTTCAAATATTCCAAACTAAATTTGCCTAAAGCTTCATCATAATAAAAGTATCCAGAAGCAAGAGAGCTATCATGGTAAACATGGAGTACCACAGAAATGTTAATGCACTAAAGAAAATCGAAAGAAAGATACATTCACAAGCAGCTTGTTGCCACCATACGGATCATTCTCCGTCTATTTCTTCCAACAACTTGATATAAATCGTCATTGCATATCACATAGGAGATAACAGGCTGCTATAGTATCAGAACAGTCGAGTGCAGCAAGTACAGAGTTAAGATTCCATACCTTAACAGTGACAAGGACTTCGACCAATTTCTTTGGATCTGAGCATCCATCACGCAAAAACTCTGCGACCGAAATATTATGCAGAATCTGTAACATAATACAAATATGATCAAACGACCCTATAAGGGATAATCAAGATCTTCCACTAGTAAATCAAGCACGATAATACACACTCAGTGTTTAGCAAAAACTCAGTTAAATAAGAGAACTCTTCAAGTCATATCCATATAATCCAAACCTCAATCTGAATCTAATACAGTTTAATAAAAACAAAATGGCCAAAATAAACTTTATTTGCATTATCATCAATGTGAACTTAACATGAAGAATCATCTTAGCAATTCCTTCTGAATATATTCAAAAGCAAACAAAATTAAAGGGATAACAAGTATTAACAGCCACCAAAAGCAGACAAGAATGAAAATATCAAATCTGGCAATGTTCCTCATGTCCACCTAAGAAACCTAATGATGAAAAAAATTATCCCGGCCTCCAAAAGGTAACGAGCCATGTGCAAAAAAAAAAAAAAGACGAAAGTATTACTGTATGTCTTATATTATATTTAATAATATATGACATGACACGCTAATTCCATTCAATACCTGGAACCTGCTTAGGTTAGGAGTGGAACAGCACGATGATTGGGAAAATTACAGCAACATTTGAGCTTTTTTTGTCATACGGGCCATAACGAAAGACCAGGTAATTTACCTTTTGGCCATAACTTCGATTGAGTGACCTCTATAATATATTAACTTAATAATCAAATTGGTTATGACAAAACATAGATAAGCCACAATAACAACTGATAAAGCAACTCATGAAACTTGTATTGGTTTAGAAAAGGATAAAAAGCGCTCGCTAACTGCATGAGGAAGTTCCTGAATATGCATGACGGGACTCTCAAATTTACAGGATGAAGGAAATGGAAACTGCTGCCCTCTAATCTATTTGTTATTTACTATCCACAGTGTCTTATTATTCATGTTTTAAGAGCTTCCTCATGATAGGCTATTTCTTTTGCGGGTCTCAAACAAAAAGCCATGTAACTCTCAAAAAGCAGGCTTCATACACCTAACTTCACGCCTTGATCTGCTCAGAACCTCACAAGATAGTGCTATTTTTCATTAGACTTATTTCACAAACATCCACTTAAACAGTGTTGCTCACACTCTTAGTGATAACAATATAAGTTGATTCTCAATAGCGGAGATACAAGCACATAATTATTCTGGAGACTCAGAATTCATGTTGGCCAATTATAAAACTCAGAAGTCCTCCCTTTTACTATTTGATTTGGTAATCAGATTCTGGAAGTTACAAAATCAGTTGTTAAACCCTAAGTTAAGTTTACTACTTCATATAGGTCCAGATTACTCTATACAACCAATTCTGTTTCTTCGGTAATTGAAATATTCAAAAGAGGACCACAGAGATACAAGAAAGAGATGATGATAGATATTTGAAGGGCAAGATGACAAGTTAATGATATAAAGGAACATACACCAGAAAGGTAGAACGAAAACAATAATACAGTAAAGAGAAACAGAAAATAAATGGAAAAGAAAACAAAAGGAAACCCAAGAGCAGTTAATGCCATCTCATGCAATCCACAGCAGTTCACTCCACTTATCTCATTGCATGAGCAGTGAGGGAAGAGTGATAGATAAAAGGAATAAACAGAGAAATGCTGGTGGCAACCTAGAGAGTGAAGACCTCAACAACCAGCTTGCAGTCATTCAGCTGCCAAACACCCAACTTGTTGAACCTCCACTTTCATGATTACTGCTACGACTATAAGATCTGTATATTTATCCTTAGGAAATGACTTAAAGATCTTGGTTTTATTTAAACAAATTTGTTCATATAAGAAAATAAGCAATGACTCCCATACAAACAAGGCAACTTTGTGGTCCAAAGAAGGACGTATGATTTGATTAGTGTCACCTAATTCACTCACAAGTCTAGAACCCTTTCAGAAAAGTGAGAACTGGTACATGTTAAAAGATGAAGTGGAGCACTTATTGATATTTAATTAGTGTCACCTAATTTACTCACCAGTCTGGAAACCTTTTCAGAAAAATATGAACTCGTACATGTTAAACAATGAAGTAGACTAGTAGAGCACTTATGGATACTTCAGCGTAGCTAAGTATCCAATAGCACCCCAGTACATAGTCAGTATCATAACTTATCACATTCCAGGATCCATGTAGCATTGGAATTTATCCAACACATCTTTTACATGGGTATCAATTATCAGAACATATATGCTAATAGCCTAATACGTATTCCTGGCTAAAAGCAAATCATTATTACTATAAGTTGCAGCAAACTAAATTCATATCCAAGAATTACGAAACCAGAAAGCCAGGTGAATCTTCCAGAGACTACTAGTCATTGGGAAAGCGGCACTAGTTAGCACTTAGCAGATCAAGCTAGAAAATTCCTAAACTTGAACAAAACCAAAACCAAAACCAAAAAAAAAAAAAGGTAGTCTCCACATTACCACAAAGAATTTTCAAGTTCCCTCCTATTAAAAGTCCCAGGACACAGTATCTCATAGATCCGCTTGTTGCAGTCACAAACATATATCCAATACCAACGACACATGTTTGGCTAAGAGACTTGCAACTTTAAATTGACAAATTCAAGAGACAATTTGCCTCTACATTTCAGCAAGTGGTAATGGATTAAACAAATGCTTGAAAGAAAACAATAAGAACTATCAGTTCATAAACTTTACCTAAAAAGGGAGGAATTTCAATCACAAACATTACCGCGTAGAACTTCCAACTGTCCTTATCTAGAAAATAAGAAGAGAACCACCAACTCATGCATATCCATTCAAAGTATAACCTACCACCGAATACTACATAATTAAAATCCCCACCCTCAAATGATCATCTAGAATATACTCCTTGCTAACAGCTCCAATCTCTCAAAACTCTAGAATCCAAGTGACAGCACCTCACACTAGTATCATTAAATTTTCAGCAAGAACAATAGCTATTCACGGTACACAAAACTAAGCCTCTCAACCTTAAGACATTTACTTCTCCAAAGCAAGTTACTATGCCCTAGCTGAAGTGATCTCATAATGTTGCTCACCTATGCAAAAGTTTTGAAACAAAGCTACAAAGGCAACAACGAGAAACCTCAAACCAGAAAACTTCAAAATCTCATACATTCACTCCAAAGAAAGTTCTTCTTGCCTGTTCACATGAACTAAGTAGAAGTAACCAGATTGTCTCCCCAATATTATATAGCGGATCGGGACCACAATATGAGGAAACCAATAAACTTCACAAGTATAAAAATCCATCCAAACCACATGTAGAGTAACACCTAATAATTCAGTATAAGAGCTACCTCCAGAACAAATTACGAACTAAAACAAGTGCACTTATCCAAATAAACTAAATCGAATTCGCAATTCAAAACAACGAAACAAGTGAACTTCAAAGGCTGAAAACTCAATTCAAATGACACATAAAATAAAATGTGAACTAAACCACAAATGATATAAGCAAAAATAAATAAAACAAATATACCTTTGGATCACCTTCCTTCTTCTGCAACAATTGATGCAATACATCAACACATTCCGAAAACTTATCAGATTGAAAAAACATAAAAGCTTCTTTGGCGAGCATAGCAGTGACTGAAAGAGCACCATCGTCATCCGCACCTTCTCTAACCACATTCATAGGCGACGATGAAGTTGAATCTCGCGAATCCATCCAAAGATCGAACCAAATTTCAACCAAAATCCACTCACTCAAACACAAAACCAGCAAAACGAGCAACAAATGCAGCCGAAAAAATCAACAAAAAACCCTAGCCTTTTCCGCTAAACCTTTCTGGAAGCTAAAATCTCAAAATTGCATGCTCCATCGCTCAAAATCAAGCTTCCAAAACCACCAAAAGAGGAGAGAGAATCGAAAAACCCTAACAATTCGAAATTCGCCGATTAAACTGATTTAAAGTGACGAAAAATATTCTCACTCCTCAAGAAATGAAGTAGCTAGAGGATGAAGAGATGGAGATAGAGAGAGAAAACGAAGGATTTGGAGGAGAGAGAAAGAGACAAGAATTGGTTTTTTTGGGGGGTTTGAGTTTGAGGGTTGAGTTTTCTTCGTCTTTCTTCTTTGCGCTGCTTAATTCTTTTATTTTTCGCAGTGTTTTCAGAAGACATCAATTTTTTGTTCTGATTATGATTAATGAGTTATATGGTGTGAGTGGGAGTATGCTAAGATATTTGACGGCTTCTTAGAACCGTTGGATTTTTTCATGATTGGTATTTGAGGATATCGACGGTTGAGAAGATGATAGGGGATGAAATTATGGTGTGAGTGAGGAGGGGAAGATAATTTTGTGTTTAGTAGTATTTTGTTTTAACTTGGAATGGCCAATTGGCCAAATAAGGAAGTTAGTTACCTACCCATATTCATATTTTGAGTAGTAGGGGGAAATCGCTAACTTAATTACCGAATTTTTAACGAACTACTGATGGATTTAAAGTTTTATATGTCTCCTTAGACAAGTTTGAGCTTAAAGTTCAAAACTGTATCGTCTATTTAGATTGCATATCGTTCTCACACATGAGAAGAATAGATATAAAGTTCATCAATTTAAGTGAGTGTCTTACATTAATTCCTGTTTAGTAAAGAGTTAGCGGGATTTATGAACCACATGAGTGTTCGCGGCATTTTTGTTTTTTTGAATATATTGAGTTAATTTTGTTATTCTCAATAATTGCTTCAGTATTATCTTCCCTTATATAGCTTAATTTTGTAATTATTGCTAAGTGATTTCTTGCCGTTATATTGTCCGTTAAATCTCTCATTTCCTTATTCTCCAATCACTACCTATTGATTTTGTTGACTGAAGGTTATTTGAATATTCATTGAATGAGCGCACACAATAATCATGGAAGACAAATCGTTTTCTACTATAGCGATGTATACTGAAATTGTCTTCTAAGACAACCACCTCGTGCCAATCATTTTAAAGGTCCGTTTGGTTTTATGGAAAATGGTCTTCCGTGAAAAATATTTCCCGTCGATTGACAGAATATTAGATTTCCTTTGTTTTTGTTTGATGGACAATTATTAAACTAAGAAGGGAAGAGTGGAGATGTTGGGAATGAGAGGGGCGTACAACCTACGGGATTCTTAGCCAAAAGAAGAAAAAAGATACCTATTTTAACTCTGCGGCATCCGCAAAATAGGAAAGATGTTGACACGGGGGATTACAAGTTTAGGACGTGGAGAAAAATAATTTTCCTTCAAATTTTGGAGGAAAATGTTTACAAAGGGATCGAAAACTCTTTTCCACCTTAGTTTTCCTTTTTAAATCCCTTGTCCAACCAAACAACAAAAATAGGGAGTCGTTTTTCTTCAAAACAAATGGAGCCTAACTTTTATTTCTTACTTACAAATAAGTACTTTCTTATTTGTTGTTCTAAAATACAAACTTGTTTTATATCGAGTATAGGACAGAACTTCCTCGTTGCATATTATAAGCAAAAACTTCTCCAGAAGCATGATTAGTAAGATGATAAGGCTTCTACCTTCCATCCAACCAGTCTCAACTCTCGACTTACTTCTCACGTCCCCTTCCTAAGGCATCCCACCCTAGTGCCTATTGACACTCCTAGGATGACCCTTATCGTGCATCTTAGTATATTATTATCACATAGGTGAGCCCTTCAATTAGTCGATGGATGATTGAGATTTAATAAATGCTTACAATAACTTAATACTTCATACAACTATACACAAGACTACTTACAATTATACACAGGACTAATTACAATTATAGCATGTTACATCCAAAGACTACTTGAAGTTTCATACTGTCAAAATGATCAATCAGACAGCTCTTTTGAGCAAATCCAAGATCAATACAGAATCACGGATATCCTGACTATCTTGTGAATCTTCATGATTTCCTTGAGAAAAATCAGCACTAGTATAAGTACGAACTCCAGGACCGTGCCCACTGCAATCTGTCAGCTTCCCTTGTTGTGCCCTCCTCACTTCCTTCTGATGTTCAGTGAGCTCTGACCTCTTTCTTTTCGCGCATGAAGGAGGCAGCTTGATCTTAGAGGGAGAACCATCCACTACATTTTCCAAAAGTTCTACTCTCTTTGAGCACATGTTAAGTGTAGCCTTTACCTTGTGTCTGGGAAGAGAAGTGACAACTTCTAAAGTCGAGCTATCTTTCTGTAATGCTGGTGTTCTGTTTCTGATCTTTATCTTTCCAGCTCTGGATAACTTGTCTAGGACATGGAGCAAACAAGGAGGAAAATCTAAATGAATTTGATCTCCATAAGCCGAGTTCCAAAAGATGATTGTAGGGTTGGAAATGGATGGATTTGGATGGTCAAGTGTTTTCTCAAGTAGAGGTGCTTGGAGCTTAAGGAAGGAGGAGTCGAATATAATTGTTGGCCAACTACGTTGCAAGCTTCTGATAATTTCGGTCCACAAGGTCTGCAGCTGGTCTCTGACACTTTCACTGCTTATAGAATCTGACATCCAGGGAAGCAGTGGATCACATAGTACCTGGATAAATATGACAGTGAACTAGCTTAGAAGAAATGGTTACATGTACTCCTATTTGCAAGTTTTAACTGTCTAAAAACTGAAGGTCTATCCCAAAAAGTGCTTTCTCAAATAGATAGTTGTCGTTGATTTCTTTCATCTTAAAATCTGTGTTCTACATAAGCATAAAAAAGGATCTTTAATGATGATTGATGCAATTAGAATTAAAGGTCAATGGTACTACAACTGTGAACTTGAAGAGTTCTAAAAGCTGATATAATTTTTTTTGCTGATTGAATGCCGAATGTGATCTGTAATTTGCATGGAGATTATCTAAATTGTAATGCAACTATAAAATGAAAGGAAATAAAATATATAGCATGAAGAAATATTTTTCAAATGTTCTAAAATAGTAAAATCTTTGATGCATTCAATTCGGTAGCTAGCAAAAAGAGGTGGCAATGGTAATTAATATATCAATTAGTATTGCGTGCACCGAGTGCACATTGTGAGACCACTTCATTTCCAGCGAAAATGGGTCACTTTTTAAGTCAAATGGGTTTAAATCACTTCTAAACAAAGGGTAACTTTTTACCTTAAATGGGTCATTTCTATATAGGTGACTCTTTTAGGGTATGAAGTTACCCTCATCTCACAATAATTTATTATGCATCCGTCTCATTCAAAGATTTATGTTAATACATATGTAATTTGTAAGGAAATTTCAAAGACAATGAAACTTCATCCCCAAACATGTGCAATTTCATAGAAAAATCTGTTACTACTCGACTCTATGTCTAAAGTGGTAATGAATGATAATGAGATTTTTTCGCATAAAAGTACCTATAAATCTATTATCATTACCATCAAATATTAAGATCTACCAAACGGGTCGTCAATAGTCATTACAATGCCTCAAAAAAAAGGAAAACTATACTAGAAATCTGAATGGGTATATCTATGAGATTACAACTAATCAACTACTCATTCTTGGAGTATTTCCTGACAGCATAATGTAAGCATAAGCGGTACCTTAAACAAGGGAATAATATCATCCTTCCACTGAAGACAACTGACTAAGCATGTCAATTGCGGAAGTAGCCTGTAATATACAGCAATAGCTAGAAAGTTAGCATTAAGAAATGTATAAAAGTACAAATGTATTTGCCTTGTAAGGTGTCTCAAGAGTCAAGAATGGACCTTGGAATCAAATGTTCTGGTCCTTCATTATTTATGCTCACAAGATTTAAAAGCCTGCACAATCAAGCAAAAGAACAACGGGTGGGAATCCACCGTAAGCAGCCATTGTATTGCAGAGTAGACTTTCTAGTGAGATCATGAGAGTTGACAAGAAAGATGTCAGTATGTAAAAAACAACACAAAAGAATCTCAACAACCATATCTACATTTCAAAAGTAAAAATTTCAGGATTGTTATTTAGAACCAAAAGAAAATTGCCGCCTTTAAGGATTTCACATTTGTTGTAGTGACTTGGGTAGACAGCATCAGCTGGACTATTCAATTATTTGTAGCCATTATCTTGAATGGGTCAAGATATATCCATTATGCATTGCAGAGTAGGCAAATATCTATAAATTCTTCATAACATGAATGTCTGTCTATAATAACCAGAATTATGATGACAAATTTAGCTAAACATGATTTCAGAAAATGCACAAGGATGAGTGAGACTACCAAAGGTTGCTAAATATAAGGACAATGAGATGTCTGTAAACCACCACTTTGTGAAGAGAAACTGGATCTGGTGTGTAGAGGCAAGATAAAAAATTGCATCTCATCTCAATATTCAACTAAGAGGCCATTCTTTCCTTCAACAGAAAGACAATATCTAGTATATGATGTGTGTTGTGCAAAATAGATTAAAAGTTACTCCATGAATGAGTAAAACCATAAAAGTCGTATTATAAATAAGCACAAATCAACCCCTTCTTGTTAATGGATAGAGCAAGACAATTTATCAGACAAATACAAGTAATTGACAAGACAATGAGGACAACTTTATATAATCAGACTGAAGTATATTAATTATGTTGGTGAATTGTTTACAACCAAAAACTAAATACTAGAGTGTGGTTTGCCAATTATGTTGAAACACATATAACTTGCTATACATCAAGACTTTACAATGTAGTTCCATAATAAAGCAGAAACAGAAGCCATATTCACTATCAGGCAAGTAAAAGTAATTTCAAGGGCAGAAAGTTTATATTTGCACTAACCTGGCTATGAACGTCAAGCAGTTGTTGATGCCACTGGAATCCGTATAGCCACACTTGATTGCTTCAGGAGTGACCTTTTCTATATGCACATTCTTTAGAATACACTTTGCTACATTAGCACAAAGAGAGAGAAAATGGAGCTCCTGATTGTTATCAGGAGGATTAACCTCAGTGAAGACCTGATCTGTCTTGCTTCTTTGAAGGAGGAAGACATTCAATGAAGTACAAAGATCTTCTGCAAAACTATTACATTTTTGCAGGTATGTAGAATTTAATAGGCAATAAAGTGACATCCAGACTTCAGTAACTTGTTCAAATGAAGCATTTTCTGATAAAAATGGAGAAGCTGTAAAGGAGTTGCACTGCTTTTGGGTGCTTAATGGTATCTGAGAGGAGCAGACAACGAGGGGATAAATAAAGAAATAGCACAAGGTAAGGCTACCAGTACTTGCAGGCTCGACTCTTAATGCCACAAGATCCTTCGCACCATCTATGCATTCCTTCAGGCATAGGGCAATTGTATTCCAAACCTTTAAATGATCATTATCAATATGAGCATACAGCCAAGCTACAACAGCATGGATAACTTCCAGTGAATCATACAATAGCACGCTACTAAAATAGTTGTATGCTTCCTGTAGAAGGGACCCATTATCGGCTGCTTTTTGGCTAAGTTGATCCAACAAATCAAAGTAATACACAGTTAAATAAACTATTGGTGGAACCATATCCATGAATTTCACAGGGGTGAATCCTGTCAGCATACTGTATGCATCTTTACCTCCAGAAATACATTTCACATCTAATGCAACCTTATAAAGAGGGGAACCCATGATAGAAGGATCAAGCTCCTGAATTACAGCCTCTAAAGAGCAGAGGCAAGCAAGTTGAAAGTAATGGCTTGCGTCCACACATACAGAAAGTTCACATACTATCTTGACAAACATTAGAATTGCATTCATGAACTGCATAACAGTATCGTAATCAGTTGAAGATTTCGCAAAATCGATTTGGACACCTTTCAAGAAGGAACGAAACATCCTCAATGCAGCATCACAAACCAGCTTCTTGTTTTCAGGCTTCAAAGTAGCCACTGCTGCTTGAGAGAAGATCATCTGTAACATACTTACAAGAAAATCGAGCTGACTACGATCCCAGGGCAACCATCTAACAGAGTAAGGCTTTGTTGTAGCTTCCTCAAATAAGCGACTTACATTATCACTTATTCGGGGTTGTAATTTACCATTATCCTCAGTATGTGATCCATAACTTACAATTTTTGATTGCAAGAAATCATGAAGCAGATCCATGCAAAAGCTCCACATCCAGATGTCTGCATCCTCAAGTCTGTTGATGGATACCTTAAACAAAGGTTCCACAACTATACCAAGTATGTGAGCATCATTTACTAGGATGCCAAGCTTATGTAACAGATAGCACCAAGTGTTCAGGCAAGATGAGTGAATAGAAAGAACAGCTTTGCTAGTCATGATTCCAATAATTGGTGTCATAATGAGCTTTAAACTTTTTGAAAGCGCTCCTTTCTGGGTTATGCTTCCATTAACTTGTGATGTATCATCACAAACTCTTGAAGGAAGGCAAACCAGTGCCTCTATCAGACCTTCCCATGCGGCCTGCACACAGAAGAGACAAACTAGATGTCAAAGGAAGAGCACAAATATATCATGATTCCTGAACTTACAGTATCTCAGAATCTTGTTCATAGACATGCCTGATAGAGTGATAGTGAATGTATAAAATCATAAGCCAAATGAAATGATGTACAGACTATTATATTACTTAAAAAACTCATTTCCCGAGAAAGACCAATATGCATTGCCCCTCTGTTTCTCTTTTTTAACCTTCATGAGCAAGCATACAAAGGCTGTATTTTCTGCAGAAGGATCTCCGAGACTAACTAAACAAACAGGATATCACACACTTCATGAACCAAATCATAGTAGAAAAGGGTACCTGTGTGGCAATCTGGACCTGGGGGTCTGGGTCAGAAAAAGTTTGCTCAGGAATCTTGAGCAATTCATTAACCAAATGCCTACTCTTCAAGGAATAATGTCCAAGTATACGAATAAACCATCCCCATGCTTGGAGAGCCTGAACTTTTTTTGCCATGCTTTAGCATTTCCTCCATTCCGGGAAGTAAACTTAGCTTCATGTCTTGAGCAATGGCCTAACATAAATGATCATAATTTGGAAGAAATGATTACAAAATATGAAATAGCAGATAATTTCATTTAAAATCAATAGCCTATTCGGAAGAGACAAAATTCATATGAACAACATTACGGCATAAGAACATCAGTTTCACATGACCTCGCCTATTATCAAGCCAGGATTGAAAGAGCTACAGCCTACAGCCCAAGCACAAGCACAAGAGTCATGACTCAGACCTTCAGCTAATAAAAGAACATTCAGAAGCCTCTGTAACCCTTGAGTCCTCTTCTAGATTGGAGGCAGAAACTATAGAGGGGATAATGGCTTGCAATATGCAAACAAAAACTTACCACTATTGACAATACCATGACAAGTTTCACAAGTCCAACACATACTTCATTCCAGAGAGTCACTCACACATGTAAATGCGAAATGCCATATTTTGGGGGAAATTGGGAAAAATAGAAGAAAACAACCTTGCACAGCAGTCTAGAGGCAGAGACATGCAATCTAATTCATCCCATTGTTCCTCATAAAAAGTTGCATAATTCAGAGGACTGTGAATGTAAACATCATCATGGAAGAATAATATGTTAATTTTGATGACTGCATAATTTCAATAGATGATTAGGCAGAATCAAAGGGCAAGAATAGCATGAGAGAACAGTTTTCTTGCCACCCCCTCAGAAATTGTAAACTATGAGAGTATCCTTGTACTATCATTTTCTACATAAAAAAGTTAAACCACCACACCTTTGAGAGAGACAATTTTGCAGGAACAATAAGACCTTTGATTTTCAAAAGACATCTTAGGCACATATCCCGCTCTCTCTTATCAGCACTAAGGAGTCTTCTATATAGCAGAGGTGCCCATATGTTTGATGTGTCTCTCATACTTTCACTTAGCTGAATTGCTAACTTCATGACAGCCTGCACATACAAAACCCACAAGAAAGAGCGATAGGAACTTAGAAACTGCCGTCAATCCATTGAGCAAAGGAACACAGAACTAACTTTACAATGATGCTACAACACAAAGCAACAACTTCCTCCATGCAAAAAACTTCATGCCATAACGCAAATGCTTTTGACTTTTCACCTTCTCCATCCCCACTGCCATATTTCCTTTTTTACTTTTGATGTCACATGAACAGTAAATGAAAATCTAACAAAAAATATGGAGAAAAGTGGAAACATGATTCATAATATTCTTTCATATACTCGACACACTAAAAGACGAAGCTGGTAATGATTATTGAGGACTTAATACACAGTACACACCTATAACATTTTCCATTCATGCAGAAGATAATGCATAACAAAAGGCTTGACATTCTCATTACATTTGAGTCCACTATTCATACATATTTTTCATGAAATGCAACGACACCATGCCCAGAAAGTACATAAAGATTTAAAGACAAAGTGTACTAATAGTATATTAACATAACTAACAGTCTAACACAGGACAGGACAAGAAATTGCCTGAATAGCCTCAAATGTTGTAGATAACGAACCACCAGGATTGTCAAGGGAATGCACAATAGCCCTTAACAAGGTATTGAAATGAGAAGCTAGATACGAGGCATCTAATTGCTGGATGGATATACACCACACCCCTAGATTGCATACCACCTGCAATCATGGTATTCAACATGTTACAACTAGTGGGGTTAGTGTTGATAGAAACTACCAAATAAGAAGACAAAAATTGCAGTATATGACATGGACTCACTCTACCTTGCTTTTCGTCGTTGCGATCAGTCTAACTAGTGACTCTAAAACTTGACTGACATATTCCTCTGCAAATAACCACTCCACAAAATAACAAAGGAAATGTTATTTTCAGATAAGAATATAAGTTACATGATTGCTTTATATTTTCTTTTCTTGTAACATAATACCACCATCTATACTAATATATTAAAAGGTGTTCCTCAACATGGAACTGTGCCACGTGGCGCAATCCCTTAGAATTTTGACTTCATGTACAGTACTCCACATACAATAAAAAAATTAAAAAATGCAAGATATAAGATTTGATCCCATGACTTCAAGCTTGTATACTAAAGTATTAACAACTAAACCAAGTAATGTTTTGTGTTATAATTTCAAAGTAAAATACTATTAAGTGAAAATTTATGATTACGCGGAGCATCGCCCAAGCCTAAAAACTAGTTCATTCATCACAATATGACACAAAACATAAGTGCTACCATCATAAAGCAACCATCTTTTCACTTGACTTGAGGAGATTGTATAGTTTTACATTTAATTTCACTACTAAAGTAAACCCCAAACAGATGGAATAAGAAAAAAGAGAATCCAAAACATACTCGGAATCGCCGTAACGAGGGACGGATGATAAAGTATGAAGCCCAGACACTTTAAAGCAAGTGTAGAACTGCAACAACGATCCAAAGATTAGAAAAACGATCAAATCACAGTAATTTGAAGACTAACCAACTAATTATATGTTACATTTCTTCATCAGCGTCAACAACACGAATATCGGCGATAATAGAAGAAATGAGAGTTTGATTGAAATCAACCAGCAGCTGAATCAAGGAATTATCGCTGCTCGCCTGCTCTTGAAGATGCTGAATAGTTGAATAAGCGAATGATTTCTCTGATTTTGCAGATGAAAATATTAGGGATTTGATTTGTTTTAACTGTTCTGAGAAATTCGACATTTTTGCTTTTGTTAGTTTTTGCGATGATTTTCTGGAGAAACTGTGATCAGAATTCAATTGATAAGGAAAGTTCAATCGAAACCCTAATTTGGGAAGGGCAAAAGGTTTTTGATTTTCGCGCCATGTTTGGGTGGAGACTAGAGAGTGGAGAGTGAAGTAAAACGAGTTGGCGGGAATATATACGGGCTTCGGCCTTTGGGCTAAGTTTCTCATTTGATTGTATTTGATATTCGTCTATTCGACGTCGATAATTACATTTATAATTGGAAAAATTGACAACAATAGTCTCGATTACGGGTGTTCCGTCAATTTAGTCCCAACTTTTGATTAATCCTCAATTGTCCCAACTTTGGGCCTTGAGATATGTTTTACAAAAGTGGTCCCGGTAGATTAATGACCTGCTACAGCAGGTAAAACCTCTGAAACTACAACCTCAGCCACCCTACCTCGTATTCGAAACCCCCTCCCCTGCCTTGCCCTGCCACCACATCTTCTGTCCCCCAAAACCCCCCCATGCCTTGAAAACCCCCTCCCTTGCCCTATTACTTGTTCCCTCGCCATTGAAACTGTTGGAACATTTATAGTAAAATGTGTTCGTAGGTTATATATATGATGTTTATTATACTTGGTGTTGTGGAGTATACGTATAATATGAATTAAGAGGATTTAAAGTGTCTTTGGTGTGAAACGACACCTTGTTTCGGACATTTCCTCTAACTATCGCCTATGCTATAAATAGGGATATGTAATATGTATTGTGTTAAGTGATAAATCTTTTTCCATTGTACTTGCTTAGAGAATGTAATTCTCTTCTGTTTTCTCAAAACTAAACTAAACTACAAACTCTTGTTAACAACCAAGATTCAACTGTTTCTTCTTTGTATCTCATACGTATTACCGTGATACTAGTTGTTCTTAGTGAGTCGGTAAATAACTTATAGGAAAGCGTATTAGTACGTGCTTAGGATATCATTTATCCAGGTTACTCACTATTATATCCATACCACATATCTAACGTAAAACCCCCTCCCCGCCACCCTTTTCCCTTCCTTTTGAAAAAGAAAAAAAGCCAACAAGCTTTTAACCTGTTTCACCGATTCATCGGCTAATCTAACCCATTTTTGTAAAACATATCCTAAAGTGGGACCCGAAGATTGATCAAAAGTTAGGACTGCGCTGGCGAACGCCCATAATTGAAAATGTTCTTGTCAACTTTTCCTTGATAATATGTATAGTCTCCCTCTAGAATCTAGATTTTACCTACAAATTATGTAGTACTCTCTCCGTCTTTATTTACTTGCTACATATGATTTTGCATATTAACCAAAAATATCTCTTATTTCATTCAAGTAAAAATTATAAAAATTTGATAGTATGTATCTACACATACACATGAATATAACAAAATCACACATGACTATATTTTTACTTATAACAAAACAAAAATAATCGGTCAAAGTTGATTGTTTGTTTTCCCAAATGGTATTGTAGTAAGTAAAATATAGACGTAAGTGTACGAGTTCTCTTTCCAACATGTATTGGGATTAGAAATTGACACATGTTAAGCACAACCTATATGTGTTCAACATTCCAAATGATGTGTCGCATATTTTTTTATTCCCATGGAAACCTACGGTAAACTTTTTAGTATATGTTATAGCTAAAATATTAATGATTTTTTCTAGCTACAATAGATAGTTAGAGCGTCATATTTTAAAAGGAGATGCCTAGGGAATCAAGAATAACAAAATTATCTAAAGTTTGGGGCTAAGTCGGCAGGTACATCCATATAATTGCAGCAATATAGTGACCCTTATTTTTAGATAATATGTTATCTTATTATGATTGGTCTATGAAGAAATATAAATTTTCACATCTCCCCAATCAATTTTTCACAGAATTTAAAATGGGAAAAATTGATTTTATTAGTCCCAACTATGGGCGTCCGAATAAAAACAGACCCTACTTCATTTTAGTAAACTTTGCCATTTTTTTTCTTTTTTTTTCCTATCTTCTTCCTCCTCTTTCCTCCCTCCTTCCTTCATTGCTCCCTTCTCCTCCTCTCCCCTGTCACCACTCCCCCACCACCCTCTCCCCGGCCCGCCCCCAAAACCCTTTTCCTTCCCCGACCCACTCTCTCCCCCCGTCCCCAAAACCCCCTCCCCTCCCCCGCCACCCATCCCCCGCCCCTAAAACCCTTCCCCCGCCCCGACCACCCCTCCCCGCCACCCGAAACCCCCTCCCCGCCCCCTATAAATTACTCCCTCCCTCGCCCCTAAAACTCCCTTTCCAACCCTCGAAACCCCATCCCCGCCCCCGAAACCATTCCTCTCGCCCCCAGTCACCCCCTCTCTCGCCCCCAAAACTTCTTCCACATGTCCGCGCCACCTCCCCCGCCCCTCCCACGAAACCACCTTCCTTGCCTCCCTAAACATTCTCCCCTACCTGCCACTCCCTCCACCACCCTCGAAACCAGCTCCCCAGCATGTTCCTTCAATCCATAAGGCTACAACTTAGACTGACTCAACACAACGATTCACAAGAGTTCCCAAATTAAGCTATAGTAGCAGTACTTGTACATCAACTTACCGCAGACCAACCTGATGTACTCTATCAATTATAGTTCAGATTTCGGATGTGTGCAGGGGAGGGGGAGGGGAGGGGGATGGGAGGTGGATGGCATGGGAGAATGAGGGGAAGGGGTGGATGGCAGGGGAGAAGGAAGAGGAGGAGGGAGAAGGGGGAAGGAGGGAGGAAAGAGAAATAGAAGGTAGAATATATAATTAAAACAGAAAAAAGTAACATTTTCAACCGGTTACTGGTTAACCTGAATCGCTATTGTAAAATACCCCCAAAAGTTGGGACTAAACAATAATAAACTAAAGTAGGAACTGTTTTTGTTAGGGCGTCCATAGTTAGGACTAATTAAATCAATTTTTCCTTTACAATGTAGGTTCTTATATCTAAAATAATGCAATCATATTTTGCATGAAAAGTACAATGAGAAATATTCGAGTTGTTCACTCTAAGATCACTTTCTCTCTCCCGAAAAGTGTTACATAATAACGAACTCGTATTTTACTCACAATCTATGTGGCCTGACCCATCCTTATCCGTTGTTAATTGAAGACAATGATATTGGACTAACCCACTATATTAACTTGCACCAATTATCTTATCCCATCCATTAACTAGGTCTAGTATATGTCTCTTTGACAATGGTTGTCAATATCAGGATACCATTATTTTTGCTAATTATTATACCACTTGCGCCTTTCATCCCCTTCTTAGATTGACAATACGATCCTCAATAATATGATAGAGATACTTGGAATCATGTGGTCTAATTAAAAGCCTTCTGCATGAATTTTGAGGTATCCAATATATTTCTATTCTCTATGTTTCTTTTTGGATGGGGGATTATCTATGTTTTATTGATTGTATTATTTCGTATAAAAAAGGGTTTTTCTATGATTTACCCCTGTGTTTTTTAAAATTCTATAATGTACCCCTAATGTTTTTTTATTCTACACTGTACCCCTATGTTTTTTAAGTTTTCTACATCGTACCCCTACGTTAAATGAACGTAACGTTTACCGTGATCTTTGCATTTCTGGGCTTCTCTCTCAGCCCTCCCACCCGCCACCACCCAACCCAGCCCCCACCCTCTCCCTCCACCCCCGCAACCACCATGACCGCCCTAGATCCGCCTCCGCCGCTAATCCTAAACACTCGCCATCTCCTCCATCGCAACCCCGCAGCCCCCCCACCCCCCCACCCTCCCCCGGCCCCCCCACCACATCCCCTTCGATTTCCCGCATCCCCAACGAAGATCTCCCCACCAACGAAGAGAGAGATGCGAAAATGGGGCAAGCCATCGAACCACCAACCTTTGCACCGATAAGAGACGTAAGAGGCGGTGGTTTGATGGGTCTCGTGACAGGGGAGGCGAGGAGCGAACTACCCAAACCACCAGACAATGAAACGTCGGGGGTAGCAAGCGGCGAGTGTTTAGGATTAGCGGCGGAGGGCAGGTGGCGAGGGCGGATCTAGGGCGGTCATGGTGGTTGCGGGGGGAGTGGAGGCAGGGGGGCCGGGTCTGGGTGGGTGGCAGTGGGAGGGCCGAGGAGAAGCCCGTAAATGCAAAGATCACGGTAAACGTTACGTTCATTTAACGTAGGGGTACGATGTAGAAAACTTAAAAAACATAGGGGTACAGTGTAGAATAAAAAAACATTAGGGGTACATTATAGAATTTTAAAAAACACAGGGGTAAATCATAGAAAAACCCAAAAAGTTTTTTAAAAAAATGAAAAGGCTTATATCATAGGATATGATGAAAAATCCAATCCGCCAATACTTACTATATAAATAGCAGTTATGTCTCGTGGCAATACAATCCTCTTGTAATGCTTAGAAAATACAGAGTTTTAAGAAATTATCTAGTTGTTGGGCCAGGACGATGCGCCGATGCCCGCGGTACTCTAATTAATAAGATAAATAGAATGTGTGGTTTGGGGTTAAAATTTTGTCACAAGCATAAGTCATATTTTAGTGGTAAGATGACGACATTACAAAGTAAGAGGTCATGGGTTCAAACCTTTTTATGCAAATATTATTATCATTTTCTAAGGGAAAACCATGTTGGGGTGACACGTGGCAGTGTGCAATGCTTGCCCACACGTTTTAATAATAATTATTATTATTATGTACATATATATATATATATATATGTATATATATAAGGGAATGGAGGAGGAAGATGGTGTCCCCCTCTGAAAATACGAAATTACCCTTAATAATCCAATGGAACAAAAAATAACAAAGAAATCAATTTAAGAACCCTTTCTCATCTCAACTTACCATTCTAAATAAGTTAAAAATGGTATATGCATCAAATATTTCAATCAAAAAATTAAATGGACAAAATATATCGACCTTTTTTTAATAAGAGAAGATGTTATACATTCACTACCTTTGATACTCTTTAATTCAGTCAAACCAACTCATTATGTCTATTTTTTTTGTTCAAAATTCATTCACAAAAAATTAATATTAGAACTCACTCACATCCTTTGTTAGTTTTTTACATTAGCGAATTAATACATATAGTATCTAAATTCATCTAACTATTAATCTTTCACATTTTAGTGTAATCATAACGTAACTATAGTATGGATGGAGTATATAATAGAATAACAGGTTTTGAAATTAACGCACGCATCGCGTGCATATAATTCTAGTATATATATAAGGGAAGGGGGGAGGAAGATGGTGTCCCCATTTGAAAATACTAAATTATCCTTAATGATCTAATCAATGGAATGAAAAAAAATTACAAAAGAAAACAATTTAATAAATCTTTTTCATTTCAACTTGTCATTTTAAACAAGTTAAAAATGGTATATGCATCAAATACTTCAATCAAAAAATTAAATGGACTAAATATCTTGATTTATTTTAAGAGAAGATGGTATATATGACATCCACCTGAAAAGTCTGAAACACTCACTGCCTTTGATACTCTTTAATCAGTCAAACCAACTCGTTATTTCTGTTCAGCTCAAAACTCATTCACAAAAGATTAATATTAAAAATAACTCACAACATTTGTTAGTTTTTTAACATTAGCGAATTAGTATATCTAAATTCATCTATTTATTAATCTTTCACATTTTAAGTTTAATAATAAATATAGTACGGATGTAGTATATAATAGAATAACTAGTTTTGAAATTAACACACGCATCGCGTGCATATGAGGCTAGTATATATAATTATATATATACAAAGAGAGAGAGAGACAAAAAAAGGAATTTACAATTATATGTTTGATTTTTTTAGGTAAGTAATATGAATGACCCTACTGAACTGGTAGCTCTCACATGTATAACAAGTCTGGTTTACATGTCGGATTAATTGGGAGGGAGGGCGATGGTAAGAGAAGTGGGGTTTGAATTTTGATCCCATGAACTTGAAGTTATGATTAGTCAAAGCCTTTACTATTAGGCCAAACGGTGCAATTTTATGATTGATAAGTAAATGATAATTGGTTGTGCCACATAGGATGTATAATAATTGTGATGCAAATGATATTTAATGCTTAATATGGTGGACACTCTTATTGCAATAGAATATTTTGAACATACTAAATAAATTTGCAGTAGAAAATATAAAAATAAATAAATTATAATTTGTACATGCAACAGACTTTTGAGCATAGATACTAAACTGAGGGGGAAATGGGAATGAAGGGAGTGTGAGCTTGGAACGGCTGGGTATCAATCATGGAGAGAAATGTAATAGATGGGAGAAGGAAGATAGGAAATGAAAGGGGGTTAACCGGTTAAGGGATGTGAGCTTGCAATTAATTAACAGTGTTGAATGACCTGATTGATTAGGTTTTCTAATAAATAGAGCTAAAGATTTTTTTGTAACTTAAAGTCGAGTTGAGATAGTGGGACAACTAATTGTGAAATCTCAAATGGAAGAGTGTAAATCTTCGCCCCACATTTTTTTGTATTTATTATATTACATGCCCCACTCAATATGTTCGATCCACATCATTCAATTTAAACGAAAAATTTTAATTTTTAATAAAATAAATAAATGTAAAAAAATTATTGACATCAACCAATAAGCTAGATTAAGTGGCACATATAATGATATAAATAAGTGGGACATAAGATTTCTTTCCCAAATTGAAACCTTCAAAACAGCCAAAACCAAATAGTACTTGGTTGTTGTAAAGACTTTAATTTATCATCGCTTTCTCTAGATTCAGTTACTTGTTGTAACTTGTAAGGCTAGTAGAATATAAGTTTTACTTGTGTTTAAGTTTTTGAAGCACACTCTCTAACAGTCAATGTTAGGAAAAAAATTGAGAATTAACCTTGTATTTTCTACTGTAAAAAAAAGTAATTGGTGAGGGTTTGGTTTTGTGACTTAAGTAACATGTTTGATCCCTACCCACTGCAGTGTTTGGAAGTGTGAATTTCTTTTCTAATTTCCCGTCACTCATATCTAGATTAGAAATTTGTGTGAGAGATAATCAAATTAGATCCTTCTCCTTATCTTCTATAGATTATAATAAAAGAGTGCTTCAGAAAAAAAAAAAAAGTTTATGTCTACCAAATTGATTATTGTAATTGCATTATTACATTACTTTCCAGGTCCCTAGGAAATCTATTACTTTCTCCGTTCTGTTTTAAATGAAACACTGGGTGCAATGACAATATTTTATTGATCAATTTTGACTCAAATGTATCGCTATTATATAAAAAAAAAACATGGTCAAATGAGATCTTGTTATATTCGTTTCGATGCATATTATCAAATTATAACTTTTTTTATATTTTTTACGTGTGCACAATTAAAGATATTAGTAATTAAAAAAGCGCGTTGGATTACGTGAAAAAGCAAACGTTTCATTTAAAACAGAACGGAGAAAGTACTAATAATGCCCGCAACATGGTAAGTTTAGCGTCTACTTGTGAACGTGATTTAGTGAAACATGTGAAAACTTGTAAGTTATGAAAAGTGTACCAAATTGATCTTTTTGATGATTTATTTTTTTTGGAAACTAGATGATAATTGTTTTTCTTTTACTAAAAGATATCTTCTAGTTGCAATCATCAAAATATATTTTAATAATTTAATCCCTGTTCATTTTGTTCTACCAATTTTGTGTTATTTGATATTTCTTTGTTCTACTCTTCTACCCCTTTAGAATAGAATGGAGTACTAAATTGTCCTTGGCAGTTATGAGTTCCTGGCTTGATTTCATGCTCAACGCAAAAAGCGGTTGGACAAAATATACAAGACTTAGAATCAAATTATATCTACATTAGTAGTATATTACTATCTTTCAGAACTTATTATCAATATACTAAAAAGAGCCTACATAATAAATAATACTACTAACAAATTATATTCAATTAAAGTTTAAAATTGTTTTTATGATGCGAAATTTTGAAGTGTTAGTTACTCTTTTCCTACTTAAATTATACTATATGATGATTTTACACCAATATTTAAGATGGAGTAATTAGTATTTCACTTTCATTATCTTTAAGATGGCGCAATTAGTATTTGTAAAAAAAAAAAATTATACAGATGTCTTGCCTCATTATTTAAAACCTAGTATTAATCATGCACATTTAAAATTGCTAAGTTTTTGTGGTTTGCGAACAAACAAAAATTTAGCATTTCGTTTTCATTATCCTTACATGCTATCAATCATAGCCGTACATTTAGCGTCTCACATTTTTCTTTTAGATTAGTGTGTGTCACCATCTCTTGATTCTTGATTGACAATCAAGAATATATACTTTTGCCTTTTGCTGTCACGCATCTCAGCAAAATTAAGCCGTAGCGACCTGTATATGGAGTATATTCTTTTGTCTTATCAACGCACTATGAATGATTCTTCAACAAATTATATACTCCCTCCCCGTTTCTTTTTAATTACTCACTTCACTTTAGAGGAGAACTAAGAGCATTGCCAATGGTTGAACCCCAAGAGGTTTATGAGGAAAGAGAATCTGAAAATATTAATAAAAAAAGAAGAAAGAGAAGAAAAGAGAGGAAAGAGAACCATAAACGGTTCTTCCTCATAGACCGTTTATGGAGGTTTTGCAAAAAAACAAAAGCGGACAATACGGGGAGGGGGAAGAGTGTTGGCAGATTTAGGAAATAGGAAAGGACATATGGCATGATGCCATTGGGTATTGGGATGGGATATAAGGAGAGAGAAAATATGAGAGATAATTGATGACTTTAAAAATAAGTCTAACCATTGGGATTAAAAAAATATGGTCTTTTAAGTAAGTTGGGCATATATGATAAGAAGGAGAGAGAAAGTAATTAAATAATTGATGACCCCCAAAAAGAGTCAAACCATTGACAATGCTCTAAGGATGAAGTAAATGAAGGAATTGTGTCCTTGACTTTAATGCAATTACTAAATATAACATGGATCATGTTATGGAGATAATAAATTCATTAAATTGGGTCGTCTATACGTCTTACTAGAGGATGCTATAGAACTTCAGGTTTAGTAAATAATAAACCTGAAGCCCAATTAGATGGATCCTACAAGGTCACACTTACACAATCTGGATCAATAAAAGAATGACCTAAAGCCCATGTAGGACTCTAGGGTTGGCCGACCAAGGAGAAAGAAAAGGAGAGGACTCCTAACCTAAATAGTTCCTATAATTAGGTGTGGGGTGAGAAAATAAAGTAGTCAGTTTATTCTCTCATTATTTTCTCTCTCCTCTTTTCTCTCTCTTTCAAAGCTACGTAATACTGCTCCAAGAAATAGAAGAGTCCCTCTTCCTTCCAACTAGCATTGGTGGAGCGTCGATTTGGATTCGTGGACCTAGTAGAGGAATCTCAATTGCGGTTCTATCTCCGGATCTCGAAGAGCTTTGTGGAAATTACGCGTCAAAGGTTAATTTTTAACTATTATGTGATCTTTGAATGTATATGCTCTGATACCAGTTTTGTAACACCCCCAAAATCCATACACGTCTAAACTACGTTGCATCGACTTTGGGAGTGTTACCGCCGCGGTGAAACGCAAGGCTTATTGAAATTAAAACACTTACTCTCTACTATGAAAACTAAATTGCAGCGGAAATAAAATGTTAACTTAACTACAACTCGGGAATCAACATTGACCCCTTTTATTTAAACAATTACCTAAGTGAATCATAAACAAACTCTAGAATGTTCAACCAAAACACTTTAAAAGTTTATAAACCAGTGAATATCCCCCGTATGCCCAAACTCATGCAAAGATCACCAAGATACCTAATCTGCTCCCCATTGAAACATCAATGGTTCATCATGAGCCAACAAACAACACAAATAACAAACAATCGCCTATCTTCGAGTACGTACATAATCGCCTACATAATACACTAAACATAATCAGAATAATAATAACAATTCCTAAACATGATTCTACAAAAACATTACATTCCATTTTTACAATTTATTTGGCATCGAACGGGCACCGTCATCTTTCTAGAATCATACGGGCTACTTAATCCTTAATAGACAACTTGGTCTATTAGATGAAATGTAAATACGGTTGCGTTCCGTTCCACATTCATCACCTTAGTATGCATACCCCCAAGATCGTACGGAACCTTCCACCTACTTGAGTTATCAAAATTTGTAAGGACACTACTGTCGTCACAGTAGGCCTGCGTAGGAGTGTAGAGCAAGTCTCACACTCCCCCCATTGTTCATCACTTGTAGGGAGTCCAACTACAAGTTTATTGCCAAAATCCTTCTTAATAATATTCATTCATACAACATCGAACATATAATCGTTAAATTCTTAGGTACATTGCTCAAATTCTCTAATTAAAGCAATCTCTTGCAACATCCTTGTTACAACAATAAATCATATGCTTTCAATCCAATTCTCATTTCATGCTTGTAATGCGATAGAATTTCGCATACCAATAATAACTCATTCCAACTCACAAGTCATACAACAAGGAAATACATACAGATTTCCAATTGATTTCATGTTACCAAACAATCTCATCAATCATAATCAACCACAGTTCCCTATCATGGTTCTAGGTTCCAATATAACAATCACAACCTAAACATAATACTAATATATCGAACTGAACTAGTACGCGTACGTACCTTGTAACGGAGAATCTTTGCTGATTATTAAAACGTTCCACTTATGAAATTGGGACCTAAACGAATTATTAACGTATTTCAGTGCAAATTCCATGATATTATCAAATAAAAACCAGCTTAACTAACTCTGTAAAACTTTAATGTTTCGAATAATAAAATAAACGTTCATGTGGGTTAAACCTTTCTTTCATAACTTTATTGAACTAACATATTTAGGACTTTAATCATATGTTTGCAAATCTGATTTTTCTGTAATTTATGTTATACTTGGTTTATAATACTAAAACTTACATAAATATTCATAAGTATAATTAAATCAGAATTAAGATTTAAAAACGTCCTACGGACTAATAGTATAATTAAGAATATGATTTTCTGTAATTTTTACTACTTAATTTACAAAACCAACCTAAACCATTGTATACCCAAGTATAACAAAATCAGATTTGGGAAACAGGATTATCATAAGAACTAAAACATAATGCTAAATTTGATTTCTTTTACTTATTTTATACTTTTACTTCCAATACAACTTAATCAAATGTATATATATACAAATTACAAAAAAAATCAGAATTTACAAATTAACTAAAGTAGAAAAGAAGTTTTTTTTTTTTTTTTTTTTTTTTTTTTTTACCGAGGTAACTCGCCGGCGACAACCACCGGCGACGTGAGGAGCTCCGACCACAGCAGCAACCACACGCACAACACACACCGCACGACAACCCACGGCAAGCCAGCCACGCACAGCCTCGACTCTCGCAACCCCTCGACCAACACGCACCGCCTAGCACCCACGCAGCAGCACTCGACGGCCCGCCCTCGAACACTCGCGCGCTCGCCGACCCGCACAACACACTCGTCGGCACACCCTTGCTCGTCTCGACAGTCGCACTCACGCACAGCCTTTGCGCACAAACCGCTCGCACAGCCTCGTCGAGCACTCACGCACAGCCTTTGCGCACAAACCGCTCGCACAGCCTCGTCGAGCACTCACGCACAGCCTTCGCACACTGACGACTCGCACTCCTCGACTGACGTGCAGCACAGCGAGCCACGCTCGACCTCCTCCGGGCAGCAGGCACGAACCACCGGCGCAGGGGAAGGAGAGAGAAGAGTAGTGCTAGAGGAAGGTGAAGAAAGAAAATAACGTGGGAGAGGAGAAGGAAAGAGGAGAGAGAAAATCCTTGGGTAAAAAAAAAACACTGATTACAAAAGTGTTTAGGGTTTTTTTTTTTTTTGTTTCTCTTCTTTATATTTTTTTTTTCTCCTATTTATAGCACGGTAAACCCTGGTTTAATAGGATTCGTTTCCAACTCAAACTCCGATTTCTTATTTTATTTGGAAAATAAAACGAAACCACCAATCTATAATATAATTAGGTACAACAGTAGGTTATATAGTTAAATTATAACTGTAAGTTTACCCAACTATATATATTTCTAAATAATATTAAAAACACTTTAAACTTTATTCTTTATATTTTCTTATTTATAAAAGAATAACTCCCGAAAATACGGAGTATTACAAGGCTTCCCCCTTAAAGGAAGTTTCGTCCCGAAACTTTGAGGTAGCCAGTCTTAACGACGATCTTTTGCACTTCTAAGTCCCAATGTTTCACAAGCGTTTTCTAGTTTTCGCAAGTCGTATAAGCAATAATACACATAAATAACAGACTTAAGCAAATTTTAGGGGAAGCGCGAAATTCTATCGCATTCTCCCCCCCTTAAAAGAAAAGTTACGTCCCCGTAACTCGCCTCGCCGTTGAAAGAGCTTCGGGTACTTTATGCAATCGAATAACATATTTAAAACTTTGCATACAATTGGTTCTCCCTAAGTGTCTGTAAAATAAGCCTCAAATGTCCCTCATGTTCTTCCTTGCTCCTTGAATAGGTCAATATATCGTCTATGAACAGGACTACGAATTTATCGAGGTAGGGTCGAAAAATCTTATTCCGAAAATGACGTCTAGATGCGATTAACGGTATCCCCAGCACGGAATAACTATAGGCATGGAAATTGACTCGGACTTAACCCAGTTCTAGAGTTCTAACAGTTGCATGGGCAAGAAAAGAAAAGATGCTCCGGAATCGAACAATACTTGAACAGAATTGAGTTGATAGAGAAAGTACCCGTAACAACATCTCGACGAGCTTCCCTTCGCTAGCCGTCATCATATACAGCTTCCCTGTGCCCCTATTATCATTATTGTTGGTCACATAGTTCCCAGTTGGTGCCTGATTATCTGCATTGGTTGGTGGTTTGGAGTAATTAGAGTTCCCTGACCCATTGTATGCATTTCCACCATTCTCATTCCCATTCATAGGCTTGTCTCTATAGTTCCTTTTTTCTTGACTATTGGGGTTAACCTTATTCTTCGAATAACATTCGTACGCTCTATGCCCCATTTTCCCACATTCATAACACTCCACCTTATTAGCCTCGCAATCCTTCCCAGGATGATTATATGGACACTTCTTACACCTGTACACACGCTCAGGTCTGCGGTTGTTGGTGTTATTGTTGCGGTTATTGTTATCGTTGTTGGGTCCCTTAACGAAGTTTCTTTGGGAGGTTTGATTGTTCTGGTTCCCATGGTGTTTCTTTTCAAATCTCTGAACCTCAGGATTTGGATTCTCCTTTCGCTTCTCACCTATAGTGGTATGAATATGATTCATGAAATTCCGCTTAGAGTACTTATAATCCTATAGTGGTATCAATTTTAGCCTCTTGCATATAGTTTTTTGGTCATAATAATTAGATTTATTTTGATGTGTTCATGACTAATTTAATTGATTAAGGGGAGGAATTGAATTATGGATGTTTTATTTAATTGGATTAATTAAATTTGATTTCATTTGCCTAATAGCCGATTTTTTTTATTTAATTCGACCTAAATTTCTTTTTTGAAATTCGAAAATATTTTGGTTTGGCCGAAAATTTTTAACATAATTTGACCTAATTTTAGAATTTCAAAATTAAATATGAATGGCCGAATTTTAGAGAAAATAAAATCCTGATTTTCGAAATAATAATTCAATTTTAGATCTCAAATTTTTCGAAAATTTCGAGAGTTATATTTATATTATTAATCTGTTTTTCATATTTAAATTGTTTATATATGAAAATTAATTCATGTGAAAAGAGTTTTGTGTGAATTAGAGATTAATACAAATGAATAATGCTAAAATTAAATTAAAATAGAGAATTTATGTTAATTTCGAAAATTCAACTCATATAATTAATCTGAATTTTCATATTTAAATTGTTTATGTATGACAAATTAATTCATGTAAAAGGAGTTTTATATGAATTTAAGGTTAATTGATATGAATAGCCCTAAAATTAATTAAAATGGAGATTTAAATGAATTTGCAGAATTAGGCATAAAGGAGTTTATGTTTAATTTAATTTGATCACTAAATTAATTTACAAGAAGTTGTGATTTAATTTAATTCCCACAAAAGAAAAAAAAAAGGAAGGGAGGAGGCGCAGCCACCTGCTGGTGGGGCCACAGTGGCTGCTCCAGGTGGTCGTTGGTGGGCAGCCAGGGCTACGACAGCAGCAGCCTTGCTGCGGTAGCGGCACAAGAGCTGCGGCAGCAGCAGCGTGGCTTGCTAGCCACGTTTTGCTACTGCCAAACAGTGATTTTTTCAAAAAAAATTTTTTTGGGAAAATCATTAGAACAGATTTTCAGGATATTAAGCAGATTTTCAGTTAAATAATTCCATAAATTTATTCTTTAATCTAATTAAAATTAGTAGGCTAGATATTCTAGGATAGAATCTTTAGGTGGTTAGGAATTACTTAAATATTTTATCTACTTGCTATAATTAATAATATTTGATATTTTGATTGATGGCAAGAATTATATGTGATATTATGATGTGGCATTTTATATTTGATATAATTGCTATGAATGACTAGTATGGCCCAAATTTAAGTTAGAAAATACGATCTGCGTATCATGATGTATTCTTGTAATTTAATTACGATATGCGTATCGTTAAGTATTTTTGTAATTTATTTAATTTAGATATTATTTAAATTATTTTGATACTTATGTAATCCAAAGACGAGCCCATCAAGAGAAGGCCCATGGCTAAGATGGATGGAGATCAATGAAGAGTCCAAGGAGGAGCCCATGATGCTTAATTCTTAGGATTAGGGGCCATACTAGATCATATTTATTTTTTGCATTTTATTATTATTTAAAATGCTTATAAGTTTATTGTATGTTGGTTATCAATGCGCTAGAGTTCACTAATTCATAACAACATAATAAACTTAGGTCCCGCAAATATTAAGGTTAGCTTTTCCAAACATAAAGTGCTTATTAACCCTTAATTAATAGTAAGAGGTCATGCCTCCGCAGGGTATTATCATTAATTTTGGGAGATAAGGTAAAATTGCGAATTTTACTACTTAGTTTGGTTATCCTTAACAAAATCATCAAAAGCGTTTTGGGTTTTGAAGCAAGAGATAGTTAAGCATGCGATGTTTACCAATCTAAACAAGAATTATAAAGTGTTATAATTAGTAAAGGAGTTTACTTACCTTGAGAATGTAACGTTAAGATAAGGCCTCCGTCTGCTTAGTGTTGCATGTTAATAGGATCTTGTAATTACTTATTCAAATGGGATATTAAAATTGAATAGGTGATCAACCTAGAAACCTTTGCATGTTTTAGGTTGTTTTATAAACATAATATTGAACTTTGTTTTATTCTGTCTGTAGATACTATGTCTAACAACAACAACAACTCTGTTTTCAACATTTGTCCTTTCCTTGAAAAGGACAGGCTGAATGGTGAAAATTTCATCAACTGGGAAAGAACCCTAGCTAAGACTCGTATTGAGGTTTGAGGGTCGAGAGGATGTCTTAGAAACCCCACTTCCTGTGATTACTAATGAGTCGACTGAAGTCGACAAACGTCGTGCTAAGCAGGCCAATGATAGGTCTGAACCGATCACTTGCTTGATGATAGCAGCCATGGAGCCGGACCTCCAAAAGAGGTTCGAAACCAAGGATGCTTATACCATCACGCAAGAGCTGCGGGCTATGTTTCAAACACAAGCCCGAGTTGAGTGGTATGAGACCAATAGGGAGATACTAGAATGTCACATGAAGCCGGGTCAAGTTGTTGGCCCCCATGTTTTCGCTATGATGGGTCTTTTCGAAAACATGGAACGACTTGGATTCCCTTATAGGGTTGAGTTGGATACTGACATTATTCTCCACTCATTGCCTGACAACTTTAATCAGTTCAGGATGACCTTCAACATGAATGAGTCTGAAAAGACTTTGTAAGAGCTGCACGGGTTGTTGGTCAATGCTGAGAGGAATATCCCTAAAGAACCAAAGCAAGAGGTTCTAATGGTTCAGAAGGGAAAGGGTTTCAAGAAGAAATGGGCAGGAAAGAAGGACAAAGGCAAGCAAGTTGCCGTTGTTGCTGAAAAACCTAAGACAACCGCCAAGCCAAAGGTGGCCGCGGAAAGCAAGTGCTTCCATTGTCACAAGATAGGACACTGGAAGAGGAACTGCCCTCTATATATGGAGGAAAATAAGTCTAGGGCTTCAACTTCAGGTATATTCGTTATAGAAATCAATTTGACTTCTACTTCTTTATGGGTATTGGATACCGGCTGTGGTTCTCACATAGTTAATGATGTGCAGGGACTAAAAAGAAGTAGGAGGCTGGCAAAGGGCGAGGTAGAGCTTCACGTTGGAAATGGAGCACGGGTTGCTGCACTTGCCATAGGAAGCTATAGTTTGCATTTGCCATCTGGTTTTATTTTAGAATTCAATAATTGTTATTTTGTTCCTTCGATAACTAAGAACATAATTTTTGTTTTTGTATTGGATTCTAAAGGGTTTTGTTTTGAAATTAAGAACAAATGTTGTTCCATTTCTTACAATAATATGTTCTATGCTAGTGCTAAATTGATAAATGGCTTATATGTGCTTGATAGGTCATTACAAGTCTATAACATAGATAGCAAGAAACAAAAATCAAATGAATCAAACCTAACCTACATTTGGCATTGTCGAATGGGTCATATAAACCAAAAGCGCATCCAAAAATTACAACAGGATGGCATTCTTCCATCATTTGATTTTGAATCATTTGATGTATGTGAATCATGCTTGATGGGGAAAATGACAAAGTCACCGTTTACTGGAAAGGGTGAAAAAGCCAGCGATCTCTTGGGCCTCATACATACAGATGTTTGTGGTCCTATGAGCACAAAGGCAAGGGGAGGGTTTAATTACTTCATTACCTTCACTGATGATTTGAGTAGATATGGATATGTCTACTTAATGAAATATAAATCGTAATCTTTTGATAAATTCAAAGAGTTTTAGAATGAAGTACAAAATCAACTTGGTAAGACAATTAAAGCACTGCGATCCGATCGTGGTGGCCAGTATTTGAGCCAAGAGTTTGATGATCATTTGAAGGGTTGTGGAATTCTTTCACAATTGACTCCACCAGGAACACCGCAGTTAAATGGTGTATCTGAAAGAAGGAATTAGACTTTATTGGATATGGTTCGATCAATGATGAGTCTTGCTGATCTTTCGATTTCTTTTTGGGGATATGCTCTCGACAGCTGCACACACACTAAACAGGAGCCCGTCAAAGGCTGTAGAAAAGACTCCATATGAGTTATGGAATGGAAAAACTCCAAACATGTCTTTTCTTAAGATCTGGGGATGTGAGGTCTATGTAAAACGTTTACTGTCAGACAAACTTGCACCCAAGTCAGATAAATGTCTCTTTGTGGGATACCCAAAAGAGACAAGGGGTTATTACCGTCAAGAGAACAAAGTGTTTGTTGCTCGTGATGGTGTCTTTCTTGAAAAGGAATTTGGTTCTAGAAAGACAAGTGGGAGTAAAATAATTCTCGAAGAAATTCGAGATGAGCAACAACTGGATGTGGTTCACACCATGTCAGAGACGGCCTGACAAGACGAAAGTCTCGTTCAGGATATGACGTATTCAACGCGTGAACCTCGTACCGTCCCACTTGAATCTAATTCAAGCGAAGATCTTCAAGAAGTTGAAGAGAACATTTCTCTTGATGCTCAGGCCCCGCGTAGGTCTAGTAGAGAAATGATTTCAAACAAGAGGTTGGTTGATTTCCTGTTAACTGAAAACTCTGAAATAATAATTTTGGAGAATTCGGAACCTACTACCTACAAACAAGCTTTGACGAGCCCTGACTCTGAGAAATGGCTTGAGGCCATGAAATCCGAGTTAGACTCCATGTCTGAGAATAAAGTTTGGACCCTGGTCGACTTGCCTAATGGGGTTAACCCTATTGGATGCAAGTGGGTAGGGGTGCTAATGAGCCAGGGTGGCTCGCAAACTATTCGAGTTCGGCTCGATCAAAGCTCGGTCAAAGCTCGGCTCGAGAGGGCTCGACTCGAGTTCAGGATCGGCTCGAGACCTTAACGAGCCGAGCGGAGTCTGAGCCTAGTGGAGTTCGGCTCGAAAGCTCGCAAACATGTTCGAAAAATTTTAAAGTACAATTTTTTATATATTGATTTTTAATCCAACTTGAATTTCTACTAAAAAAACATAAGGCCCAGTTTCGAGCCCACTTCAAATATATAAACCAGATTAAAATTTTCAGCCCAATTAAAAGTACAAACCAAATTGAAAAGTAATGAGAATTACTTCTTAGTTCAGTTCCTAGTCGTTCAAGCCTTCAAGGGTTTCGAAAACCCTAACTCTCTAATTTCCAGCTGAAACTTCTCCAGCTTCGCACACTTGACAGTAATGCTGCTCTTCGGCGGCGATAGAGTGGTATTCCTTTGGCGGCGATAGCGAGGTCTTCCTTCCGCGGCGAGCATTTGTTTCCAGTTTTGCGTGATCCAAATTTACTTGTTTGGTGTTGATTCTTTTCTTTTCACTTGGTCTGACTTGTGATTTACATATACATATTACAGGTATGTTTGATGGAATTATAATAATTTATTGTTGTGGCAATAGTCCTGAATTGCTAATTTCTTCATTGAAAAACATTTGTTACCCCGATTCTCTGGAACTCTTGGTGATTTGTGCATTGTCTTGAGCTGTCTTTCATCCAGAAATCATGTTATTTCTGTCAAAAGTGAACTTACTATTACGAGCTTCGAATAAATTTATGCTTTCAATTGATTTTTTTTTATTCAAATGAACTTTATTGAGATCGCTAGACTGTAAATTTTTCTTAATATTGGAAAGATTTGAAAATGAAGGTGGTAGATTTAGGGTTTGATCTTTGGTAGGATTATTTTTTCTCGAGTTTTTCCGAGCCGGATAGTTTGCGAACCATCTCGAGCCGAGCCGAAGTTTTATTTTTTCGAGCTCGAGCCGAGCCCGAATTTTCGAGCTCGACGAGCTTCGAGCTCGAGCCGAGCTCGGACCTTCCCATTCTCGAGCCGAGCCGAGCCTGACCAGGTTCGGTCTCGGCTCGGCTCGTTAACACCCCTACAAGTGGGTGTTCAAATTGAAAACAGACAAAGATGGGAATGTCTATGTCTATAAAGCAAGACTGGTTGCAAAAGGATTCAGACAAATTCATGGTATAGACTATGATGAGACCTTTTCTCCAGTAGCAATGCTTAAGTCAATTCAGATACTTTTAGCGATTGCTACATTTTATGATTATGAAATTTGGCATATGGATGTCGAAACCACATTCTTGAATGGGTTCTTGAATGAGGATGTGCACATGACACAACCTGAGGGTTTTGAGGATCCAGAAAATCCTAAAAGGGTTTGCACGCTTCAAAGATCCATATATGGATTGAAGCAGGCATCTCGGAGCTGGAATCTTCGATTTGATGAGGCAATCAAGAAATTTCGTTTCATCAGAAGCGAAGAAGAGTCTTGTGTTTACAAGAAGTTTAGTGGGAGCAGCTTAGTCTTGTTGGTATTGTATGTAGATGACATACTACTCATGGGAAATGACATACCAATGGTTGAGTCAGTCAAGGAATGGTTGAAAACTTGTTTCTCCATGAAGGACCTTAGAGAAGCTGAGTACATACTAGGAATTAAAATCCATAGAGATAGGTCTCGAAGGATGATTGGACTAGGTCAAGAAACTTATATTGATAAAGTTCTTGCAAGGTTCAACATGGAAAACTCGAAGAGAGGATTCATTCCCATGTCACATGGCATATCGCTTAGCAAGAGTCAGTGCCCGACTGAGCCTGATGAGTTGAAGCGAATGAGTAGCATACCTTATGCTTCGGCTATAGGATCTATCATGTATGCCATGATAAGTACTCGACCAAATGTTGCATATGCCTTGAGCATGTGTAGCAGGTTCCAAGCAAATCTAGGGGAAGCACATTGGATTGCAGCTAAGAGCATCCTTAAGTACTTGAGAAGAACTAAAGGCATGTTCTTAGTCTATGGAGGTGAAAATGAGTTGGTTGTAAAAGGTTATACTGATGCGAGCTTCCAAACCGACAGAGATGATTACCGCTCTCAGTCAGGGTACGTCTTTTGTCTAAATGGAGGAGCACTGAGCTGGAAGAGCTCAAAGCAAAGCACTGTAGCAGACTCTACGACAGAATCAGAATATTTAGAAGCGGTTGAAGCAGCTAAAGAAGCAGTTTGGATAAAGAAGTTCTTGACAGAGCTGGATATCATACCTAGTGCTCTGGAAGGGATTGAGTTGTTCAGTGATAACAATGGTGCTATTGCGCAAGCAAAATAACCGAGATCACATAACAAATCCAAACATGTAATGAGGAAGTATCACCTCATTAGGGAGATTGTTGACAGGAAGGATGTCAGGATCTGCAAAATTCACACGTATGAGAATGTGGTTGATCCGCTCACTAGACCACTACCTCAACCCAAGCATGAGTGTCACGCTAGGGCTATAAGCTTGAAACAAATGCTAGAGTGGCTTTAGATTGTACTAGATTTAGAGAAACTTGTTACAATGTAGAGACATGGTTTTGCTATTTTATGTTTATGAGAAATAAAATTTTATCTTATTTAATTTTAGTTTGGTATTAAATAAAATGTCCAAAATATATCTTGAATTCAATGGTTTTGTCAAATATGTGATTTGATGAATGAAACACCATAAGTGAACAGAATTCATAGAATATTATAGTTCCTAATCTAAGTCGTCAAATTGGACATAAATGACTTAATGAAGGATTAGCATATAAGATTGATTGATAGCGTCGTTTCATGGGCTATAGGAACATGGAGATGTTTAGTAAATCATATGGACATGTATAGTTGATACATGATCGAACAGACCTACTTAGAAGTTTCTATAACTTCGTAATTATATTAGTGGATTCCTAAGACATGAGTGGAACACTACTTAGCCTAATGATTGGTATAACTTTGATGCTGTCAAACGTCATGCCGTAAAAGGGGACTATAAAGGCAGTGTTCGGGTTGTGCTAAAAGTTGAGTGGGAGTTTTGGTTGCCACAAGATTGAAAAGTCCTCCTATATGAGATACGATGGGTGTCCAGGCCCCTTGGAGACTGAGAATTGAAAAATGCATGGCCGTGCTCAAATGGATTATATGATGATCATTTGTTTGTCAATTCGAACTCGGATTTCAAGGATTAATTTGAAGACTAGTATGGATGACATAGAAATATAGTCATACTATCAAATTGGACACTAAGAGACTTAAGGAATTTGAAGATTGCACACTCGTCTCGGACAAGTGGGAGATTGAAGGAATTGTGTCATTGACTCTAATGCAATTACTAAATATAACATGGATCATATTATGGAGATAATAAATTCATTAAATTGGGTCGTCTATACGTCTTGCTAGAGGATGCTATAGAGCTTCAGGTTTAGTAAATAATAAACCCGAAGCCAATTGGGTCCTACAAGGTCACACTTACACAATCTGGATCAATAAAAGAATGACCTAGAGCCCATGTAGGACACTAGGGTTGGCCGGCCAAGGAGAAAGAAAAGGAGATGACTCCTAACCTAATTAGTTCCTATAATTAGGTGTGGGGTGAGAAAATAAAGTAGTCAGTTTATTCTCTCATTATTTTCTCTCTCTTTCAAAGCTACGTAATATTGCTCCAAGAAATAGAAGAGTCCCTCTTCTTTCCAACTAGCATTGGTGGAGCGTTGATCTGGATTCGTGGACCTAGTAGAGGAATCTCAATTGCAGATCTATCTCCGGATCTCGAAGAGCTTTGTGGAAATCACGCGTCAAAGGTTAATTCTTAACTATTATGTGATCCTTTAATGTATATGCATGAGATCATGTTTTAAGTGCTTATGAATATGATTCATGAAATTCCTCTTAGAGTACTTATAATCCTATAGTAAAAAGTACTTCATCCGTCCCAAAATATAGTTCCCATTTCCATTTTGGGTGTCCCAAAATATAGTTCCCATTTCTATATTTAGTTCCACATTTTTTCGTAATTTGTCTAGAAAAATAGTGTCTCATCATTTATTTGCTTCTTGAATTTTGTTTATTGCTTTGTTTACTCAACCCAAGTGTTACAATTAATGCTCTTTCACCAATTATTCTCCATTCTCTCTCCTAAAATCATCTTTTCCCATACAACATTTATTTAAATAAACAAAAATCTTTACTATTTCTCTTAGATTCTACTTGCATAAATTACCGTGAAAAAAGGGAAATGAGAACTATATTTTGGGACGGAGGGAGTATGAGAGATAAACTCAAAAGGTGGAGAGAGAAATTGAAAAGTGAGAGAGAGAAAGTAAAAAGACGATTAAAATATTAAAAAGTGGATGACATGGGTGGAAAAAGAGGAGAAAATAGATGTGGCATGTTACCATAAATAGAAAAAGCAACAATGTATAGATTAAAAAGAAACAGACCAAAAAGGAAAGTGTGTAGATTAAAAAGAAACGGAGGGAGTACTATACTTCTCACATCCATGATAAGGTATCTAGAAAAAATGTTGATCACCATCTCATCAATGTCACATATTCCATCCGTTGATAAATGGTTGTAAAATACATTAAAGAAAATCTATTATTAACGATTTTCAATGAAAATACATGTTTGACGACTAATATCTATATTTTTGAGTGTTAAATAAATAATTAAAGTATATTCTAAAATACATAATTAAATATATCTAATACTCCCTCACTCCTCAAATAATTGTTAATTGTATATGCAAGTAGTGATGGCTTAGTGTATTGGCATCATCACCTCCGATCCCAAAATTCCTACCATCGAGTTTCACCCTTGTCCCCTTGCAAGTGGGATCTCCAACGTCCACCCTCATTGAAATGAACTTCAACTTAGCTACCTAAAAATTACTACTAATAATAATTATTTATACTATTTTCGATCGGTCCTTAAATAATTATTATCCCGTTATCTTAAATGGAAAACTTACCCCATAACTCTATTACTCAACCCATATGGTATGACTCCCCACTCTCCTTCCAATTTTATTTCTCTCACACACTCTCTTCCTCATGTGATGTAGCGAGTTCTATTAATTCTTTCCCTTACACAATCAATTTATTATTCTTATGTTAACTATATGTAGCCCAAAAACTACACTCCCCTACAATTTGATCTTAATTAATATGCTTGTCCAACCCTAAGTATAACTAAACAATTAACTGAGGACAGAAGGAGTAAGATTTTACATAACAATATATTTTTGTACTTCCTCTGTTTGTTTAGTTATAACTTAATTCCTCTGTTCTGATTCACTTGAAACAAGGGGGGAGAGTCTAGGGCTGCTTATCGATCGAGCCGAGCCCGAATTGTGGTTTGCTCGGCTTGTGTTTGTTTAAGTTTATTCGAACTCGAGCCGAGCTCGAAGCTTAACGAGCTGAACTTTTTGAGCCGAGCATTCCAAATGTTAAACGAGCCGAGCTCGAACTGTTCACGAACAGGCTTGACTTTTTATCAACCCTAGTTTTTACATGTTTTCTTTGTTTTTCCTTTTTTAATTTGAGATTATAAGTTTTCTTTTAGACAATAGAACTATTAACTTATTATATAAATATATTATTTTTCTATATAAAAGTAAAATTGAGCCCGTTCACGAGCTTTCGAGCCGAGCTTTGCCTAGCTCAGCTCGGCTCGTTAAAGTCTCGAGCTGAGTCTGAATCCGTGCCGAGCCAGCACGAGCCGAGCTTTGAACGAGCTTTGACCAAGCCGATCCCGAACAGTTCGCGAACAGGTCAGACTCATTATCACCCCTAGGCGAGACACAATAATTTAGGTGAGAAGAAAGAGAGAAAAAGTTGACTAATGTGATGAGGAGAGAGATAGAGATAATGTAGATACAAAAAAAAGGTAGTATTTGCAAGTAAACTAAAACAACCTAAAATGGTAATTGTCACAAGTAAATAAGAACGGAGGAAGTATTATTTTGACTTTTGACATTGGCTATTTACATTTGTCACCATAATCATCTTATATTGTTTAAATTATACGTAAAGTCATGTTAGATCATGCTATTAGATTTGTCTTAATATATATTTTAAAGATGTTAATTTATTACAATCTTTGCTTATACAGAGACTAAAGTCTACATATATATTAATGCTTACGACTCGTTTGGTAATGACGGTAATATGAATGAATTTTAAGTATAATGTTACAAAGGAAGCACCCTTAAAATATCCATGGGGAGGCAATTTCAAACCTCAAGTTTATATTTTTTCTTCATGGGGAATTGAAGCAATCTCACCCCTAAGCTTGTGTTTTTTCTCCAAGCTAAGGGAAGCAATTTTCATTACTACTCATTACCACCAATGAGAATGAAAAATTACGAAAAAGTACACTTTAGGATAAATTAGCATTACCATGGGAATGAATAATGGTTTTCTTCACAAATTTACATAAAAATTTATTTCTACAATTTACCATCATTTATAACCAACTATTAAACAGGCCGTTAAAGTTATTTAATTTGTTGACAAACACACAAAATATTAAGGGCAAAAATTAAAAAAATGGGAGAGAATAATGCACTGAAGATCTCGAGCCTTTAGATTATGAGAAACTTCAAGGCTACGTACGTTTACTTTGATTTGTTTTGTCGGCTAATTAAGAACCTAAGAGTACTAATGTACTACTCATAAATCATAATGTTCTTGTGTTTTGCATTACACAAATTCCGCGAATAAGGGTCTGTTCTCCCCAGCTTATTTTCAGTTCAGTTCGGTTCGGTTCAATTCAGTTCAACTTCTAAATGATAATCATTACTATTAATTAGTTATAATTTAGTTCAGTTCAATTCAATTCAGTTCAGTTGTTTTATGCTGAAGAAAACAAGCCCTTAAGAAATTAATACGTATTTTGTGAATAAAATGAAGTTCCGGATGAGATTTAGGAAATCAATCATCATAGTGTAAGGATGTAATTATATAAGATTACACGTTTACACGTATAGCCTACTGATTGTTATACAAAATAGTAAAATAACAATTGATAGTTCTATATATTGTTTTTAAACTAAAATATGATTGAATTTCTTGCACCACCCGGTTAGTTCTTCTACGGTACTTTCTTCGACGAAACATTATTTTCACATACTTAAATATTTTAAAAACTTTAATAACAGCAGTCCTGATTCTATGTCCTCCAAATTTCTAATTATAATTAATGTATTAGAATCCCACACTCCATGAAAGATGATCGTGTACAAGTTACGGAATCTCTCTAATGACAGAAAATTTTATGTATTTTTAAATGTAATGACTAATGAATATTGATACTTCAAACTTCATCTTACAAGCTACAATAATACATATTTTCTCATCTCACAATTGAAACAAGGAGAGGAAGAAAGGTAATGAGGCCATTTTTTTGGCCTATGTACGAACAGGTTTATTATAAACCTGCCATTGACCAGGCTCTTAAAGCCCTATCGGACCAAGTGCTTGACACTCGTTTATGCACCGGGGTTGTTATACACCCCTTGACTTGTTTTCTTTCTATGACAGACCTATTTTCTCATATCAGAATTGAAACAAGGAGAGGAAGAAAGGTAATGAGGCCATTTTTTTGGTCTATGTACGAACAGGTTTATTATAAACCTACCAAACGAATCTATCTCACCAATCCGTTTATTATATGAAAATTTTATGTTGGAATATCCAAGGGGGTAAAAAACCCCAAGCTTTGAGTGAGCTACTCTACCTAAAGAACAAATATAAACCGGATATTATCTTCGTTATTGAAACTTTAACTAATAATAATAATAGCCATCGAATTCTCAAAGCTCTTCACTTTCACAATAAGTTAGTTGTTGACCCAATTAACCACGTGGGTGGAATATGGGTGTGTTGGAATAATTCCAATATTACAGTTCAAAATCATTTCTCTCATGATCGTTTGGTTCATCTCGACGTTCTCTACAAGCCACACAATAAAATGTATTCAGTCTTGGGCACATATTGTCCGGCTAAAAATGTCGAAAAGGATACGTTCTTGACCTATTTGAATAACTACGTTACTACTCTCCCCTTCCCCTGGCTTATGCTTGGGGATTTTAATGAGATGCTCTCTCCCAACGACAAAGTAGGCGGATGCCCTCTGAAACATAACCAACTTCACCGACTCCCCCTTCTCTTGACTAATTCTCAAGCAATATACATTCCCTGTTTACAACAAGCTTTTTCGTGGAGAGGCAACCGTAACAATGAGATCATTTACGAACGTTTAGACAGGGCCATCTGTCATAAAAGTTTTTTCGACTGCTTCGACAATAGCACTATTTTCTATGGTAATTTTACAGTTTCCGATCATGCACCCATCATTTTCTCCACCAATGACGGGGAAATAACTAAACCGCCTCCTTTCCAGTTCCAAAATTTTTGAACGTTAGACAATGACTCGCATAATATTGTTAAGAAAAATTGGAATGTTCCAATTACAGGCTCGCGTTTCTATCGTATTCAGCAAAAGCTTAATCGCATTAAAACTGAACTTAAAGCTTGGGCTAAAACAAAGTACAAGCACACGTCAAATAAACTACTCCACAATGACGAAAAAATAAAAGAAATACAACAGAAACTATGGCTCCAACCATATAATCAAATCCTAATTACACATATTAATCGGCTCATTTTGCAAAGAGAAAAACTACTGCTTTTTAACCAAAAAGTTTGGGGTCATAATGCAAGGAAAACTTGGCTCACCCAGGGGATCGCAACTCTAGATTTTTCCATAATAGAATGAAGAAAACAATGGCCCACTTGACTATTTTTAGATTAAAAATGATCTTGGCCAATGGATTGACTCTCATGACGATCTTACTGCTCTTCTTTCAGATTCTTTTAAGAAACGATTCAAATCTTCACACTCCGCAAATAGACAGGTTGATCTGAACTTTATCAACCCTTTCGTGTCCCAACAAGACTCCGATAAACTCCTTGCTCCAGTCTCTGCCGAAGAAAACAAAAATGCTATCTTTGATATTAATCCGTTAAAAGCCCCAGGCTCCGATGGCTTTGGTCCAAAATTCTACCAAGCTTACTGGCCCATTAAACAAAGAGAAGTAACCACTGCTATTCAGAGCTTCTTCTTTCATGGGAAACTCCCTCCTTCACTAAATCATACTATGATCACTCTTATTCCCAAAAAAGAGGCTCCCGAAACTCCGGATCATTTCCGTCCGATTAGCTTAATCAACACTATGTATAAAGCAATATCAAAAAATTTGGTTAACCGTCTACGACCAATTTTGCAAAAAGAAATAAGCCCCCTACAAAATGCTTTTACTCAAGATCGCTCTATTCATGATAATCTCCTAATAGTTCAAGAAGCTCTCAATACATTCTATAAATCTCAAAATAAGACTGGTTGGTGTGCCCTAAAATTAGACATGGAAAAAGCTTATGACAGAATTGAATGGGATTTCCTTTGGGAAACTCTTCGTACTTTTGGTTTTCCCACCCTATGGATCTCATGGATAAAAAAATGTTTCACAAATGTTTTATATTCAATCAAAGTTAATGGCCAACCATCTCCCTGGTTCCGCCCCTCCAGGGGCCTTCGTCAGGGTGACCCCTTATCGCCCTACCTGTTCATTATCTGCATGGAAGTGCTAATAAGGAAATTGACTATCCAAAGCTAAGTCCCCAATTCCGGCATTGGCTTTAAACTCCTTCCGAGAACTGCTAATATTCCCTGTATCCTTTTTGCGGATGATAGCCTACTCTTTTGCAAAGCTACTACGTCAGCTTGTACCAATCTAAAAAGAGTACTCGATGACTTCTGTACCATCTCTGGTCAATTAATTAATTTCCACAAATCATCGATCATCTTCTTCAAAAAGGTCAACCAGCCTCGTAAAGTGGCTTTAACTAGCCATTAATTCGTCTCTGGGCAGATATCTTGGAGTTTTCTTCAGCTCCCACCAGCCTTCTAAAGCAGATCTCGCCCATATTGTCCAAAAAACAGAGCAAAGAATTAACTTGTGGGAATCTGGCCTCCTCTCCAAAGCAGGGAGATTAACTATGATCCAGGCCAACCTCGAAGCCCTACCGGCGTATACATGCGCCTCAACTATGTTGACACCTAGCATTACTATCTCTATTGATTCTCTTCACACGAAGTTTATCTGGCGTCAAAATAAGGAAAGAAATGCAACCCCACTAATTGCCTGGGATAAAATCTGCAGACCAAAATCCCAAGGGGGTTTAGGCCTTAGAAAAACTTTGCCAATGAATAAAGCCTTTATTGCCAAACTTGGTTGGAAAAAAATTCTCACTGAACCTAATAATTTTTGGGTTAAACTCATTTCCGACAAATATCTTCAAAATCAATCGTTTTTTAACTGCAAACCTAAGCCAAATGACTCACCCATTTGGAAAAAAATTCTACTTTAACGCCCATTACTCCATAAAGGCATCCGTTGGAAAATCGGTGATGGTTCTCAAATTCTTTTTTGGCTCCATAACTGGTGCCTAGATGAAAACTTAATGACCATCTTAAAGTTAAATGAAAACCAGGTTGATGTTAACCTGCTATTAAAATATTTCATTTTACCAGATAAATCTTGGGATCTTCTGAAATTTAAAACTATTCTCCTTGACCATATCATCAAATGCATTAAAGGCATTCCGATACCGTGTGCCTCCCTATCTGATGAACCTATTTGGGGCCCTAGTCCTTCAGGGTTATTCACAGTTAAGTCCGCTACTTGGCTGGCTCATAATCTCCCACCTAGCAAGGAAAAATGGTCTCACCGTTGGATTTGAAATCTCGATATCCCGCCAAAGCTAAAGATTTTTCTATGGCAGATCTGCCATAATAGTCTTGGGGTTCGTGCAACCCTTGCAAAAAGAAATATCATCCCTTTTAGTCATTGCGCTCTTTGTGCCACCCAGGAGGAATCCATAGATCATATCTTTGGACATTGTTCCAAGCTCCTCCCCCTTTGGGAGCTTAAAGAACTTAATGATTGGTTGCCCCATTCTTTAACTAGTGCCACTTTTTTAGATACTTTTTCTAATATTAAAAAGAATAAAATCTACGCTTCTAAATTTGTCTTCCTAATTTGGAGTATTTGGATCGAAAGAAACAATATCATCTTTCATAACGACTCGCTTAATATTCATAGGATTCTTCATAAAGCAAAATTTCTTTTCTCATAATGGAGTCTTAGGAATGCAGTTGATTACTGCAATTCCTCTTGCTCCCCGTTTTTCCACTCTTCTCTCCATCCCTCCACTCCCAAGTACCCTTCTTCAATCTTGGTGGCTTGGGAGCCTCCATCATCTCCATTTTTCAAACTCAACTTCGACGGTTTTGTTCGTGATTCTTCAGCAGCAGCAGATTTTATCATTAGAGATTGCGACGCCAACCTAGTCAAAGCCACAACCTTAAACCTTGGTACATCTTCAGTCTCGGTGGCCGAAGCTACAACCCTTCAGCATGGAGTCAGGCTAGCTATTCATAATGCTATTACTCATCTCCACATCGAAGGAGATAACCTCATAGTTATCAACTCCATCAAAGGCATTTGGTCCCCCCCCCCCTTGGCAGATCGCACACATCATTCAGGATATCCAGACTTCTCTCCGTTCCTTTTCTTCTTGGACTATTAGACATGTCTACCGGGAAGCAAACAAAGCAGCAGATTGCCAATGTTGGCCACCTCATAGATTCTAGTTTTTGTATTGAAAATTGTACTCATTCAGCTCTTCATTCTATCCTTGTAAACAATAAGGTTGGAGCTCCCTTCGTGCGGAGGGTCTCCTAACCTTCTTTTTCCTTACCTTTATAAAAAAAAAAAAGCTACAATAATACAGTTTTCAATACACGTTGCGTGATGGGAGGTGTATAAAATTACTGTAAAACATAATGTTGATAAATCATTTAAATATTTAGCCTATATATACCAACTATGATTAAGTCCATGGAGTGACACTAATTAAGGTGGTGTATAGGACAACACAAACTTTAATATTAAAATAGAGGGCATAATTGTAAGTCATTGGCTTTGTTTGGCAATACTAGTTGAAAATAAACTGAAAGTGATAAGTTAACTGAAACTGAGAAGATAAAGTTGAAACTGATAAGGTGCTGGAACTGATAATGTAATTGATTAGATTAATTGTTTGGCAAAATTAGTTGCTTAAGTTGATAAATTATTTTGGCAAAATTAGTTGATGTCAAAATTTTAAAAAGATTCTCCAAAATTTCAGTCAGCTGATTTTGAAAGGGTAAAAATTTCGACTTATCATTTAAGTCATTTTAACCACCTAAAATTTTATTTTATTTTAGGTACTCCCAAACACTGCTAATCATTTTAGCACCTAAAATATGTTAGCACCTTATTATTTAAGGTAACTAAAATGCTTATTCAAACAGAGCCATTCTTCATATTGGTTGATTATTATGTTTTTTAACTTTTAAATTATAAAATGATAGATCATAACAATAATAACAACTAATAAAATAAAGTTGCATTTTTACAAGGTAAAAGTCTTATATGGACCTGGTCCACTCTAAATTAGTGTGGACCTAATGCTAATTCATGTGATTTATGAAAAAAAAAGGTTACTATATAAAAAAATAGATATAAAAAATGAATAGATATAGATTATATAAAGTTTGACTATGTGAAAAAAAAGGTTACTATATCACAAACTGAAAATTTCATCATGATAAACTAATGTAAGAAAGAGTGACTATATTAAAAAAAACGGTCACTATGATAGAAAGTAACTGTATAGTGTAACTTAAGATTTTTAAAAGGTTATTATATGGAAAAAAAAAGGGTCACTATGTTAAATAAGTGGCTTTGGTCCACAATAATATTAATATGGACCAGGTTCACGCAAGACTAACTCTTTTATAAGATACAAGATTTGGTTTCAGATTATGCATGCCATTTATTTAGTTACTAATTAGTCAATTACTGCAACTAGATGGATATATGGAATGAAGATAGACAACTCATACGCAGAAGAAAAATTGGATGTGTGTGATGACATGAAAATTTGTTGGAAACACGTGGAAGGATATAAACGGAAGTTACGCGGTATTTTAATTTTACCAAGTAAAATGAAGCCAAAAAAATTGATATATTATTGGTCCTGTGTGCATGGTTATGTATGCCTTTTTGGGGGGAATAATATCAACGATATATGCGTGAATTGGCGTCTATTATTAGATTTTATTGGTGTCGCGTATGGTAAGAAAGTAAGCTAAATTTAGACATGTTAGGCAAATGGAATTGTTCTTTTTGGCGTTAATTTAGCATAGTGATATAAATGAGATTTAATTTCAAATATTAGGTACCATCTCCACAAAAACTTTACCAGATAAGCTATATGACAACTACATGCAAATGGTAATTATCATAGATTTATAGTAGCACTTATTTTTATTGATTGCTATTATCAGATGATATTAATTAAACACGTATTAAACGTGCAATATAAACATAATTATGGAAAATTTGCGAGAAACAACCTTTTATAAACACTTTTTTTGTGAGAAACAACCTTTTAATTTTTTTTTGGCATTTTACAACCTTAACCAAAATTTGTTTTGCGAGATCAGACCTCGAGGCTATTTTCTGACTTTAATTTTCGGTCACAAGCGTTGATTAAGGCATTGAACATCTTTTAGTGCAATGATCGCACATAGAAAACACCTTTATCAACGCCTGAAAATGAGAATCAATGCTGAAAAAAGTCTTGAGGTCTGATCTCGCAAAAAAATTAAGTTAAGGTTGTTAAATGCCAAAAAAATTTAAAAAGGTTGTTTCTCGCAAAATAGTGCTTATAAAAAGTTGTTTCTCGCAAAATAGTGCTTATAAAGTTGTTTCTCACAAATTTTCCTATAATTATACACCAAATTAAACTTTAAATTTCATTTTGACCATAGGTTTATCGTTGTTATTGTTTTGTTTTACACTGATTACTTATTCTTAGCTTAGATGCGAATGTGCACCATCTATATATTAAAATAATAATATACACGTTGAAAATATTTTTGTTAATGTTGTGCACGTAAAATGATCTATATATGTAGTGGATTAATATATATATATTTGAAATACAAAAGTTCTCCTAACAAATAAGGGTTTGTAATAACAAAATCGAATTCTAACGTTGGAAAACTCCATAACAATATGTTCACTTTAAGCAAAAATTTTATATATCATCTGCCATGGCATTAGTTAACAATGAAAGTGGGGTTACTCACTTCAAGTAAATGAAAATTGCACCAAGTACTTGATAGAAAGTTGCAATACAATAACAAGTTGTTCACTTCAACTCCAAATAAAGTAAAACGTTGCACCAACGCTAGATTAACAGGTGAAAAGCACTAGAAAGAAAAAGGGTCAAAACACATTCTTATAATTACACTACTACACTAGTGATCCTCTCCATGATCGTTCAACTACTACGAAAAGCCTGGAAATTGAACACGTCGCTACAATCCATCAACTAGAAAAATGCATTACCATCTAGATTAATCCCGAGAGTGATCGATGAGACAAAGTGAAGAAGTTACTAGTTTTTGGAACGACAACATACCTCTAATCAAGGGACTTTCTAGAATTTTTTTTTCTTCTAATATGTGAATTTATCTTGATTTATAATTAATTTGAATTTAATCAATAGCTTTATTTGTGCTTATCGGTAACTACACACATGCATTTACACTAATTTCATCATATTTTTTGTTATTCTTATCAGTATTCTCATATATGTTATTATTGTCGCCTGATCAACTAATGATTTGACGTGTTGCATGCAAAAAAAATTATATTGACCATATCACCTGCTTGTTACATAAGGAGAAGTTTACCGATTCAAAACTTTTTTTTATAACTAAAAGTGGTTTTTCTTGGCTAAAACATAGTAGTAGTTTTTATCGATTAAATTTGTTATTAGTAATTCACAAGTAACTTTATGATGTGCAATTGTTGAATTCTAATGATTAATATGTCAACAATTTTTGTAAAAAGTTTAGGTTAACATAATTAGGAAAGTCCTCTCTTATGATTGTGCCCTAATTAATCTAAACCATTCCAATAACAAAATTTGTAATCTAATAAAGGATCGTATCCAAAGATGTCATGATAGAATGTCCTAGAGACGCTTGGTGTGAGTATGACTAGCCCGTGTTTGCATTCAAAACTAAATATATACATAATGATGTGGCAAACAAGTCATTTAAATTTGTTTTAGTCAAGTTAATTAGATGCAAGAACCACATACGAGTGATGAGTCAATTGGTTATAGTTTTAGTTTGATTTCGTCATCTTTTGCCTAGTCTTATTTTCACTTTTCGCAACCAATCAAGTTAATACTGAGTCAATTTAGCTCGAGTCAGAATTATGTTATCAATTTTAATTACAAAATCGAGCCTCGGTATGTTAATTGGATCGTGCTGATTGCTTAATTACACATCAATTTTGTCGAGTTTACATTATCAAGTACTCCTTCAATTTTGAAATGGGTTACTTGTGTTTCTACAATCCATAAAATATTGATATATTATATATTCAATTCAAGACATATGTAACAGGGTTTCCCAATAATATTATTTTCAAAAACTAGGAGTATATTGGTAATATTAACAGTGATAAATTCTCTACTTGAGTAAAAAAAAAAAAAAGTGTGTGGAAATAGCAAAAGAAAATTTCGAATATTTTTTTTTTTAAATAGGTAAGTTGAATTTCGTGTTGTTAATACTACCCGGCTATCACTTGTTGCTCAGAAAATTTTGGATAATGTGGAAAATCAATTGTCCATCTTTTTAGGCCTTATTGCTAGTCAAACACTCAAACTAATCAATTTGCCAAATTCCCAAAAAGCGGGATATATTATGGATTAAGCTAGTACGTGGATCCAACGTGTAAAATTTCCAACCATCAAATCCAAACAACATCACATATCCACCGTGGATCATCATACAACAAGTTCAACATCACTATTCCCCAATGAAGTTCTACATTCAAAAGCAGAGAAGTATTTCCCACCTTCCCATTTTCTCTTTCTAAATTAACAGTAAAACCCCACAAAATAAATTCATAAAAAAAAAAAATGGCGTCAAAAACTTTGCAGGGAAATAGACCAATTAGCAGCACTATAAATTCATCTCCTATCCCTCTATTTTCTCACACAATTAACAACAACATTAACAGATTTTACCCATTTCTTTGCAAATTTAAACCCAATAATCAAAATTTACCACTTTTTTCCAATCTTTTACCTAAATTTTCTGGGCAATACTCAGATTCTCTCTCCTCAAATTGCTTCAGATCTTTTAAGAAGCCACTTAATCTTCAAGCATTCTCTGTAAAATCTTTCAAAGTAAGTGTTTTATCTATGAAAGCTTAAATCTTTTTTTTTTTTGGTTTTGGTTATATTGAAGATGATTGATGATAATTATGTGAAGTTGTGATTTTTTTTTTGTTATGGCGTAAGATGGGTTGATGTCCAAAACTTTTTGGGGATTTTTGTTAGTTGAAGATGAAATTCATATGGAAATAGAAGTAAGCTATTTTGGGTTAATAGATTTTGAGATAATTTCCATTTCTGTAAGAATTATTTTAGGTGGGGTCCAATCAATCTTCTTCCAAATATATCTATGTGGGTAGTTTTAATCTTAAATTGTTTTTATGTGCTAGATATTTAACTTCAATTATCTACTATAAAGAAAAGAAATTTGATTACTTTGTGATATTAAATATTTGATTAACTATATATCTAATTTAGAGCAAGTGTAATAGCTTATGAAGTTTATTTTTTATTCATTGTGGTTTTAGCCTACATCTGCAGTTCTGCACCATTCTATCATAAACTATTGAACTTAACTCATGTAACAAACTGTATTTGTAAACTATATAAAAACTTGATTGGATCAATGCATTCGTTGTACATTCGGGTGTACCATGTAGCATAGTGCACACCCTAGGCTATCTTCTGCTTATTGCTGATTTGCAGCCTCCAAATTCCAAATGAGCTAATTAAAAAAGAAAGCCTTGGTGTAGCGCATGCCGCATGGTACACATCAATTGTAGAATTGAATAAGATCATGAATCAATTCTCAAGTTGAAAAAGGGAGTTTCTCTTGTTAAAATCTGGTTCTGGTGTTCTCAAAATAACAAGATGATCATTGAGGATTTTTTTGTGTCATCTAATTTTCCTTTTTTGACAGAGGTCCGAAAGCGTAGAGAAAGAAAAAGAAATGACAATAGCACCAGCGGTTCGAATTGCTGACCGGAAAGTAATTGTAAAAGACCGGACCATCCTAACCGGAGTTCCCGACAATGTGATAGCAACCTCGGGCTCATCATCCGGTCCGGTTGAGGGAGTTTTTATAGGGGCAGAGTTCGACCAACCGAGCAGCCACCATGTGGTGTCATTAGGCTCTCTTAGAGATGTCCGGTTCATGGCATGTTTCAGGTTCAAGTTATGGTGGATGGCACAAAAAATGGGTGACAAAGGTGGTGAGATCCCTTTGGAAACTCAGTTTTTATTGGTTGAGACCAAGGATGGGTCCCACATCAAATCAGACGATGGAGATGAATCCAATCAAATCATCTATACAGTGTTTCTTCCTTTGGTTGAGGGTCCATTCAGGGCTTGCCTACAGGGGAACACACAGGATGATCAGTTAGAGCTTTGTTTAGAGAGCGGGGATGATGAAATTAAAGGGACTTCATTCACTCATTCTCTGTTTGTTAGTGCAGGGACTGATCCCTACGCCACGATCTTTGAAGCGATCAGGGCCGTTAAATCTCATCTCAAGACGTTTAGGCAACTTCATGAGAAGAAGTTACCTAGCATTATTGACTATTTTGGGTGGTGTACTTGGGATGCATTTTACAAAGAAGTTACCCAAGAAGGCGTTGAGGCCGGATTGGCTAGCCTCTCTGCTGGTGGGACCCCACCTAAGTTTGTGATCATCGATGATGGTTGGCAGTCTGTTGGGGTGGATCAACAAAAGGAAGCTTCATCGGAAGAGGATGAACTAGTTCCAAGATTAACTGGAATTAAGGAGAACGAGAAGTTTCAAAAAAAGGATGACCCTAGTGTAGGGATTAGGAATATAGTAAATATAGCTAAGGAAAAATACGGGTTGAAATACGTGTACGTTTGGCATGCAATTACAGGATATTGGGGTGGAGTCCGCCCTGGGGTTAAGGAAATGGAAGAATATGAGTCACTAATGAAGTACCCTAATGTGTGTAAAGGAGTTGTGGAAAATGAGCCGGTGTGGAAGAGTGACCCTATGAAGGTGCAAGGGTTAGGGCTAGTGAACCCAAAGAGTGTGTACAAGTTCTACAATGACTTGCATAGTTACTTGGCTTCTAATGGGATTGATGGGGTTAAGGTGGATGTCCAATGCATCTTAGAGACCTTAGCCACGGGGTTCGGTGGTCGCGTGGAGCTCACTAGGCAATACCACCAGGCTCTCGATGCTTCTGTGGCTAGGAACTTCCCGACAATGGTTGCATCGCCTGCATGAGCCACAACACCGATGCATTGTACTGGTAACTTTCTTCTTCGCCTCCTTTCACAAAGCTTTGGCTGTTTTCTTTTCCCTGCTTCTAATATTGGATTTCTGATGAACACTTTCTAATATTCCTTTTTATGAGCTAATTTAACCAGTAAAATCTTTGAGAACTCGTACCCAAGAATGGTTTTGTCTTTTGGCACTTTGTGACATAAGATCTTATACTCCAAAATCTTTAAAACCAACCATGTTGATTGCAGGAAGTATTATGCATTAACGTTGTAATCTGTTGTGTTGTGAACAGCTCAAAACAAACCGCGATTGTCAGAGCATCAGATGATTTTTACCCACGAGATCCCGTGTCACATACCATCCATATTGCAGCGGTGGCTTACAACAGTATTTTCTTAGGAGAGTTTATGCAACCTGATTGGGACATGTTCCATTCAGACCACCCTGCTGGTGAATATCATGGTTCAGCTAGAGCTATCAGTGGTGGACCAATCTATGTCAGGTACATAAAATCTATGTAGTCTTTTATCTTATTAAGTGTCCATTCTCTTCCCTTTAATCTTTCTATGTTATATTATCAAACTTATTGTAACTTATTCTAGTTGTAAGTTGATCTTGAGTATCCCTTATTAGCCCAAAGCCTTGACTTATCATAACCTATGAGTCGTGATCCTATATTATTAATCTGAACTCCTAAACTTAAACATATTAGCCCTGAAAGTTCTAATCTGAACTTAGTAACTTATTAGGACTTATTAGCCATGTGCTTAACTTATATGAACTTTTTCCTGAAATAAGTGAAAAGAAGGTGGGGAAAACAAACTTACGTGTGATACCTGATTGAGTTTATATCTTTTATTGGTATCTGAAATTTGTGTCTGTTACAGTGATGCACCAGGAAAGCACAACTTTGATCTGCTTAGGAAGCTTGTTTTGCCTGATGGATCAGTGCTCAGGGCCCGTTTGCCGGGTAGACCAACCCGTGATTGCTTGTTCAGTGATCCAGCTAGAGACAGTGTTAGGTATGGCACCTCTAAAGTCTAAGCTCGTTTATCTAGTTTGTTATAGTTTATGATTCTAAAGTGTCTAACCTGTGACAAAAATGCAGCTTGTTGAAGATATGGAACATGAACAAGTACACTGGGGTGTTAGGAGTGTACAACTGCCAAGGGGCAGCATGGAGTAGCACCGAGCGGAAAAACACCTTCCATCCAACCCGACCCGAAGCCATAACGGGTGTGGTCCGTGGCCGAGATGTCCACCTCATAACCGAGGCTGCAGTGGATCCCAGCGACTGGACTGGGGACTGTGCTGCCTACCGTTACAGGACTGGTGAGGTTATCACCTTGCCGTACAATGTAGCTTTGCCTGTGTCCCTCAAAGTCTTGGAATTTGAAATTTACACTGTAACACCCATCAAGGTCTTAGCACCAGGTTTTAGCTTTGCCCCGTTTGGGCTAATAAAAATGTTTAATGCGGGTGGAGCCATCCACGCGCTAACCTATCAAGTCAGGAGCGGAGCCCGAGTGGAGAATGGTATGACCCATGGTGATGAAATGGTAGGGAAGGTCCAAATGGAGGTGAAAGGTTGTGGGGTGTTTGGGGCTTACTCTTCAACAAGGCCCAAGAGATGCCGAATTGGGTCCGAGGAGATCGAGTTTGAGTATGATTCCGGGTCAGGTTTGGTCACCTTGAGTTTAGATCAAATGCCAGATGAGAATAAGGAAGTTCACATTGTTGAGGTTGAGTTATGAGTTATGAGTTCGTAGTAGTGCTATATTCTTTTTCCCTTTGCTCTCCTCATATGTGAAAATGTTGGAGGTGCACAATAGTGAGGGATCTATTCTTCTGCTCAAAAGCGAGTATGTAAACTTTATTGTTACTATATTACTGTAAGATTGTACTCTGATTTTGGAGGATAATTATAATTATGAATTTGGCAACTCAAATGCTTCTGTTACTGTGTTAGACATTATTAATGGTGCAGAAACTGTAGTGCATTCTTACATAATCGATTTTCCTGATAGTGATGCTTTAAGGATACTAACGCTTATATTACGGAGAAAGATGTCAACATTAGTAAATGTAACATATTAACATTATAGTTAAGTGTGTATGCGAGATCCATTATCTGTATGTAAATATAACATATTAACATTTATATTAGAGTTGACAAATAAGTCATTCCGATCAATCTAGAATTGAATTAATTCAGTTCAAGTCATAATTGGATGACGAGTCATTTTTTTTTAAGTTTCGACTTACGATTATCCTGTGATAGATGTCAACATTAGTTAATCGGGTCAACTTTAATTTCTTTCAAGAATCAAATCATATAATTCTGGGTGCAATTTAGATTTAGGTAAAGTAATTTGGACTAGAAAACAATTCGGATTGATTAATTTTGTGAGGACTATCCATATTTGGTATATATCTATGACTGTATACTTGTATATAGTCCTCCCGTTCATAATTAATACTCCCTCTGTTTTTTTTACTTGCTACATTGTTGTGCACGATTTTCAAGACGTTATTTAACCCTTAATATCTCTTATTTCGTTTACGTAAAAATTATAAAAATTTGATATTAAGAATCTACACGTCGAGACGAATCTAACAAGACCACACATGACTATATTTTTACTTATAAAATAATCAAAATAATCGGTCAAAGTTAATGGCTTCATTCCCAAAGCAACAATGTAGTAAGTAAAAAAAACGGAGGGAGTAGCTATATTTACTATTGTAAGATGTTCTAGGAAAGTTATCACGTTTTCTAATTAATTATTCTTATTCCATTATATTATTTTTCCCATTATTTGAGGATATATTCTTGTTTTGTATTTGTAAAATTATAAAAAGTACATATTAATAAAATACATATTAAAATTAATCTAATGATATGTTTTCATTCTGTATAAATCAAAGGTCAAATTGCAACGTCTAAATAAAAAAAATTAAAATGAAATATGTCATCTAATTAAAAAAATTAATATGACATTAATTTGAAATTGAGCGGGTATAAAATGATGCTAAACCACGAGGTGGGGGAGGGTCCCTACTCCCTATAGAGAGCTTGCCCATAGTGAAGTTTAAGTATCGTGGCATTGTGTTATGGGTGTAAAAATGGTACATCTTTTGTTACTATGGCAAAACAATATTCAAATGGATGAATCAATGTGCTTAATTCTAGAGTACATAGTTATATTCCCTCTCAAGAATAAGTCGCATAATAATTTTTTATACCAATAATTCATCTTCAAGCATAATGATCTTTAGTGTGAAGATGAAACAAGTATATATTATATTTTCAGAATATTATCACAAATTACAAAAGTGTGACAATTTAGCATAGAATGTATTGATAATAAAACATCGGTTAAAGTTCATCCTCTTCTTTGACAGTACAAAATTTTAATGTCGTACAATGAAAGTAGTTTTTTATTGATATACTATATGTAGATTAATTCCACAAATTGAAGCAGCAATCAACAAATTAGTTCCACAATTCAAAAGAGTAACACAACAATACAAGCCTAAAATACAACACAAAACGGGAGAATTCATAATCAGTGAGAAATAGAACAAGTTAGTGATTTTGCTTATGTACTTACATATAATTGATCAAAATTGGAATATGTCTAAATTTCATTTCACCTATATAACTACACTCATTTTAATATTCCGCGTCAAACCTTCTTTTGCCACAATTATCGATAATCCCACAATAAATTAGCTATATGAAATCTCTAAATAACTCATTCTCCAGGTCCATAGCATAATCTAAGTCATCATTTTGTTCTTCTCCGGGAACTGAATGCTGCTCATTTGGCGTGCGTCTAACATTCCCATGAGCTGCTTCTGGTGATTGATTTCCCAAGAGGAGCTCCATGAACCTAGTTTGTTGCAGTTCATCCTCACTCTGCTGTTGTTCAGCAGTATGCAGCTGCATCGATCGCTCTTGGGATCTCCCTCTTTGCTCGGTATGAGTTACAACTGGATGCTGGTCTGTTCGTGTTAGCTGCGAGAACATTTCCCTTTGATTACCCCACTCCTCATTTATCTTTTGCACTTCATCTCCAATTGTCAGCCTATCTTCCGTAATATGGTTTATATTTTGGACATCAACTATCTGGCTAGCTTCTAAAAGAAACAAATTGCGAATTTATAAAACAAGTTAGCAAAGATAAGGACCAAGAAGAGGAATTGGCAGTTATGGTCTCATGCAAAGTGGCAAACGGGTCGTCCAAATCAGGTCCTAAGTCTCCCTCGGTTGGTGTTGGGTCGGGTCATAATAAGGTTTTACTATCATAATGGATTAATCAATATTAGACATGCTAATTTACAGGTTGACTCAGGTCACTTTCAGCTCAGGTGAAAATGGGTCATACATTTTCAGGTGATGTGTGGGTTTAATTTGTGTAATCAGAAACAGGCCAGTTTAGCCAAGTATAGTAATGGGGTTCAATAATATCAAGACATAAGAACAAGACACAAGGAGCTTGAGCAAGAGGAAAGAACGATAAGAAATATAAAAATACCTCTGATGGCAAGTTTTTTTGTTTCTTCATATTCCTTGGACATTTTCATGAGGGCTTCTAAGTCAAGTTCCATGCCCTGTTACATAAGTTCAAGTTATGAAGAAACGACCAGAAGCGAAATTACAGTAATAATTTCAAAAAGGATTCAGGCATTTCTTTTCAGTTGTAATTCACCTTACAAATGACAAGGAAGTTCCAAAGTCAGCATAAAAAAGGAGCAAAGCAGGGAATAACGAGAGTAATCACCTTCTTGTAGTACAATTAATTGTAAACTCTAATAAGTTTGTATGTTAGAGGGCAAGTAGAAATAGAAATCAGGGTTTCTTCTAGATAAGGGCCAAAAAAGGTCTGACGTTCAAGTCAACAACAACAACCACCTCCTCAAAGTGGATCATTAGTGACTCAAAAGTCGTGTTTCAATTTCACAAGCTTTTGTGAGCTCTAAAGCATTAACCTGTTTAAAATCAACAGAACTTGAGAAAGAGTTTCAGGCAGCCTAGACATATTTTCATAGTGATAGCATGATATTCAGTCACGTAGGTGTGTGATATTTATTTATTTTTTTGGGATGGGGGTGGTTCTAACTTCTATGCATCAAATGCATGAATAATAGAAGATAATGATACCATGACGAATCTAAAGTACAGTCAGCAACAAACATAGCAACGCAAAAATATGAAACATACCATGTCCAAGTGAAGATGACGTTCAATGTCATTATTAGCCAACAATCTGAAAAGGAAAAGCAGCAAGTTAAGACCAATCATACAGCTAAATTCATATAAGCTAATTCTTAAATTAAAATTTAAGATTGGGACATACTTTTCATGCATCTTCTTTATGCAAGCGTTCTGCACATTAACCAACTCCTTTATCCTCTCTTTATCAGAATAATCATTTGTGTTAACAAAGCCAAACAAAAATGCATTCTTCTCTAGCATCCTTTTGACCAAAACAGATGCTACTTTGATTCCCTTTTCTTTAGCATTAACAACCAGAGCTTTCAGTCGTCTTAACTCTCCTGTCAAGTCCATCGTAAGATTAGTCACCTCTGAATGAAAGGTTGGGGGTGAAAAGATATATGCCAATCAACCAAAGATTAAAGAAGACATGAAGACATCTAGTGGCCTTCTATTTCTAAACAAGACATACAAGAGGTTTCTGTAATACAGCAATAAGTGAGACTATACTTAACGATTTATAGATCACCTTATGTATTTATCAACTTTTTGGAGTATATTAGCAGAAAGGACAGATATATTTTACAATATTTTCATGACATCAGGGACAATAAAGCTTTCTTGTCTTTTAACAGATTGTGTGTCTGTACCAAACTACCAACTACCAAGCTCGTATCTAAGATGAAAGCCCTTGAAGAAAACTGAATTCCCAGGATGACTACAAGGGAAAGCAACTATGAAGACTATGTATAGTTAACTGCCCCAAAAAGGAAGACTATATATATAATTTATTAGGCACCTAATTACTAGGGGAAAGGCAAGAATAATCAGTCAATGATAGCTTCTTCTGCTGTGATGTATGATAGGCATTGATCTATCTAAATAACATCGCATTTACATTTAGACTCAAGAACGAAGTGGCAAACTCATAGGAAAAAGCAACATCATACCAAGAGATAGATAAATCTTGATTGGAGGCTTGAATGGTTGTGTCTCATAGAGACAATAGAGGACATAGAGGGCGCCCAATCTTTGTGACAAAGAATTGGTGGGGATCATGTGACCTGCTTAGGATGGCAGAAAGAAGAAGATTATAAGTAGTCATCCAACAACAAAAGTATACAAATTTTAATCAGACGACGACAATCGTTTAATAAGACTTAAGAAGGGCAGAATATCAGCAACCAACCAGAACAAATACTACATCGTAGACTAGCAATACTACAACAACACAAGATTCACTTTTTAAAACAGGGGACAATAGAAGGAACTTATCCAACTCTCCATACGTGAATGATAATCCAATTAATATATGGGTAAAACAGCAGAACATCAAATTTCTTTATAAAACTCGTGCTAGATCCTAGACCAGTGAATCAAGCTCCGCGTTTCAAGTTTGTTATCCTAACCTTGAGAAGCATATTCATCTTTCTAGCTGGCTATGATGAATTGATGATATAGCAAGATTAATTTAGTGGTGAGAAGTTTCAGCACCAGAACTTTAGAAATAGGATCTGAAACCCATAAGAGCAATAAGAAAAGAGAGAGAGATGGGAGTTATAAATGGAAGAAGCCAAATCTTGCACTTTTAAACAGAATGGAGTAACTACTAGGAGTTGGATTAACCCTCCTGATGAAATGCCTGAGTAAGCAGTAAGCTCTTCATGCCATTGTCGTCACAAACTTTATTAGTTCTCTAATTTGGAATTTGAATGCTTACCATGAGTACAGGAAAGAAAGGGATTACAGTTAAGAAGTGAAGTTGCTTCTGTACGTGGCTAGTACAGTATCTCAGAGACCCACAGGCAAAGAAGATGTCAGAAAGAAAGGCCAGCTCTTCTATCTCAGAATAGCATGAGAAATCACACTCCTTTCCTCTCTTCCTCCTCCTGTCAACTAAAAAATACTTAAAGCTTAGAAAATGGTCTTGCACTTGCTTGATGGTGCCCATCTTGAGGATTGTTGATTCAACATTGATTTCGTCCTTAAATTGGCACCAAACATAAGGTATCGAAACACCAAAAGTGAGATTATATACATGGACTATTTCTTAACTTAATCCAATATACTGCCAAAAGTATATAATATATATACTAATCCAGTGGGCCAATTTTTCGTTTTGGAGGACTGAGTCATAAACATAATCGGACATCCAAATTATCTATCCTTCTCTAGTTGCAGCACACATTATATCAATCCAATAGTTGCTTATAACCATCATGTATGTCCTCTATCAAGTGTGACGAAGCAGGCCAGGAGCACATTTAAGATGCACAAAGTGAAAGTCGGTCAAAGATAATCCTTGAGTGTTCCTTGATATGGTAGATTACTCCAAATATAGATGGAGAAAAGATAAAGCACATCAGTTGACATGGGAGCAATGGACTTTTAGGACAGTTCTAGAAATAGTCTGTCATCTCCTTAAAGTAGAGAAACTCGCAATGCAGAGACATAATTCAATAGATCGAGACAGAACCCCGAGAATCAGGGCAGTCCTCTTCCTGTGTCTGCTAGAATCACTCTCAAGCTTCAACTATCAAATTGAAGGATACCACTCACTACTCTAACAGTCTAACTAGCTAACAGAATGACAGCAGAAAGAGATATAAACATTTCAGTCTGCTTTGTGAGCCATGAACAACACTCCATAGTCTGCTTAGTGCTTAAGGAGTCACGAGTATCATCACACACTCTTTGTACATTTCATTAGATAATTGTTTGATTTCATTTTACATGCATAGCAGAATCCTTTTCCAGATCAGACATATTATAGCATAACCTACTAACTTATCAAGTCAATTCCGCTCTAACTGACTTCAAGATAATATGGATTGAAAAGGACTTAGAGGATAACACATAAATTGAGGATAAAAAGGCCAAAAGGGATAAACAACAGTAAAAGAGCCAAGAACAAGCAAAAAAGATTCTTGAATGAATTCATGAATCAAGATACACTTGGTATAACCAGCAGGATATAAATTCAGCAGTTCTTAACATTTTCAGGCTCTACAAGATAAGTTTACATATACGCTAATTAGCTAGATACATCGATTCGCACTCGACTACAGGAAACAGTAAAAGTGGATGGACTAGTGGTGATTTAAGATGTATCTCGAAACAAACTGTACAAATGTACAATGTGTCAATGTTACATGATTAAGAATCAAAGAAGTAACTTACTTATAGTATGGCTGTAAAAACATTGCATAAATATCGTCAAGCCGGTAGAAGGTCGAGCATCAAATATGTAGGAAAACTTTCGTTCAAGCCACAATTTTTTCATGTCCGTCAACGTTTTGAGCTCTCCCTGAAAGCAAACATATTCATTACTAGATGTCAAGGCAAAATATGCTTCGGCATCCAAATATACAGTAACGAGACAAAAAAGAAGTATGTGCAATAACAAAGCCAAGACACTACTTCAGAAGAAAAACCCATCAGAAAGCATCAAGACTACATTTACAGGCATGGGAAAAAAAAGGTCAACCAACAAAGAAAAGAAGCACCTAGGATTTTTTGGGACAAAGAAGGGAAGTGGCAAATTGACAATAGATTTTCACACCTCCCCCAAAAAAGGCTCGAATTTGACCAATTATATCAATCAAATCAACTGTAGAAAACATTGATCATATGCTAGAATATAATGGGGGTTAAAGATCTGACAACCATTCCGATCATACCTCGGAAAAGTCTTTTATAAGATCATCAATATCTAGCTTAAAATGGGAAAAATCCATTGCATGCAACATGTAAGGAAAACCTGCAGAAAAACAAGACTAACTGTCAGCATTCATAAAATCATACAACTAGGCCATCAAAATAATCAAGTTTAGATTTTATCATGTCATTAAAAAAACTCCGGAAATATTTGAGTTTATAAGTCAATATCGGTGAAAAATTGTGTTTAGTTTTCACTGGAATTATACCCCTGAAGCAAGAATTGACGAGAGAGAAAATTGGAAAAATATATGGTTTCGGAGAAGTCCCCAAATTTGAGTTTGAGGAAGAGCCAAAAACCGAAATTTGTAAAGCAACAAGCCAATAACAGCAAAAACCAAGATTTCTAAATTCTATTCAGCTGCGCGTTCTTTCTTTTCTATCTGAAATTCAAGTCACAAAAAGTTCTTAATTCAATATCTAGCTTGCAGCACCATCAATCAAAATGGTCTTACAATAGTCATCTTAATCTATTATATATAACACTCACACAAACCACATATTCCTTAAAAATGCATATAAAAGAGAGTTCATGATCAACAAATCTATCACTGATCATCAAAATAAAGGACTTATCCATTCATTTTATTCTATTCAGTAATCGGTACACACTACATAGTACAGAATCAGATAGAGCTGTACCAAATTTATACATTAACACAAAATGCAATAATGTGTCCGCTTTCCCTGCCTTCTTTTCAAAAACTCAATATTGATGGTTCCAATGGTAGAACTAATTCTTAAACCAATCTCTTCACCTCGTCTCAATCACAATAAGTCTAAATTAACACAAACAACTAATTTCAAACATGTAACTAAGAAATAAATAATTACTTTTAAGTGTGATAAAATCTACACCCCTTTTGGTCAAATAGACATTGAATATGTAGTAGTGTTTCTTCTTCTAAAACAAATAGGTTAAATTGATAGGAACAGTCCCAACTACTGGTGTTCCCCTATATTCAGTCCCAACTTTTGATTAATCCTCAATGGTCCTAGTAGATAAATGACCTGTAAAAAGCCTAAAACCACCATCCTTTTCATCCCCAACTCTGGAAACTGCCACAAGCAGGTCAGCCACCCCCTCCTCTGCCAGTTTTTTTTCATACTAATAAAAAAAAAACCATGTTAAGAAAAAAGAATTCTTTGGTTTTCTTGAATTCTACAAAAGAAAGATTTTTTATTGCGGCAGTAGAACAGCAGCCCACCTGAGAATCAAGTACGGTAGCAGCAACAGAACCTGGGCATCGGCGGCGGCTTGCCTGAGCACTGTTAGTCACCACAACGGGGGAGAAGCAACGAGCAAGATGAGAAAAACAATTTTAAGTTTACAAAAAAGACTCAAAGGAAACCGTCGTCCTCTTTTGAGGGTTGGGCTTTCATAGCAGTGTGTGTATCAGTGTGTGATGTGTTGTTGACTGTTGAGGGCTTGAGAATTGAGGCTGTTTTAGTGTTTAGGTCTGTTCTCCCCCATCTTATTTTCGATTCTTCGTTCGGTTCGATTCGGCCTAAAACGATAATCATTCTTATTAATTAGTTATAATTTAATTCGAGTTTAGTTCGGTTGTTCGGTTGATTTTTTGTCGTTGTTTTATGCCGAAGAGAAACAGGCTATAAGATGAGCATGATTCAATTTTGAAACTGAATAGAATTTGTCTAAATTGAACCGAATTTTCATTAATTCGATCAAAAGAACAGAGCCTTATACAAGGAAACTACTCCTTCCGATTTTTATTGCTTCATTGTTGTATGCACAGCAATTTAGGCAATATCACTTTCAAGATTTTTGGAGGATACTTTTTGACCCATTTAATGTAAAATATTGGGGAAAAGTGAAAATGTAGTACTTTCGGGTGGAAAAAGAGAAAAACAAATATAATAGTATTACTTTATGGTGGGCCAAGTACCCCAAATGAGGAAAGTTTAAACAATGTAGCAATTAAAAAGAAACAATTGTATAAGAAAAATGTAGCAATTAAAAAAAAACGAAGGGAGTAATTGTTGCCCAAAATTGTTTTTGAAGTAGCTAGCGACCTAGCGAGATGTTGAGCATACTCTTTAGAGCAGACTCATCCGATCCGACTCCGACTTTGGGGCAATTAGTCTTATTATTTTGTATGTTAATGTGTTATATTTATATATATATACTTTGACTCCGACTTTGATGCAATTGTATTATATAGTTTTTTTTGCAAAGGCTACACATATACTTGGTGTATGTAGGCCATACATACATTATGACGTGGCGAGTGTATGAGTGGTCTTTAATTTAATTTGGGCCCAAAAATGAAATTTTCATTCAAATTCAAATGAAAATTTATTTTCAAATTTCAAATCTGATTTGTATTTTCAAGGCACAATTAATGCTCCCAAATTATCAACTACCCCATTCTCTCTCTTCTCATTTTTTTGTCAGTAAATTTTTTTGGTCCAATTTTTTCACTCTTCTCTCTCTTCTAATGTTCTTCAAGTTCTTATTGCCACTCAAGAATCGGAACAAAAAGCGAAAATCGGATTCTTTCACTTTTCTAATGTTCTTCATGTTCTTTGCGGTAATGGTCTACATGTTCTTGATTTTTTTACATATAAAACGAAAATTTTTAAAAACCGAAAAATATGATTATTTCCATCTTCTCTCTCTTCTAATGTTCTTCATGTTCTTGATTCAATTTTTTTTGCAGAATTTTTTCTACATTGTAGATTTTTTGTATAATATATTACGAATCTAATTTTCTGAGTTTTTAAAAATTTGTTTGTTTTTACATAAATTCACGACATATAATTTTACATAATTTTTTTTTTTGATTTGTGAGTTGTTCTTTTTTGTTTAATTTTTTGTTTCGAGTTGGATTTATGAGATGTTCTTCGGAAAATTTCTAAATTCAATATCAAAATAAGAACTGTTCTTTAATTTTTTTTTTGTTTTTAATGATTTGTTCTTTATCTTTATTTGAAAGAGTTGACATATAAAGTTTTCTTTGTTTGGATTTGTATGGATTCTTTGTTTAAAACTAAAAAAAAAAAATCATTATAATTTTCATTGTTCGTTCAACATCAAAGTTTCATTTTGCTTGATAGGGTGATTATTGATTAGTAACAGAAGATGAACATTAGATTAATCACAATGACAATTATTTAAATATAGATCCTGGTTACTATTTAAATGTTTCTTGTTACTAAAAAAATCAATTATTTACAACCGTTTCAAATTGATATGTTATTAATATAATTGAATTTTTTTAATATATATAATCTGTTTTAATTTCAATTTTAATTATCATATAATGGATTGTTTATACTTCTTGGATATTAAAATTAGATTATATTGATGGGGGGGAAAATGTTACAAGTTACAAAGGAAAAAGTCCGTAAACAACATCGTTATATGGAAACTATAGTATAGGTCCTAGTTACTATTTAAATGTTTATTGTTACTAAACAAATCACAAACTTACAATCGTTTCAAATTGTTATGTTATAAAATAATTGATTTTTTAAATATATATAATCTGTTTTAATTTCAATTTTAATTATTATATAATGGATTTTCTTATACTTCCTGGATATTAAACATTAAATTATCATATAATGTTTGTAGTTTTTACTTAAGAGATAATATTAATATTAAAGAATAAGATTACATATATTAGTAATGCTAATGAGTAGTGAATGAATTGTTTAATGAAACATTTTACTAATCTCCTTACATGATTGGAAAAAAGGATAATAAAACGAAGAATAGTTAGAGATCTTCTTACAAAAAGTAACATAGTATCAAAAATCTAAGTTTTATTATAAATTTGTTACTTGAACCTTTTGCTTCATTTGTATTTGTTTTCACATAACGCTACATTTTTTAGTAACCGATAACTATTATTTGAATTTTAACCGTTATTCTTTGTAACCCTTCGGTTTTTTTTTTAACCCTTCAATGTTTAATTTTAACCATCTGGCTTAAGCTTTTGTCGTTATTATTGGGTGGTTGTATAGTAGCATAGAGTATTTCGAGGGTTACTCATTAGTTAGTAAGTATTTATTTATACATAATATCAATTTTAAGTGAAACAATCGATCGAGATTTAGTATTTGTATATTACAAGATTAATACACAAGTAGTGCCTTATAACAAAAAGTCATCTAATAATAATATTATGGAGCATAATTTCGATTTTTGGTCAAACAATTGATCGAGATTTAGTAGCTCTGTTAATATTAAGGAGCATAACTTCAATTCTAAAGGCTAACAATTGATCGAGAGTTAGCATTTGTGTACAACAAGATTAATAATTGTTGTGACTTATAGTAAACCATAAACAAAGTATTTAAACTTTTAAGTTTTATTTAAAAAACATTATAAATTTTTTGCTTAAATTGCATTAGTATTTGTTAATTTTGACAAAATATTGTATTTAACAGCAACAGATTAGTGAGAATTTAAGCTTTCGGTTTATAACCAAACATCAAGCTTTCCAATCCAGATAACGTTTGAAGTCCATTAATATAATAATTAAAATTGAAAGTAAAACATATTATATATATATATATAACCCTTCGATAACTAGTATTTGAATTTCAATCGTTATTCTTTATAAACCTTCGCCTTTTTATTTTAACCATTCAATGTTTGATTCGAACCATCCAACTTAAGTTTTGTCGTTATTATTGGGTGGTTGTAGTAGTATAGAGTATTTCAAGGGTCACTCCTTAGTTTGTAAGTATTTATTTATGCATAATATCAAATTTTGGTGAAACAATCGATCGAGATTTAGTATTTGTATATTACAAGATTAATAATTGTATTGTCTTATAACAAATAATTATCTAATAATAATAATATTATGGAGCATAATTTCGGTTTTTGGTGAAACAATTGATCTTGATTTAGTAGCTGTGTAAATATTAAGGAACATAACTTCAATTTTAAAGGCTAACAATTGAACGAGAGTTAGTATGTGTATATGACAAGATTAATAATTTTTGTCCCTTATAATAAACAATAAACAAAGAATTTAAACTTTTAAGTTTTACTAAAAAAACGTTATAAAACTTTTGCTTAAATTGCATTTGTATTTGTTAAGTTTGACAAAATGCTATATTTAACAGCAACAAATTAGTAAGAATTTAAGCTTCCGGTTTAGAACAACACATCAAGCTTTCCAATCCAGGAGACCATTGAAGTCAACGTTGTCAGAATCGCAATCCGTATAGTAGAATCGTACGATCCTACGGTCCTAATATGACCAAATGATCCGAACCGCTCATAGAATCGGCCTCGCATAGGATCGCTCAGGATCGGTAGGAATCAGTATAGGATCGGTAGGAATCGTATAGAATCGTAGGATCGTTTTATATGATCAGTAGGATCGACCGATCCTACACACAACTAACCTATTGCTCTTTTTCTTTCTTGTTTGCTTTTCTACTTGTATTTTGTCATCCAAATATATGAATTATGCATCTAAAATGCAAAAATAAGCAAATAAATTTACTATTATCACTTTGTTATTACTTATTCAGTTTTTTAAAAGTTAATTTTAAAATAATTTTTAAAAAAAATATTATTATATGAATGGTAACGTCTGTGCAAACACATTATTATCTTATAATTCAACCCCTATGTTAGCTTTAACAATCTAATTTGCACTTTTAGGATTATTCTCCTCAAATTATGAATCATTTGGAACATATTTAGATTATATTTTATCAAATTTTAGCTATTTTGTAGGATCGTATGATTCTACGATTCGATCCAACGATCCGATCCTATATGCCCTCACCGATCCAAAGTAGGATCGCGATCTTGATACCTTGTTTGAAGTCCATTATATGATAATTAAAATTGAAAGTAAAACAGATTATATAAACGAAAAATATTCAATTATTTTAATAGCAAAGCAGGTTTAATCCGTTTTAAGTTTGTAATTTTTCTAGTAACAACGTACGTTTACTTAGTAATTATAACCTTTATTATAGTTTGCAAATAACGGCTGTGCATACTATAATTATTTAATGTATCCACTTTTTAGCATGGTGAATATCCCGCCCACTTGGTTACAACAGCAGCAATGAAAGCTCTTTTCTGGCTACTAGGTCCCAAGTTCGAATCCCATGCTTGCCATTAGTGCCACATTTTTTCCCTCATTAAAATGTTTTTTTTTTGTATCGTGAAGAAATATTAAATTTGTTAATACAATGGAAACATTTGAATCCATTATATGATAATTAAAATTGAAAGTAAAACATAATATATAAATAAAAATATTCAATTATATTAATAACAAAGCAGGTTTAGACGATTTTAAATTTGTAATTTTACTAGTAACAACATACATTTAATTAGTAATCAAAAACTATATTACAGTTTGCAGGTTGGTGGGAGTAATATGCATTAATAACCAAGAAGGTTCAAACGATTTTAAGTTTGTAATTTTTTTTAGTAACAACATATATTTACTTAGTAATCAAGACCTATATTACAGTTTGCAGGTTGGTGGGAGTAATATGCATTAAATGCATGTTGGGCGCCAACAACAATTTGTCTCGCCACACCAAGCTTTGTGGCGCCATCAGCCAAATTATTTCCCCCCCATTTTCCCCCCTCTTTTTTTTGACTAGCAGCGACGTGGCAATACACCATTGGAAGTGTATGTATGTCCTACATACACCAAGTGAATGTGTAGCATCTCTCCTCACAGATGCAAACAAAATGGTACATTGAATTTCGAGGAAGTGCGCAAAAATTGTGATAAAGTATGGATAAGGTGATGTTACGTGCGAGAATCTTAGATTTTTGGGTGTGTTCAACTAGTGGGCATAATTAATCATTTGTTTATATAATTTTTTAAAGAATTTAGGTCCCATTTGTTAGGTTAAGGCCCTGTTCTTTTGGACTTATTTTCAGCAAAAATAAGTAAAAATAAGTTCAGTTCAGCAAATATAAGTAAATATAAGTTCAGTTCAGCAAAATTAAGTTCAGTATTACTATTAATGTTGTAATTATTATTTTCGTTTTCAATATTACTATTAATATTGTTATTATTATTAATATTATAATTATAATAACGATGAATTTGTAATTTTTTTTATTTTTTTTAAAATTTTTTAATTTTTAAATTTTTAAATTTTTTTAATTTTTTAATTTTATTATTATTATTATTTATTATCTATTATTATTTATTATTATTTATTATTATTAATATTTTCATTATTTATTATTATTTATTATTATTATTATTATTTATTATTATTTATTATTATTATTAGTTATTAGTCATTATTTATTATTATTATTATTTAATATTATTATTTAATATTATTATTTAATATTATATTATTATTTATTATTTATTACTTTTATTATTATTTATTTATTATTATTATTATTATTAGTTATTGTTATTTGTTATTATTATTTATTATTAATTATTATTATTATTTATTTGTTATTGTTTATTATTATTATTATTATTATTATTATTTATTATTATTATATATTTAATATTTATTATTATTATTTTTTGTTTTTTATTATTAATTATTAATATTTATTTGTTATGTTTTATTATTATTATTATTTATTATTATTATTTTTTATTATTTATTATTATTATTATTTTTTTATTATTATTTTTTTATTATTATTTTTTATTTATTATTATTATTATTATTTATTTATTATTATTATTAGTTATTATTATTTATTATTTATTATTATTATTTATTAATATTTATTATTATTATTATTATTATTTATTATTTATTAGTTATTATTATTATTTTTATTATTTATTATTATTATTATTTATTTATTATTTATTATTATTTATTTACTATTTATTATTATTATTTATTATTAATATTTATTATTATTATTATTTATTATTTATTATTTATTATTTATTATTATTATTTATTATTATTATTTATTATTATTATTTATTATTATTATTTATTATTTATTATTTATTATTTATTATTTATTATTTATTATTTATTATTTATTATTTATTATTTATTATTTATTATTTATTATTTATTATTTATTATTTATTATTTATTATTTATTATTTATTATTATTATTATTTATTATATATTATTATTATTATTATTTATTATTTATTATTTATTATTATTATTTAGCAACAATAAGTTTAGTTCAGCAAAAATAAGTAAAAGTAAGTTGAGTTCAGCAAAAATAAGTTCACTTCAGCGAAAATAAAATAAGTTCGGTTCGGTTCGGCCAAAATAAGTTCAAAAGAACAGGGCCTAATTGTTGTCGACAGAATATTTAGTTAATGTTTTAACCATTGTTGTTAAAATCCCGATCCGGATCTTACGATCCTACGATTCTACGATGCGGAAGGACCTCACCGATCCCGATCCTACGTAGGATCTTAATTTTGTAGGATCTTTCGATCCTACCCAACCACAAAAAATCACATGGTAGGATCTTAATACGATTCTACGATCCTACGACTCTACGATCCATTCCTATCGTAAAAAAATCATAAAGTAATTTAACATATTATTTTTTCTCTTATTCGATTTTGGTTGCATGTTACTTGGTCTTATAGTATTGACAAAATATCACCATTTGTTAATGAAATAAGTCACTATTAATTTCGCAAATTTTTAACATGAGTTTCTCACCATATTATAGCATAATTATCTCTATTTTACGGAATTGTAGGATCTTACGATCCTACGAACCGATCCCACCGATTCGATCCTACCAACCCCTACGATCCAAAGTAGGATCCCGATCCTAATAACATTGGTTTTAACACATAGGTGGAACCAATTCTTTGTGTTGTTTAAAAGATTCTAGTGATAAAATGATACTCCATTTGCAAGTGTTTTTAGGAAGGGTAGCTAGATGATTTTTTATTTGATCTATGTTAGATACTAAAGTTTTGGATTATTAACTTTTTTAGGATAATTTTGTGTACAACTCATTATTTACCTATCTTATATTTATTTTTAAAATGTGGTACAAATATTTAAAATGGAAAAGAAATTGAACCAACAATTTCAACTGGAGTGGATAAATTAGAGCCGAGCCTGAAATAATCGATTTTGGCATAAATTTTCGGCTAACTTTGAGCAACTTTTCACGCTTTGAGCGTTATTTTAAGGTCCGAAATGAAGTTTTTACTCCAGTATTTAGGCTCGAAAACCCAAACTAATTCGCTATGATATTTTCAAATTTGGGTGATAATTTTCAGCCCAAAGTTATGTCTTATACGCCCCAACCCTTGAACTTAAAACGGCCATTTTCTTTGGCAAAAGCGTTTCGTGACCCATGGTATAGTTTCAATAATACCTCTTCTTTTTGAAATCAATCTCAACTATTGTTTTACAGAAGCACTCCTTGTCTAAGGGATGTCTTCTTGATATAGTCATGCATGATCTGAAGCTTGTTAATAAAGTAGTGGAAAAAGATATCAAAAAAATTGCAAATACAACAATAGTTGAAAAGTTCGACAAAAATAAGGATATAGTTAAGACTGTTGATATATTATCTATACTTCTATACTAATATATTAAAAGACGTTCTTAAGCAAGTGTATGCGCCACGTGACACTCTTCCTATAGTTGTTTCATTCTATGTCAGCATTATGCACATTAAAAAAATATAAACATGTTCCATATAAGATTCGACCACGTGACCTCAAGTTAATATACTAAAGTTATAACTAATAAGCTATGCAGCATTAGATAATATTTTTTGACATGAAAATGTTAATAACATAGGGTATTGCCCGGGACTAAAAGCTACTCCCTCCGTCCCATAATATAATGCTTACTTTTTTTTTGCACGGGAATTAAGGAGAGTGGAGGGGTAGTAGGATCTCAAAAAAATTATTTAATAAAGTACTTTTGTCTTGGAACTACTCCCATAGTTTTGTTTTCCTTTAAAAAAAATTAATAAACAATAAATGTTCCTTGGAATGGTGTAAAATAATAAATAGAGGCATACATTTTAAAAGAAAAAGTAAGGTATTTTGGAGAATTTGTGTAAAGATTGAGGATAATTTAGTCCAAATAAATTGATAAAAATAAAATAGGCACAACATTTTGGGACACCCAAAAAGGAATGTAAGCACTATATTACGGGACGGAGGGAGTAGTTCAATAATAAAAACAAGGGTTTTTTTTCTAAAATATAAATTCAAAAAATTCAAAATCCAATTCAATAGGAGTGGAGTTTATATGCAAATTCGACCTAAATTTAATTACTAATACGTACCACCTCCTCAACTTATAGACCAAAACAACATTTAAATGGGACGATTATGTTCGTAAATATTATAAAATCAAGTGAAAAAATAATACAATTTTTGTTTAAAACCCGGATTTTTGTGATTTTAAGTAAAAACAGTCTAAATATGGCTTTATTCGACCCGATCCGAGGCAAAATAAAACCAATATAAATCTAATAATCACAATCCATGTTTAAATTCGAACTAAAATATCTGAATCCAAACAATAGTAGATCCGATATATAGTATGCAAAATATCCAATCCAACCCGTTGTCATTCCTATCCATTTCATTTCAACTCCGCACAAAAGCTCGCTCGCAAAAGTTTCACTCTCTCTCTCAATTCTTTTGTGCTATTGATGAATCTTTAAGAAGTTTCGAATTGTCTTTAAGAAGGTGCGTTCGCTTCACCTTAAAAAATTATTGTCCATTATTTTATTATTCATATCACTATTAGCTGATTATATTATTATTAGAATTTCAATTAAAGTACCACAATGATTATATCGTATTATACTTGTATTATTGTCTATTATTTTACTAAATGTTTGTATTATTGTCTATTATTTTATTATTCATATTACTATTAGCTGATTATGTTATTATTAGAATTTTTAATTAAAGTACCACAATGTATAGTATTATACTTGTATTATTGTCTATTATTTTATTATTCATATTACTATTAGCTGATTATATTATTATTTAAAAATATTATAATCATGGTTAAATAAGGTTAACAATAATAATCATCATAATTACAATATTTTGCAATTCGTCTTTAAATAACTAGAGATAACATGTTTTCGTTACTAATAACAATGAAAGATATAAATGTTATCAATTGATTGCTTCATTATCATCACCGAAGTATCTTTCTTCATCTTCTACATCCTCCTCTTCAATCAATACATTTTCTTCACCGAAATCCAACCATATTTCATCTGAAATTTTTGCCCGAGTAATCTCCATATTCTTTGTTCTTGTCTTGTCAGTCAAAAATATCAAATCTTTTTCTCCACTTAGAATTAGCTCGCCATAGTCTTCATAATGAATTTTTTCGGATGATGATTTCACAAGTAACAAGTGAGAGGTGAAAGTGGAGTGAGAGATAAGGACTTAATGCATTCTACTGCCTTCAAGTAAATGAAAGTGGAGTGAGAGTTAATGAGTTCTACTACTTTAGTCATAAAACTAAGTGGAGTGAGAGATACATTTTTCCATATGTGGCAATTTCTCACTTGTTAGCAATAAATATCAATCAACTTTTGGTTTTCTACTAGTGCTTTATGAAATCAAAACAAGACTATTAAATATATTAGTGGTGAAAGTTATGTATAGGCAAGTATATAAATAGTATTTTTTTGTTAAATTGTTTATCATAAGAGATAATTAATAATAATTATTTTTTTAAAGGGCGAATTTTAATAATTATTACTTCATAATAAATTTTGAGGGGTAGTATTTACGTTAGGGGTAATATTTATGTTATTACTCATCAATTTTTTTGTCTAATAAGGTCAAATAAGTTCCAATTAGGTCCAATAAGGTCTAATAAGTTTCAATCAGGTCCAATAAGGTCTAATAAGTTTCAATCAGGTCAATAAGTTTCAATCAGGTCTAATAAGTTCCAATCAGGTCCAATAAGTTGGATCAGGTCCAATCAGGTCTAATAAGTTTTAATCAGTTCAGTTCAGATCCAATTAGTTCAGTTCAAAAAAGTTCAGTTCAGTTCAGGTCCAATAAGTTGAAGAGAACGCACCCTGATAGTTAAAGAAGAAGAATAGTTTTTTTCCAGAAACCAATCAATATTGGAAGTCAAAAACATAAAACTATATTCCCCATTCACAATTAATTTTCCCGGTGAGTTAAATTTGGGTACTTCTTCTTCCATTTTAGACTAAAAACAAGCAAAATCCGTAAGCAAGCATATTTCACGGTTAATTTTCTCTTCAATCAAAGTTCAAATCTGGTAAATTAACTCCTTGCTCTTTTAACAAATTCGCGAAACTGGATCTTGTAGGAATATATAGAAGCAAATAGCGGAATTTTAGGAAACAATTTCCTAACATCTATCATAGGATCGCAAACATAATCAGACACATGAATCATTCAATAGGGATTAAATATCAAACCTTTGTAGCGTGATTTCCCTGTTGTATGCAAGCTTTGAAGATCCGAGAGCCCCAAGTGTTGCTCCTCTAATCAGTCCACGAGCACCAGTTGAACACCAACGTTTGCTAGAACGGAAGAGAAGAAAATCCTCTTGCTTTTGATGGTATAGGCGCCGGTTTAGGGAATAGGTCTAGGGTTTCTCTTTCTCTCTCTAGTGAAAAGAAACTGACTAATGAATTGATTACCTAAACCCTAATATTATATCCTATATAATAGAAGAGTCATAGGTTAGTTAGGAGAACTAATTCTCCTCCTATTCCCCTTTGGACCGGCCCAATCCTAATCCTAAATGGATTTGGATTGCTTTGTCCAACTTGTGCTACAATGTGTGACCTCATAGGATTAATCTATTTTAGTTATAGGCCCAATCAATATTGTCCTATTAATCATATTTATTCTCTAGCAAGTAAATACGATTACTAAAATAATTAACTTTATTATCTTCATAATAACATTCCTATTTATATTTAGTAATTGCCGGAATGTCTAAGGACATATTCCTTCAATCTCCCACTTGTCCGAAGACAAGAGCGCAATGTTAAATTCCTTAAGTCACTTAATGTCAAATTTGATAACACAATGTTATTCTCAAATTTTGTTCCTTGATCGCTGAGTTCGAACTGCTCAAATAAGGATTAACTCCTTAATCCTATTTCGCATGGCCATGCAATTTTCCAGTTCTCGCTCATCAAGAGGCCCAGACACCATTCCTATTTAATAGGAGGACTTATCCACTCTTGTATGACCATAACTCCCACTCAATTCTTAGCCCACCTGATCACTGCCTTTATAACCTCCTTTTACGGCGCGGCGTTTAACAGTGTCAAAGTTAAACTAATTATATTGTGGTTATTAAGACATACTCATGTCTAAGGAATCCACTAAATGTAGTAGTTTGATTCTACTTTTAGAATCTAATTAGGTCAAGTCTCAATGTATCAACTATACATCCATATAATCAATTAGACATCTCTATGTCTCCATAGCCCATGGAACTGCGCTATCAATTAATTATATACTAGTCTTTTAAATAAATCACTTATGTCCAATTTAGTGATTTAGACTAGGGACTTTAAATAAATTGTGATTTTCAGTTCACTTTATAGGGTTCCAATATCAAAACGTTTTCGATAATCCTATTTGAAAACACAAATTATTTGGACATTTTATTTAATACTAAACCAAACAATTAAATAAGAACGAAATTTTATTGATAAACATTTCAAAGCATAATAAATGTCTTTACAATTGTAAACATGAAGTAAACAACCTAAAGCCATTCTCCCATATGCTTAAGCCCCATAGACCTAGTATGACACTCATGCTTAGGTTGAGCAAGCGGTTTAGTCAGAGGATCTGCTACGTTATCCTCAGTATGAACCTTGCATACTTTCACATCCTCTCTACCAACGATTTCTCGAATGAGATGGAATTTCCTGAGCACGTGTTTAGACCTTTGATGCGATCTAGGTTCCTTAGACTGAGCAATGGCACCATTGTTGTCACAATACAACTCAATGCCATTCTCAATGCTAGGAACTACACCAAGCTCACCAATGAACTTTTTGATCCAAACGGCTTCCTTTCTTTGCATCACCGCTGCAATATACTCGGCCTCCGTTGTAGAATCCGCGATGGTACTCTACTTAGAGCTCTTCCACTCACAGCTCCTCCATTGAGACAAAATATGAAACCAGATTGCGATCGGAAATCATCTTTGTCACTCTGGAAGCTTGCATCGGTGTATCCAGTAACAACTAACTCATCATCTCCACCATAAACCAAAAAATTATCCTTAGTCCTTCGCAAGTACTTAAGGATGTTTTTCGCTGCAATCCAGTGCGCATCTCCTGGATTTGACTGGTATCTACTGCATATACTCAAAGCATATGCAACATCCGGTCGAGTGCATATCATGGCATACATAATGGATCCTACTGCGAAGCATAGGGAACATTACTCATACGCTTGACCTCATCGGGACTCGAAGGACACTGAGTCTTGCCAAGTGTTATGCCATGTTGCATGGGAATGAAACCTCTCTTGGAGTTTTCCAGCTTGAACCTTGCAAGAACCTTATCAATATAAGTCTCTTGACTAAGTCCAATCAGCCTTTTCGACCTATCTCTATAGATCTTTATTCCCAATATGTACTCAGCCTCTCCTAGGTCTTTCATAGAGAAACAATTTTTTAAGCCATTCCTTGACCGACTCAAGCATGGTCTTATCATTTCCTATGAGAAGTATGTCATCCACATACAAGACCGGAAAAAGTAATACTACTCCCACTTAACTTCTTGTACACACAAGATTCCTCTTCATTTCGAGAAAGCCAAATTTCTTGAGCGCCTCATCAAATCTCGAGGTTCCAACTCCTTGATGCTTGCTTTAGTCCATAAATGGACTTCTTAAGCTTGCATACCCTCCCCTGGATTTTCTAGATCTTCAAAACCTTGAGGTTGTGTCATGTACACATCCTCTTTCAAGAACCCATTCAAGAAAGCGGTTTTGACATCCATCTCGCCATATTTCATAGTCATGAAAGGCAGCAATCGCAAGGATTATCCTAATGGACTTCGACATGGCTACTGATGAGAAGGTTTCATCATAGTCAATAACATGAATTTGTTTGAAACCTTTCGCCACCAACCTTGCTTTGAAAACACTAATGTTTCCATCCTTGTCTGCTTTCAACTTGAAAATCCATTTGCATCCAATGGGTTTTACCCCATCGTGCAAATCAACCAAGTCCCATACTTGATTTTCGGACATGGAATCCATTTCGGATTTCATGGCCTCAAGCCATCTTTCGGAGTCTTGACTATCCAAAGCATCTTTGTAGCTAGTAGGCTCTTCGATTCTAAAATCGTTATTTCGGAACTTTCGGTCAAAAGGAAATCAATATATCTCTTTGACGGAATGATGGTCCTACTTAGACCTACGTTAGGGAACAACAGAAGAAGTTACTACCTCACTAGGTTGAGTGACTTCGCATGGAGTATCTCCCAAGTGGGACGGTAGGAGGTACGTGAATTGAATGCACCACCTCCCCGAGCATTTTCATGCCGGGCCGCCTCTGATGAGGTGTTAACCTCATCCATTTGTTGCTCATCTCGAACTTCTTCGAGATATACATTTCTCCCACTTGTTTTTCTGGAAATAAACTCCTTTTCCAGAAAGACACCATTACGAGCAACAAACACTTTGTTTTCGCTTTGGTTGTAGAAGTAGTATCCCTTAGTCTCTTTTGGGTAACCCACAAAAAGACATTTATCGGATTTGGGTGAAAGCTTATCAGAAAGTAAACGTTTTACATAAGCTTCACAACCCCATATCCTTAGAAAAGACAATTTTGGAACGTTTCTTGTCCACATTTCATATGGTGTCTTTTCCACTACTTTGGATGGTGCTCTGTTAAGTGTGAATGCCGCTGTTTCAAGCGCAAATCCCTAGAATGAAATAGGAAGATCAGCAAGACTCATCATGGATCGAACCATATCAAGTAGAGTTCGATTCCTTCTTTCAGAAACGCCATTTAACTGTGGTGTTCCTGGCGGAGTCCATTGTGAAAGTATTCCACAATCCTTCAAATGATCACCAAATTCTTGAGATAAATATTCACCACCACGATCGGATCGTAATGCCTTAATTTTCTTCCCAAGTTGGTTTTGTACTTCATTCTGGAATTCCTTAAATTTTTCAAAGGATTCCGACTTATGCCGCATGAGGTAAACATATCCAAATCTGCTCACATCATCGGTAAAAGTAATGAAGTAATTGTACCCTCCCCTAGCCAACGTACTCATAGGTCCACACACATCCGTATGTATGAGGGCTAAAAGGTCATTGGCCCTTTCACTTGAACCTGTGAAAGGAGACGTTGTCATTTTCCCCATCAAGCAAAACTCACAAGTATCAAATGATTCGAAATCAAATGATTTGAGAATTCCATCTTTATGAAGTTTCTCAATGCGCTTTGAGCTTATGTGGCCTAATCGACAATGCCATAGGTATGTAGGGTTTGAATCATTTGCTTTATGTTTCTTCTTTGTCTATGTTATAGATGTGGGTTTCTAAGTCTAGCACATATAAACCATTTGATAACTTAGCGGAGACATAGAACATATCATTTAAATACGCGTAACAACAATTGTTCTTTATTGTAAATGAATAACCTTCGGAATCCAAAACAGGAATCGAAATAATGTTCTTTGTGATAGCAGGAACATAATAACAATTATTAAGTTCTAAAACTAATCCTGAAGGTAAAAGTAGACTATATACGCCCACTGCCAATGTAGCAACTCGTGCTCCATTGCCAACGCGAAGATCTACTTCTCCCTTTCCCAATGTTCTACTTCTTTTGAGGCCTTGCATATTACAAATAATGTGCGAACCACAAGCGGTATCAAATACCCAAGAAGCAGAAGTTGCTAAGTTAACTTCTATAACATACATATCTGAACTAGAAACTCCTTTCTTTTGATCCTTCAGATACTTGGGGCAATTACTTTTCCAATGACCAACCTTGTTACAGATGTAACAATAGTGCTCATCAGCAACTTTTGGTTTTGGTGTAACGATTCCCATATCCCTTTCAATTGCAATGAAGCGTTCAGCATTCAATTTGTCCTTCGAAAGGACGGAGCGCAAATTATAAGTAGAATTGTTGGTGTTGATATTGTTGTTAAGACATAATTACTACAACAAATAATAAAGCAAGATTCAATCAATGTTTATCAAGAAAGCAATAATTAAACAAATTTTAATTACTACTACCCTTTATTCAAAATGAAAGTCCCCTATTGAATAAAGAAATAACCAAGATCCCCTCCCACTACAATCAAACGGACTTTGGCCCTGCCTTCAATTTATAGTAGTTGAGGTAAGTAAACACTTTACTAATTATAACTAATTATAATTCTTAGTAGACATGTTAACAACTCCTTGTTTACTCCTATCTCTTAGCTTCAAAACCCAAAACTTTGTCTTTTGATGATTTTGTCGAGTTAAACCAAACATTAACATGTAAGTTTCAAAAACCTACCCTACTATCCCCGGAACTATGAGCAACACCCTGCTTTGGCAGAACCTATTACTCATGATCTAAGGCTTCATAGGTGTTGTTTGGAAAAGCAATTGAACTCAATATTACTTTTGGGGACCTAAGTTTACTAATATGGTCAATTAATAGTGAACACATGAATCAATTAACCACAAACAAACTTAGAAGCAAGCATTTAAACAAAATAAATGCAAGAGAATTACTATAAGCAATAACTAAATGATCTAGTATGGCCCCTATACTTAGGAAAATAACTAATCTTCATAAATCCTCCCTTGAATCTCCATGGATCACCATCCTTGAAACTCCTTGGATCCTCATGCTTGATTAGATAATTTGAATTAAATAAATAACGAAAATTTAAAGTTACAAAAATTCAAACGATTCGCAGATCGTATTTAATTTACATTCAAATATAACGATTCGCAGATCGTAATTACTATCCTAATTTGGGCCATACTAGTCATAACATGCAAAATATAATATCATACATATTATATTAAACATCCACGCATTTATAATATCATAATAAAATAAACACAAACTATTTACTTATTAACAATTAATAAGCAAATAAAACTTTCCATAATAATTATAAAACTTAACAAAATTAAGCTAGAAATTATTTAGGAAACTTTATTATTTTAATTCAATTACTTATTTAAACATGGCAATAATCATAATTATTCACAAATTTGCAAGATAGAAAACTTTTGGATTTATGCTCAACTTTGGTAAATCATATTTTCCTTAAAAACAATTTTTTTTTTTTTTTAAAAAAAAAACGTTGACCTGTTGACCAGCAGCTCAAGGCTGCCAGTCAACAGCCAACCACCCAGCCTTCACCAAGAAAACGTAGCTGCACATGCTCAACAACTCACGACCGCCAGCCATCAAAGCATCAAGTGTGCCGCCAACCCCACGCCGAGGCGCCTTCACCGGACCTCGTCGGTCAGTCCCGGCCCGCGAGCCGACGCGCCGTCAAGAGGGCCGAATGTGCCCCCCCAAAGAACTCGCGAGGAAGGTTCAGCTGCGCACGTCGCACGCGCCGCGCCGACCCTGCCCTACCAGCACCTCCCTTTACGCCATTTTCCGGTACCTTTGCCAGCCATCGTGGCTCCACCGATAGTGGTGGGGCCACCCTACCATGGTTGGCTTTCCTCTTTAATTTATGTAACAATTTATATAAAATTAAACTAATCTTTATTCAACAATTGTTTAAAGATTAAGGATTTAATATTAGGGTTTTATTCATCCGAAAATTATGGCAAAAATTTTGAATTCATCAACAAATCTTAAACAAATTTGTAGGTTTGTTGAAATTAGATTTGAATGAATAATCTCTATTAAACATTAAATCTAACAAGAATTTAAAATTAGGGCAAAAACTCCAATTATATCCAAAATTTCAGAAATTAACAATTAAATTCCGAAAAATTCGAAAATAACTTTTAGGGTGATCTACTGGATTATCTTAACAAATAAAATCCAATATTTTAATTGTTATCCTTAAATTCTATGAATTATCAAATTAAACATAAAATTTAACCAAAATTCATAAATAATATGATAAAACTCGAAAATTACTGGGAAAAATAATCAAATTATTTTCAGCCATCATATTATTCTAGATCTATGTGGGTGATGAACATTAGATTTATTTAACAAATTATAAATCAAATCTTTAATTGTTAACAAATTATTTCAATGATTAATCGAATTAAACATAAATAATTTTAAATCTAACAAAAATATTTATAAAAATCCGAAAATTTTAGAGTGAATAAACCAATTTATTTCGTCCCTAATATAAAAATTTCGAAACTTTATAAAATCATTTGAGCATAAATCACAAATAAATCAATTATTTACAATTTCCAATCAATTAATATCGAATATCAATTATGCAAATTTAAGCCATAAATAAATCCTCCCTTAATTGAATAAAAATAATAACTTTGCATACAATTACATGATCATATGAATATTATGAATTAGGCAAAACTGATACCACTGTTGGAATATATAGATGCAAATAACGGAATTTCAGGAAACAATTTCCTAACATCTATCATAGGATCGCAAACATAATCGCACATTACGAATCATTCAATAGGGATTAAATATCAAACCTTTGTAGCGTGATTTCCTGTTGTATGCAAGCTTTGAAGATCCGAGAGCCCCAAGTGTTGCTCCTCTAATCGTCCACGAGCACCCGTCGAACACCAACGTTTGCTAGAACGAAAGAGAAGAAAAATCCTCTTGCTTTTGATGGTATAGGCGCCGGTTTAGGGAATAGGTCTAGGGTTTCTCTTTTCTCTCAGTGAAAAGCAAACCGACTAATGAATTGATTACTTAAACCCTAATATTATATCCTATATATAATAGAAGAGTCATAGGTTAGTTAGGAGAACTAATTCTCCTCCTATTCCCCTTTGGACCGGCCCAATCCTAATCCTAAATGGATTTGGATTGCTTTGTCCAACTTGTGCTACAATGTGTGACCTCATAGGATTAATCTATTTTAGTTATAGGCCCAATCAATATTGTCCTATTAATCATATTTATTCTCTAGCAAGTAAATACGATTACTAAAATAATTAACTTTATTATCTTCATAATAACATTCCTATTTATATTTAGTAATTGCCGGAATGTCTAAGGACATATTCCTTCAGATCTATCATGAGTTATAAAGTAAATAGAGGTTGCATTTAGCACCCAACAATAATTACCAAAAGAACTCATTACTCATTAATTAAAGAAGAAGAAGAAGCTTCCCATTGCTAACAAAAGATACATATATACAAAATTACATCCAAGATCACCATTTTTTTTCTGAAAAATGTACAATGATGATCAATTAGGACCCCAACAATTCAAATACATAACATGTTTAAGAGAATCTTCAGCTTCTTTCAACTTATCATCAATCTTGTTAGAAATCAAAGTAGAAGTTGAAGAAGACACTCTTTTAGCTTGAGAAAACGATCGAACATTGTTCTTAACATGTTGTTGAAGAGACTTAATTGGGTAATAATTCCACCTTGCAAATCCTTGATCTTTATGACCCTCAACTGCCGCAATACTTGTTGCCGCTACCCAAGTTCTTGTGTTGTTCATCTTGCAAAAACTATTGATCCAAATAAAACCTTATAGTATGAGAATATTTTTTTCTTTGTGTTTATATTTTTGTTGAATGAAGATGTGATGTAGTAGTACGTTATATTATGGGTTAAGGATAAGGAGGGAATATATAGGAAAAGGATAGGCTGTTTGAGAGATAAAGGGTTAAGGGGAGCACGTGGTTTTTGCAGTTTGAGTTAGTACACAGTAACACAGAGAGAGAGTCATTGATTGGGTTAAGGGGAGTGCAGGGAGATTAGTCATGGAAAATAATTTGGAGTTATATGAACGTGTGTGTCATTGTTTGAGAGTGCCCACATTTTTGTATATTCACGCTACTTCCTATCTCTCTCTCACGAGAAGCAAGGCTAAGGCCCATGTGCGTGCTTGAGGATGAATGGATAATGATTTGCATTTTCAGAGTGTAGGAGGGAGAAGGTAAATGGAAATCCGTGACGTAGGTGAAAAATTCAGTGGGAAGTGAATAAGTGATACAGATGAATGAGGTGAGGAGAGAAAAAAATAAGGGAAGTCTTATGGTTTTGGATGCTCTTAGTATAAGATTAGATTAACGTAATAATATTTGATATATATATTGTTATTTCTCCATTGAGTACGTTTTAGGTATAACATATTACACCATAACTTATTGTCTAACAATATCTCACATGTGTAAACTAATAGTAGTATTTAATGTTATTATAAAACTATTTCACGTCATTATTGACGTATTTTATATCATTTTGGAGTTGTCTTATGTCATTTTTTAAAATTTATTTCATGTCATTTATAAAACTCTTTCATGTGATTATTACTGACTTTTACGTCATTTTTCGGCAAGTTTGTGTCATTTTGGAGCTGTTTTAAGTCATTTTCCTTATTATATTATCATTTTTTCAACTATTTATATACCTTATCATTGTTACACAAACATACATCATTTATAAGAGAAATTATAACATTATTACTCACTTGTATGTTATTTTTCAGCAAACTTGTATAATTTTTTTCTTATTTCAATCTCATTTTTCAACTTGATCTTTATAGACCTTATCATTATTACACAATTAATATCATTTATAAGAGAAATAATATCATTATTACTCACATTTATGTCATTTTTCAGTAAACTTATATATTTTTTTTCTTCTTATTTCAATCTCAATTGTCAACTCTTTATACACCTTACTTATCATTATTACACATCTGATATCATTTATAAGAGAAATAGTTTTTTGTCAGAAACAACCTTATAGTCACTTTTTTGCGAGAAATAACCTTTTAAATTTTTTTTGCAACTAAAAACCTAGAAGTAATTTTTTTTTTGTGAGATGAAACTTAAGCCACTTTTCCGGTGTTGAATGTGTTTTTTCCAACATTGACGGTTAGTTTTGTTGTTTACAATTCTTTTATTTCATTTTTCCTCCCTTTTTAACTCCAATTAAACATAAACCTGCATCTTCCTTACTCTCTCTTTCACTCTCTCTCTCTCTCTCTCTCTCCCGTACACACGGTTTCCATAAATGGAGGGTGTTTTTTTTGGAAGATATTGTATGATCTTGTAGGCTTCCGTAAATTGTAATTAAAAGAAAGTAACGTTCAATGCCGGAGAAGAGGAAGTCAACACTGGAAAACTGGCTTAGGTTTCATCTTGCAAAATAAATTCAGTTTTAGGTTGTAAGTTGCAAAAAAAAATTGAAAAACTTGTTACTCGCAAAAAAAATTGACTATAAAAGGTTGTTTCTACCAAAAGACTCTAAGAGAAATAATATCATTATTACTCACATTTATGTCATTTTTCAGCAAACTTGTATCATTTCCACTTATTTCATTATGATTTATCAACTCATAAACTTCATCATTATTATACAAAATTGATATATCATTTATAAGCCTTGAGCAGTTTTTCAACAATTGTTATCGACGGTGATCATTGATTTTTCTTTAAGAAACTCGTCCCTAATGGACCTATATAAATCTAGGCTATGTGCTGGTTGGTTGCCTAGCCTTGTAACAAAATTTTCATTTATTGCTTCATTAATGGACAAAGTCAGAAATTTTGCTTCCAATATGAGACTAACTGGCATTATTTTGTATTCTTGTTGTAGTCAAATTATTTTACATCCATAATACAAAATCTATTATATACCCGAGTATACCATGAGAAATGGTACACCTAAAGCTATTTTTTTGTTGAATGAATTGCAGACACTAAAAAATTTATTAGTGTTCTATGATAAAATACGTTAATTATTATTGAGCTAAAATAAATACTACATCCGTTTCATATTAATAGTTACACTTTCACTTTTGACACTAGTCACAAATTTCCCTTTGACTATTATTATGGTTAAGAGAAAATATAGTCATGTGAGGTCTTGTTTGATTCGTCTCGATATGTAGTTTTAGAATATCGACTTTTTGTATTTTTTACAAATACAAAATTAGAGATATAAAGGCTCAAAGTAGTGAATCGGCATGCGTGAAAAGTGTAAGTGTGTAGATTAATATGAAACGGAGGTAGTATAATTAGCCCAATTTAATTAATTTAGCCCACCCAAATAAGATATCCAAATTAAACAAATATAATTTGGGTTGTAAAATATTTCGCTCAGTCCATATTACGAGTCCAAATAAAATGGTCAAATGGCAAAGGTAAAAATACTTCCAAGTCATAAACGGGTCCAAGCCCATAAACTACCAAGCCCATGAAGGGATGTCCATTCCCTATAAATAGACCTCACCCCCTTCAGTTGAGGGGACCAGAAAAATCATTATTCTCAAGAGCTCATAAAACTCTATGGGAATTCTCTCTGCAGATAGTCAACAAGCACATCAAAATCCGTGCCGACGGTTCATATTCACTCAAACAAATTCGATTGAGATTCAAGCTTTTGACAGCCCTCATTCGAATACACTCAAACAAACTCAAACTCATGTTGACGTTGACAAAATGTCATACCACACTCAAACTCTGGTTTCTACACTCAACTTCACGCCGACATAACAAATTGCATGAGTTTGTTAGGCTCATCGCAAATAGTTTTCTTTACAACGAGTACTAAATCTTGTTGTAAATTAGTTGTTGTAAATTAGTTTTATGTACGACGAGATTTCTAGCCGCAATTCTCGTCGTTGATCTTCTTCTTCTACGACCATATTGTGGTTGCAGTAAGATAGCAATGACTTCATTTACGCCCAAATTTTAGGCTTATTTCAAGCCCACTTTTTAATATTCCCTATTATACAAATGTATTGCGACCACCTTTCTTAACTCACAATTTTTTTTCCTTGCTTGCTAGTAGATTCCTCCACACAACCGCTTTAAGCATTGTGATTATCATATTGCATAAATAATGTGTAAATAATTATATGCCAATCACAAGTTACCAATAAAAAAACCCCATCGCTATTTGATGCCCGTATTTACTAAAAATCGCTCGTATTTTTCCCTTTAAATGCCACCCATACTCCTCCCCTTTCACCCCACTCTTACTCTCTCACCTCTCATCCAACCTCACTCTACTCCTACTTTCTCACCCCTTTCTCTCACCTCCTGCGACACCACCACCACCGGCACCACCGGCGACACCACCGGAGATATACTCCGAGCACACCACCGGCAGACCACCATCACTGTAACCACACTTGCGCACCACCACCAACGGAGGTACCATCACCACCGCGGACAGAGCACCACCTCATCGTCGCGGATCACCACTGTCACAGCAACACTGGAGCACCACAATGTCCGACGAAGAACCGTCAACGCCTCCCGCAGCACCGCAACGGAATGTGGTTAGTTTTCAATTTTTTTTTTCCGCCACCAACTCACGGTAACAATGTACTTTTTCGTTTCCTCCATGGAGGAAACGGAGCAGATCTTCGTTTCCTCCATGGAGGAAACGAAAAAGCACTTCGTTACCATGGAGGAAACTAAACAGATCTTCGTTTCCTCCATGGAGGAAACGAAAAAGCACTTCGTTTCCTTGCTGGAGGAAACCAAATTTTTTTTTTGTTAATTCGCACATTAATATTATTTTTCTGATTAGCATTGTTTTGAAAATCTGTTAGTGTTGATTTGTTATTAGGTTGTGTAATTATAAGCTTTAAATGAATATGTTTGCGTATTATTGGAATTATTATGATAATTAGTTGTTAGCAAACAATAGTCGTTTAGGTTGTTAATATGGATATTTAGTTAATATTAATAGCTGTGATTATATAGATTAATAGTGTAATGTTAAAATGTTTTAGGTTTATTTACCGGATTTTGGGGGTGATTATATAGATTATAATCACATGTTCTATAATGAAACGCTTTGGGCTGATAAAAAGGAATTACAAGCTTGGGTTAAAACAAGGGCACGTGAAATTGGATTTGTGATGATAATTTCGTCAAATCATAGAACTGAGGCTAGTGGTCGAGAGTATGTTTATATGAAATGTAATCGGGGTGAAAGATATCGGGGTGAAGGTAGGGATCTTAGCGTAGCAGAACGTGTAGCTACGAAAACAAAAGCATGTGGATGTAGAGCGGGAGTTAAGATAATGTTTTTGGATTACCCTAATCAAACAGGATGGGTGATCAAAGCAGAGCCAGGGATAAGTGGCATGCACAATCACGAGTTTATTCATTACCGTGAGGGCCACCGACCCATGAGCGGCCTAAGTTCGGCGGCTAAGGTTTTCGCTCGCGATATGATTAAGTCGCACGTTAGGCCTGCCAGCATCATGAAAGGCCTAATTTGATTAGTTTATTGTACTACTAATATACGACTACATTAATAAGCAAAATAAATGGCGTACCTCTGAAAGCTGAAGGTTGTCCAACCGTCTACGTATCGACTGAAGTCGAACAAGATCCTTGCTGACGATGTGAACATCCTACTTTCTAGCCCGCGGATCGTGATCAGACACCGATAAACTATCTCTCTGAGGCCGGAAACATGGGAAGTACTCGTATATCCAAGCCTGTAAAAGCGTGAGACACCCAACAATCTGTTTGGCCGACTGCCTAGTCGCCACCCCTAGCTGACGATATAGAAAAGCCAAAGTCGCTGATCCCCATGAATACCTATGCACTGAGTCAAGGTCATCCAACTCAATAATGTTATGGGGAGAGAGCCGGGTACCACTCTTATCAGTGAACAACGTACATCCAAGTGTGATGAGCAGAAAAGCGCGAATCTTCACATCAATGGGACGACCAGCACTCCCGCATCTGCTAAAGATCTCGCCAACACTGACACCCCCGTTCTTCTAGATAGGTGCTGGGTCCTGAAATAGCTCATCCCGAGTAACATGGAGTAGCTCCTCAAACCGAACATACGAATCATCAGATGACAAAGCACCCCTCACTGTGTGACCATCAATAGGAACACGTATGATCTCGCCAAACGTCATGCAACATGATCGTCATCTCCCGAAAGGCAAGTGAAACGTGTTCGTGTCATTGCCAACGTTCTATAAACGCTGAAATTAGTGGGTAGTCAAGGTTCGAATACATAATAAACGGAAGATGGCTGATACAAGACACATCTACACGCAGCTGCGACTGCGGATCGAAGTCCCAACTCTTCAAACTACTAAACACACTAGCACAATTATGACACAGCATCACCGTATAAGTTCGCGGATCATGGTACATACGTGCGCTGATGTGAGCCGGGTAGCTAGGAATCACGCTACCGTCAATAGGGCCCCCAGGCATAGACTCCGTAACTCTCCATGAAGTATCACTAGCAGCTCTGGCCCTGCCCGAAGTCCGACTACGTGCGGAACCTGACGACTCCGACACAAATCTCCCTCCTCTACCCTTCCTCACAGTGACGCGAGAAGTGGCCTCCTGTGGATCACCACTCAAAGCATTTTCCAACTCTTCCTCATCCCCGGTATCCCAACCCGGACTATGAGGCGCATCCTCAAGAATAGGATCCGCCCTAACCTGTTCTTCTGCCCTCGCCCTACTACTCGATGCATTGATACCACGAGATCGAGTTTGTCGTGGCCCAGATCCTTCAACACCCACACTCTCGCGGCCTACGTCCCTCGACTGAGCCTAATTATCAATATTTTTTATTAATCACTATTTAATCATTTTAATTCAATATCTAGCACCTTCGTCGTTATTATATTATATTAACATTAATATAACTAAATTTGTCGTATAACATGCTACATTATTATTATAACTAATTAACATGCTAATTTTACTAAATATTAACATTAGCTAATTTTATGAATAATATCAACATTAGCGAATATTATAACATGTTAATATCACTAAATAATATTATTATTACTAATTAACATGATAATATCACTACTAACATAATAAAAAATTGCAACATAATATTATTCCAAAAAAAATGCAAAACATAATATTATTACTGATATTACAACAAAACATAATATTATTAAAATAAAAAATTGCAACAAAACATTCGAAATTCAAAAACATAAATGGAAACGATGTACTTTTTCGTTTCCTCGGCGGAGGAAACGAAACACATCTTCGTTTCCTAAGTGGAGGAAACGAAAAAGTATTCGGTTTCCTCAGCGGAGGAAACGAAAATTCACATCGTTTCCTTGCTGGAGGAAACCAAAAATTTTTTTTTTTCTCGACGTGGTGGTGGTATTTTCCGGTAAATTAATAACTTAAACTGACCTGAGATGATGATTCACCGGCATCTTTCGCCTTCTTCCTTGGCCCTTTTTCCGGCGGTTGTGTGGTGGTGCCGGCGGTGGTGGTGGAGTCGGTGGTGGTGGCGTCGGTGGTGTTATCATACTAGTGGTGGTGGCTTCGGTGGTGGCGTCGTCGTTGATGCGGTGGTGATTGTGGTCGTCACTTGCTGGTGGTGGATCCGGTGGTGGTGGTTAGGGTGGTTGATGGGGTGAGGTGAGAGAAAGTGAGTGAAAGTAGGAGAGAGAGAGAGAGTGTGAGTGAGTGGAAGAGGGTGTGAGTGAGTGGAAGAGGGTGAGAGTGAGTGGAAGAGAGTGAGTGAGGATGTATATGTAGGGGTAGTTTAGGGATATCCTAGAAAAAATATGGGCGATTTTTAGTAAATACGGGCGGTAAATAGTAATGCCCTAAAAAAATCACATCATCTACCAAAAGTTATACAATGTAGATATATAATCTAAAGTAAAAATCAAATTAATGTATCAATTGCCTAATTTTCTTAGTCATAAATTTTTTGGATTAATTCAATACAATTTGATGCAGTATAAGCTAGTTAAGGACTTGAACTTTTAAAACTTATATTAATAAGTGACGTTTTTCCCGATTTAGCCAACTTTCTTAGCTATTGTCAAGAACGCATTTGACACGATGTATACATATTACTACAATGTTAAGTACATTGCGTCTTAATCCTCCAAAATATATGCATCAACTACAAATCTGAACGTAGACTATCCCTAATCCTGCTGCAAGTGGTGCTCTTTACATCAGGTGGCTTGAAGATTAAAAGGCGTTCCTAAGCCAGGAACGATGCCACGTGGCGCCTTCGCTTGGATTATTATTATGCCATGTAATCTACATACACTAAAAAAAATAGAAAATGCATTATGTAAGATCCAATCCCGAGATCACAAGCATATATATTAATGTCTTAACCACTAAACCAAGTGATACTTGATGTTATTATTTCAAAGTAAAATATTAATAAATGAAAGATATAATTACCCGAAAAGTAGCCCGGACCTAAAAACTAGTTTTTTGGATTAATTCAATACAATTTGATGCAGTATAAGCTAGTTAAGGACTTGAACTTTTAAAACTTCTATTAATAAGTGACATTTTTCCCGATTTAGCCAACTTTCTTAGCTATTGTCAAGAACGCTTTTGACACGATGTATACATATTACTACAATGTTAACACTACATATGTACATTGCGTCTTAATCCTCCAAAATATATGCATCAACTACAAATCTGAACGTAGATTATCCCTAATCCTGCTGCAAGTGGTGCACTTTACATCAGGTGGCTTGAAGATGCTTTAGCCAAAAGAGTTGACAAGATTAAGCATATTATATTCTCGGCGGAAGCTGCACCTATATCCATTGAGCTAGATGCACTCTCAAAGGCATGAACGAAATACAAATGTCCATCATCCAACATAAAGGGTGGAAATGTCTCTCCAGCTTCATAGTGAGGTATGCGTGCCTAATCGATTTGAATTGTCTCCTTCTTAAAGCTGCAGTGGTGGCAATAAAACTAATTATTAAATAACAAGGAAGAAAGAAATTATAAACCAAATGGCATCAAGTAACATGTAGCAAGTTGCATGTTCTATGTTTATATTTATCATAGCATCAACAGTAATCAACTAATTTATATGTTACAACTTTAACTTATCTCATCCTCACTTTAAATTGGTGTTATAAGCCTAAAATGATTGAACCCAACTTCCTTTCCCCACCTCTCTCTACTTCACCTCCCCCCACCCCACTTTCTCTTCCCCTCTTACTTATATCAGTTTCGCACATTTAGAATGTCTCTTACTACTTTCTCTCTCTGCTTGCTCTGAAGTTCCCTTTTCTCTCTCCACTCACTCAACTTTTCTACTTTTGCATATTTTAGAAAGTTTTTTCTATTTGCTCCCCCCTCTTCTGTCCGTCTATGGTTGAGTTGATCAAATAAAGTCATCCTACTTTATTTTTGTTTTCCATCAAACAAATCCTACTCTAAACGTGTTCTTGTAAAGGATAAATTTTTATCACTTCCTCAACTACACTCTAAGTTTGGTTTCTTCAATGGGTTCATATCTCCCTCTCATTCCCTCTTACTATGTTAGAGAAAATTGTATAAAGTGCCCCAAAAACGGTCTCTACAAAGTGGTATTTTCTCAATTATACTCTTAAATTGTTGCTTAAAAGTGTTCTCTCCGTCTCCTTCCCAATTCTAATAATTGCATTTGATTGTGATGTTACAACTTGTCTCATGCTTTCCCTTCCAAAATTCAGCAATTATCAACCCTAAATTTGGTGGGTGGACCCATCTTGCTTCATTGATTCAAATCTACCATTACCAACAACATAATACCAAGCTCGAGGTTGTTTCAAATCTTGTATTCAGACTACATATTCCAAACATAATGGGATTCTTCATTTTGGAACAAATCTCGTATGTTCTACACATGATAAATATCTACAACATTATAGGAAAGAAGTTAGGAAAGAGAAGATGAACAATGTAGAGGAAAAACAGGAAGAAAGAGACGATAAGAGAAGACTGAAGAGACACAATAGGGACAAAAGGCAAGGCAAGGGAAAAATGGTCATTTAACTGTAACTTTGTAGGGAGTATGAGGGGCACCATAGACCTTCCACTGTTCCTAAGCTACAATAAGGCAACTCCTTGATTTTTAATGGGTAAGGATTTTATGACATCAAATACTACTTTCTCTGCCTCTCTTTTCCTTTCCCTTTCTTTCCTTCTCTCTTGTTTGAATTTTTAAAAATCTCTTACAAGTATTTTTTTTTATCTCGTTCTTAATTACGATCTAAAATAGTCTATTTAGGCTTTCCATCTATTCCTCCCTCTTATCTCAATTTCTCATCTTCACCCCCCTATTCTCTTTCACTCTCTATGTATCACGCTTTAATTATATGACTTTGAAATTTCAAAATTCTCGTCTGCTTTCTTCCTCCTCCTTTCCAACCAATATTTATAACATCGCAAGTTATAGAAAATGATTTATTAAAATTTTTTTATCTCTTTCTTAATTATACTTAAATATAGTCTACGTTATGACCATCTCTTACTCCCTCCTCTTTCTGTGATCTTCATCCTCATATTCTCTCCTTCTACCTGCTTCTCCCTTTTACCATTATCATATCTTGATTCTTCCTCCTCTCTCCATCTCACTCTACTCTTACGTGTTTGTCAATTAACCTTTTCACCTTTTCTTTATTATTATTAGTAGTAGTAGTATTACTATTATTAATATTATTATTAGTATTACTTCTATTTCTTGCTCAATATCGTGTGGCCCGGAGATAATAGTTTTCTTATAGCATAATAAAATATGGATTTTTTGTACAAGACAATAAACCAACTGCCTAAATGACTTCAAGTAAGTTGAAAAAGACAAGCATAAGCAGCTAAATACTAAAAAAAAAACATAATTTAAAGCTCGCATATACTACTTGTAATAGATTAACCTTTATGCCTCCCTAAAATAACCTATTGATATCAGCAAATTTCAACCATCATATATGGAAAGCTAAACGACGCATGAAACCCAAAAAATAAAATAAAAATCAGAGCACTGTAAACTTTAACTAAATAAGCTCCCCCAAAACAAAGTCAGAGCACAACATATATAGAAAGATCATTGTACGACGTAAGAACCAAGTTAATGTTAACACCGCCAGCACCATAGCCGTTCAAGCTCTCATATAGATATTGCATACTAAACAACTACAAGCACACCTCCTCTACAAAACTTCACAATCACACATAAGCCTTCCTCATATCCAAAACTCTAAGTTATATTGACAAAGCCATCTGCAAAACAGTAGAAAATAATGATATTAAACACAGGTCATACAACAATAATGAGTAAGAGAAGTGACTCAAGTGATGCACATACGAATTACTTGTTAACATGTAACTACCTCATTGATACTTTCACGATCTTTATAAATAAACCCGATGCTATTGCATGCTTCTGCACATTGGGGATTAAAACGGTAAGCAAGACCATAGAACACAATTGCCTAGATCAAGAAGAAAAAGTTGTGTTCAAGATCAATAGACTACAAATGAGGGTTGCCATTACTGATCCATGAACCAGGGCTCTAGCTACATAAATGAGACAATATAAATGTATCAATTTCTACATCCAAAATGAATTCCCAATTTCCCATCTTAGTGGAGTTTTGTTAGTTAACTCTCCTTCTAAGGGTTGCCAGGTTCCAAACTGTTATGAACAGGGAGTTTTTAGGAACCAATGGAGAAAATATGGGGGGTTTTGGTTTCGAGAGAGTATATAAAATATGTGGTCACTTTGAGTAGTTTAGATTAGAGGGTTCGTAAATATTTGGAACAGTTAGGAACCGGGCGTCTTATCCGCTTTCAAGCCTATATCTCATATTTACTTCACTGTTGCAAATAAGACATACTTCTTGAAGCAATAAAGATATATCTAATCTCCATAGTCCATATTACAACCTCCCTATGAAGGTCGTAAAGTAGTGAGGGACTTCGTTAATCCCAGAAATCGGCAATCTTTTCATGATCCCGACCACCACAGGCCCCTAAAGTAGCACAGCAACAAGTCTGTCAAGTATTAGTGTATAATAGTATAACTAATCATGCATTGTATATTAAAATAATTCATATATTCATTCATACAAACTACACCAACAAACATATATAACTCCTATTGTCCTACATATTCTCTTGATTTTAGGATGAATAAGCGTAAAATTTAGATCCAACTATTCGAATTTAATTGGTATTGCCACAAGAGTGAGGAAGTTAGCAGTCATCTGTTCTTTTATTTTTCCTTCTATCTTCCCCCCCTCTTTTTTTCTCCTCTCCTTTTCTTCTGGTCTGTTTGTGTTCTGCTTCTATTCCTCTTAATAAGGCCCCCTTTTCCCAGTCCATCTAAAAATAACCTTCTGATCAGATTGTTCTACTGTTTTCTTAAAGAAATATATATATAGTTTTTTTTTTTTAAATTACAGCAGCTGATAACAAGTAGCTTAATTGCATGGGTTAAGTTAAAATACCGCGATCATAAACTTACAGAATGAGAATGACAAAGGTAGGAGAGTACTAATAGAAAATTTAGCCATTTTGTTAAGTACATATTTAGGCCCTGTTCTTTTAGACTTATTTTCTGTTAATTTCAGTTCAGTTAATTTAATTTTAGTTCAATTAATTTAATTTCAGTTCAGTTAAGTTCAACTTAATAATAATAATAATAAAAAAAATGATAATAATAATAAATAATAAATAATAAATAACAAATAACAAATAATAATAATAATAAATAATAATAATAAATTATAATAATAATAATTGTATTAAATAACAAATAAATAATAATAATAACAATAATAATAATAATAATAAATAATAATAATCATAATAATAATAGATAATAATAATAATAATAATAACAATAAATACTAAATAATAATAATAATAATAAATAAATAGTAATAAATAATAAATAATAAAAAAATAATAAAAAAATAGTAATAATAATTGATAATAATAATAAATAATAAATAATAAAAAAATAAAAAATAAATAATAATAATACTCCCTCCGGTTCCTAAAGATCTTCCCTCTTTCCGTTTTAGTGCGTTTCCAAAAGATCTTCCCTCTTTTACTTTATTCCTTATTTGGTAAATTTTTTTCCCTTTTTACCCTCTCATGTCACTATCATATGGTCCACCATTACACTATTAAATCTATTGTACTCCCTTTCTCTCTCCTACTTTATCTCTTTTTATTTGTTTATTTTCCTTAACCCCCTCTCTCTCTCCTACTTTACCCACCCAAGACCCCACACAAATTGATCTTCCTTGGTATCTGTAGTAACAGTAACAAGGAAGATCTTTTGGAACCGGAGGGAGTAATTAATAATAATAATAATAATAAAATAAATAAATAATAAATAATAATAATAATAATAATAATAATAATAATAATAATAATAGTAATAAATAATAATAATAAATAATAATAATAGTAAATAATAAAGAATAAATAACAAATAATAATAATAATAATAATAATAATAAATAATAATAATAATAATAATAAATAATAATAATAATAAATAATAATAATAATAATAATAATAATAATAATAATAATAATAAATAATAAACAATAAATAATAAATAATAAATAGTAAATAATAAATAATAAACAATAAATAATAATAATAATTATAATAAATAATAATAATAATAATAACAAATAATAATAATAGTAATAATAACAATAATAAATAATAATAATAAATAATAATAATAAAATATAAATTATAATTATAATTAATATAATAATAATTTTAATTTCAGTTCAATTAATTTAGTTTCAGTTAATTTCAGCCAAAATAAGTTCAAAAGAACAGTGCCTTAGTTGCTTGTGCTGTGAAATTCCATAATAATGTGATGTCCAAGTTATGAGCATTTGTGCTCCTGTGTTGGAGTTCAACCGGAAGTATGTCAAAGACCTTTATAGAAGGGCTTCAGTTTCTAAGAAGAAGGAGAACATTACAAATGCTAAGAGTCTAAGAGCACCCACAAAGTAGAGGATCTCCCTCCTTTTAGCTCTTTCTCTCCTGAAATTTTCCCATCCTCACCATTGTTGGACAGTTGAGGAGGATCCTCTTTGCAAGAAGAGGTAGGAAATTCCTCTTGCTGTATAGGAAATGACACCTCGGCCCGCATGCTATATAGGAAGTATGGGAGCAGCAAAACGCAGCTCATTCTCCTCATGAATGCTGCCGTTTTGGTGGATTACAAATGCAAATCTGATTTTTTTTATTTTTTGCAATGGGGCCCACCTTTGTGTAATCTGATTTTTGTGTTTCTCAAACGAAAACAAAATTTTAACAACGGCTATAAATATAATTCAGGTTTAAAATTATATATAATAAATATACCATTGGACACACTTTATTTTTCTCTATAAATAGAGTCCAACTTTGACATAGTTTGATACACTTATTTTTTACCACATTTCTCTCTTTCTTTACTTACTCTATAATAATCCATTCATTCCCTCTTTAAAAGTTCGATAATTATGGATGACAATAATCTAAATTACGGAAATAATCCAAACTTCCACCACAATCCAAATAGTATTCAGTTTGATCCAAGTATTTTTAACAATCCTCAATTGCAGATGGCGTTACAATTTTTTAATAGTCAATCAAGGCAAAATGAAGTTCAAATAACACCACAAAATCCTCATTACTCTTCATCAAACCAAAATGAACTTCAAACTTCCCAAAATTCTCCAATGTTTCCCATGTCTCAACATTTTGGTGAACCAATTGAGTATTCTCCAGGAGGAGATGGTAGTAGTAGTAGAACCCCAAATGATGAAATAAGTAGAGCGCAACATCTTGAAGACATTGAGGAAGTTGTTGTTCCATTATTTCCCGAAGGAAGTACCAAAAAGGGGTCTCCGAGGGTGACTTTTAGTATGAAAGAAGATGAAGCTCTTGTCTCTGCTTACATCAACGCAGGTGGAGACGTGGGAAAATGGACTAATCAATCACTGAAAGTTTTATGGAAAACTATTTTGCAACTTTATGAGGCTGCACGACGTACTAATCCAACCGAGTTGAATGAAAGAACTATAAAATCATTGCAAAATCCTTGGGATCACATTAATCGCATTGCTTCAAAATGGGTCGGTGTGTATGGCAAGTGTCTAAGAGACAAAAAAAGTGGATATACACATGAAGATGTGGAGGACAAAACTCATGAGAGTTATTCGAAATTGTTTAATGGTAATAGATTTATGTTAATGCATGCATGGAAACTCATGAAAACCAAAACAAAATGGCAACCCACCGGTGGCATCCAATGTTCGTCAGAGTGTGGGGGGAAGCTCTAAGAGGTCGGAACCAGATACACACACTGAAGAAGTTGGAAATGGTAGACTGTATGGCCAGAAAAAAGCAAAGAGGAAAGCAAAAGAAGCTGCTACTACCAATTCCATAAACCTTGACTCTTTTCAAGCATCTCTAAAAGACATTAATGATAGAAGGAACACTATAGGAGAACAGATGCTAGAACTAATGAAGGAACGAAGTGAAGAGAAGAAAAGGCAAAAACAGCAAGAGGCAAAGATGTGTATGTTAAGTATGTTGATGGCAAAACCCGTTCTCGACAAAGATGACAAGGAATTGTACTTGAAACTTAAGGAGGAGTTTAAGAATATGTATTATTAGTGTTGAGGTGTCTAGATCTTTTGAAATATGTTAAGTATCTTAATGTTTGTTGTTCTTGTCAACCTTTTAAATTAGTATAAGTGTGTTAAGTGTATTTCCTATTTTAGTATGTTAAGTATCTTATGGTTTGTGGTTTGTTGTCAACTTTTTAAGTTATTGCATTAATTATTTTGGTTTATCTTTAAATTTCAAATTCTATAAAAACTTTTAGTGATTCAGTTTCTTATTACACCATCAGAAATTATTTGATATGACCAAACAATGAAAAAAGTTGTATGAGAAAAGTCCTATAGCTAAATGATACCACTTTTGTCATTGTTTAGTCATATCAAATAATTTACTGATGGTGTAATATACAACTTTTTTCATTGTTTGGTCATATCACATAATTTACTGATGGTGTAATATTAACTTTTACTTTCCATTGGGAAGCCAGTTACCTGAAAAGTGTTCCTGAATCATTTCAGGAGTTGTCCAAAATCTTATCTTCTGGATCATTCAAGTTTTTTTTTTTAAATTGTGTGGTTTGAAAAAAAAGGCACGTCAATCATTAACAATCAATTCAAATTGTCTATATATTATGAGCTCTACTTAGCACTATCCACACAACAATCTACTAAAAAGCTATCATCTTTTACTTACAAATTCACCTTCAAATATATCTAAATTGAAAATGGATTTTGACAATAATTCTTCTAGTTCAAGTGATGAAATATATGATAACATGATGTTGGATTGGGTTGAAGAGAGTAAGAGTTTGCGACTTACAGAGCAAGCAATAACTTACGCTGTTGCTTCAACCATTCAACAACACGACCCTAATAGGTCAAGTAAGAAGAAACGAAGGAAAGTTGTTCCTAGAGATCGTGAGGGGGCTAACGAGAGATTAATTAGGGACTACTTCTGTAACCAACCGTTGTATGATGAACGTCAGTTTCGACGAATGTTTCGCATGCGGAAGGAAGTTTTCCTTCGCATTGCTAATGCCTTGGCTGCAAGTGACCCTTTCTTCAAACAGAGGCAAGATTCTACTGGGCGATTAGGTGCATCAACTCTACAAAAATGCACTGCGGCAATACGATAATTAGCATACGGCAATACATTGCTAATGCCTTGGCTGCAAGTTGGGTGCAAGTACGGCAAGAGAATGTCATACCCACTTTGTTAACGGGGTGACTGCTCAATTCTCGAGCGATTACCTTAGAAGGCCCACTGATGCAAATCTTCACCGTCTTTTAAGTGAAGGAGAACGTCGTGGATTTCCCGGTATGATAGGAAGCATTGATTGCATGCATTGGCAATGGAAAAATTGTCCAGTTGGATGGAAAGGAATGTACCAAGGTAGATCTCGAACAGCTACTATAATTTTAGAAGATGTTGCTTCTAGAGATCTTTGGATTTGGCATGCATCTTTTGGGATACCTGGGTCGTGCAACGATATCAACGTACTACAACGTTCTCCTATGTTTGATGATATTCTTAATGTTCGAGCACCAACGTCACTTATACTGTTAATGGAAACACCTATCATATGGCATATTATCTCATAGACGGGATATATCCAAAGTGGGCAGCATTTGCTGATGCCATAACAGCTCCTCAAACTCCTAAACAAACGATGTTCACCCAGCGACAAGAGAGTGCTAGAAAAGATGTGGAGCGTGCCTTTGGGGTGTTACAAACTCTATTTGCAATAATACGTCAACCAACACTAGCATGGAGTATCGACCTACTATGGAAAATCATTATGACATGTATTATCATGCATAATATGATAGTGGAAGATGAATGAGATACCTATGCAAATTATCAAGACCCGAGTGAATTTGCCCAAGAACAACTTACAAATCAAGGTGAATCATCCAGCACCGTTGTTGAGTCATTTACCATCACGAGCGGACGTTATGAGGACAGCTATAATGTAGTAGTTGTCGAGGGCGAAAGTTCAAGTAGCTAATCTTACGCCCAACCAACAATGTTAAGCAAGAAGATTCATGCTTAACACACTTAGACATCAATGATATACTACAACTCTACAAACTTAAAATCGAGTAGATAATTTAAAGTCAACAAGATGATTTTCTTGAGATGCATAGCTATAATGATGCTACTGTTAATGAGGAAATTGATCATTTCAAGTCTACTGCTTTATGCTTACCATTTACCATGACTATAAAATTTGATTATCTATTTTCACCCAATTATAAAATATGATAAACATAAAAAAAAATATGATTCAATTAAACTGATTCAAGGTGTATCTAAGATCATAACAAATCCAAAAAAAGACTAAAACTTTATTTACATATAGCATCATGGGCAATTCCTAATAAGGGGAATTCAAATTCACCAAAACCAAAACCAAAACATGGACATCAACCAAAACACGAGATAGCAAACAGCAGTACAACACGAGATTATTTTTATTGAATGAGATAGCAAACCAAACCAGTAATACAAAGCAAATCAGTTTAACTAAGTCAGATTTTTTTTACGTCAATACAGCACGAGATAGCAATACAACACGAGATAGCAAACAACAGTAAAAAACGATAAATTATAGCAAAATTGAAAAAAAAAGGGAATAAATTTGGAGTAATACTAATACCTGAGCCAATAAATTCCACGAACACTTGGATGATTGAAAATATCGAATCACTGATAATTTTAAAAAAAATTGATTAAAATAAACTGAAAATTGAAATACCCAATTGAATTTTAGAGTAAAGTTTAGGAAGAACCACGAGTTAGAGAGAAGGAGAATTGCGTTAAGAGTAGAATGAAAAAATCTTGCCTAATAAGTGATAGTTCAATCGCAAAGTTAGAGTGGAGAATTGCGTTGAGAGATACCCGCGTTGAGAGGAGTTTCAAAAAGATTTGAGGGAATAAAAAATTTGATACCCGATTTTTGAATTTGGACTTATTGCAAGTTTGCCCACCAGCGCTTCTTAAGCGTTGTAACTTGTAATAGTTCCCCAACGAGATTGTATTCAGCACAATTTATTACGTGCGCTTCCATCTAAGCGCCCCAATATTTTTTTTTTTTTTGAATAGACCAATATCCTATTTTTCAAGTAGTGTACTACGCTCATCCAATCTTCCGAATAAGTACGAGATAATGATGTTTTATTGATAACTATAATCCACTATGAGTTCCTCATGCTAGTTTTAATTTTAGTATTACAAACAAAGTATTGCATAAGGTAAGCTCTGGTTCATGGATTGGCAGATCCCAACCCCAAGGGTAAAAGGATCAAATGGATGAATTTTTGGGGGTAGAATAATCGAAAGTATAAGAAATGAGACAGAAAGACTGAAAAATGAAAAAAATGATCTCTTCAGAAAAATCCAATATTAGAAAAGGCAGTACACAAGCAAGACCAATACAACTTCAAAGTTCCCTCAAGCAGCACAAAATCAAAATAGTAAATACTTCTATTAATAGGGTTAAACAAAAAAAAACTACAAAAGTAGTCCAGGATAAATATTACTACTAATTTGAAACAATTTACATAAACAAAGGAGAGAAAATTAAGGAAAACAAACCTCAAAATTTTACTCTTAGCTTGATAAAGACCCTCTTTTCGAACCCATAATTCATCATTGTTCTTCATAATTTCATTATAAGAGATCTTCCTCCTCAAATCTCCATCAACTTCCACAGAATTTGAAGAAATCACATCACTCACTTCATCAAATTCTTTAGAAACAAACTCATATGGCCCACTTAATGATTCATCTCCATCTCCATCTCTCATCCTAGAACCATCCCTAAACCAACAAAATCCTCTTAAAATAATCAACATTTTACCCAGGAAAAAAATAAAAAAATATATCAATGTCATTAAATTTCACTGACATTATACCTTTAAAATGAGGAATGATGAGATGGGTAATCTGGTAATCATTGTCCAAGGATGATAATTTATCTTCTGCTCAATATATAAACATTAAAAATGATGAATTATTTAAATAACTTATTGTCAAAGAACCAACATTAAAATTGCAGACAAAGAAACCTGAATCTGAGTATCGGGGTCAGAGAAGGGCTTGATATCGTTGGAAAAAATGCAATCAATGGCAGAATCGACGGAGTTCTGCGGCGTCGCCATTGGTAAAATCATCTTAAAATTTATTTCCAAAAAAAGCTAATATTACCCAGATCTGTGAAATCCATGAGATGAGAATACATGTGGTTTCTTCAAAGCCCTAGGCATGTGCGACTGCCGATGGAACTAAAATGTGTTCTTGATTATTACAGATAGAAATTGTGTTCTTGAGAGAGAAAAAAAAAGCAAAAGCGGAAAGAGACGAAAAATATTGAGAAAGTGAGAATGGAGGGAGAGTAGGAGGCGCTGGTTGAAAATGAAGGGGAATTATCTAGGTTAGGTTATTAGGGAGGACTGAGGAGGATGGAGATGGAGATGGAGATTGGAGGGTTGAGAGGAAAACCAACCGGGAGGAAAGAGAAAGATAAAAAAAAAACAAAGGAGTACGGCCTAAAGGTGGACAAAATGCTTATCTATACAGATATATTAAAAGGCGTTCCTATCAAAGGAACGGTGCCACGTGGCACTCTGCTCAAGCTTATGATACGTGTGTTTATAATCTCATTTAAAAATATTAACAATATGTAGTTACTAGGATTCGAACACATGACCTTTGAAATAAAATGTGAGTGTTTAACCTCTAATCCACTACAATTTCAATAATGTTTCGATGTAAAATATAATAAAGTCTTATAATTATGGGAAATTTCCTTAGGTACCCCTGAGGTTTGGCGTAATTCCCAAAATACCCCCCACGTTTGGGGAATTCCTCAGATTCCCCTGAGGTTTGTGTTTGGGTCTAAAATACCCTTACTATGGACGGAACCCTAACGCCGTTAGGTTTTCCGTCTATAGTATCCCCAATTTTCTCTCTCCTCCCATTCCCCTACCCACTGCCAACCCCCCAGCCAGCGGCCGACGGCCGGCGACCACCACCTACTCCGGCACCAGCGACCCTACCCCCTCCATTCGCAGGCCAGAATAGCAGCACCCCCGGCGTTGGCACCGGCGACCCCACCCTCTCCCTTTCCCCCACCCTCAACACCCCGCCCCTAGCCCCTCCCTTTCCCCATTCTCGATTCCTCCACCCCACCCCGACACCACCCCCCACCCCCCTTTTCCCCTATCGAAAATGGCCCCCCTTTCCCTGTTTCCCATCTTGAGTCGACCCCTCCCCTTCCTCACCCGGATACGCCGCCCCCAAACCCTTAAACCCGCCCCCGAAACCACCCTAGGGTGCTGCTGTTCTGCTGTTTGTGTTTAGGGTGCTGCTGTTCTGGCCAGCGTCAATTTCGGGGGTGAGGGAATCGGGAATGGGGAAGGGATGGGGTAGGGTCGCCGGTGCCAGAGTGGGTGGCTGGGGGAAGGAAGGTTGGCAGTGGGTGGAGGAATGGGAGGAGAGAGAAAATTGGGGATACTATGGACGGAAAACCTAACGGCGTTAGGGTTTCGTTCATAGTAAGGGTATTTTAGACCAAAACACAAACCTCATGGGTATCTGAGGAATTCCCCAAAAGTGGGGGGTATTTTGGGAACTACGCCAAACCTCAGGGGTACCTGAGGAAATATCCCTATAATTATATGTAGTCATAAAGACATAGACAAACTTTTTGATCTCTAACACTTTTAAAAATTAATAACATTCTCTTACCCTAATTCCATTGAAATTGTTATTTTTTTCCCCAACTCCTTAGAAGTTTTTTTAAAAAATGATATATCATGCCATAACGTCCATTTTTCAATTTTACACTAGACATAATATTAAGAAAAGCTAATAAAATCAAGTACGATATTTATGAATATTAGTAATATATTTGATAATTATAACTGACCCGTGGCATCGCCTGGGCCAAAATACTAGTTGTTACTTAAAAAAGGGGCTTCACAAAGCGTTTAATGAGCACTAAGAGTACTTGACCTTGTGATGGAAGAGATAGCAAAAAAAAGTACTCCTCAAAAAAAAAAAAAAAAGATAGAGAAAAGCAAGTATTTACTTCCTTAGTATGTTTAGAAAGAAAATATTTCATCTTTTTTTTTTTTTTTTTATCTTTCTCACTTGTAATCTTGACATTATTCATAATTAGAGATAATATTCTCAATTTTTTCAATTTATAAGAAAAAATATAGTCATGTGGGGTCTTGTTTGATTATCTCAATTAATACTTTATTAATATTTAATCGTTATAATTTTTACTAATATATAATGAAAGATATTAAGCTCAATCATGTGCATTGGGATACACGCACAGGAAAGTGAGAAGGATAAAAGAAAAGGGAGTAGATCACTTTGAGGCCCTGTTCTTTTGGACTTATTTTCAGTTCAGTACAGTTTCTGTCTGCAATTCAGTTTGTCTCGGTTCAGTTCAGATCAGTTTAATTTCTCTCAGTCCAAAAGAGTATCTTATTAGACGATTATGATTAAAGTTAATTGTGTAACTATTGGGTGAATATAAGTCCGACCTAGTGAAAGTTGCGAAATATTATGTTTCTAAATATGATGAAGTGGTTTATATTACTTATATCTTATATGTTGAGTTTCAAGAATGATGGAATTCCTAGATTAATTAGATAAAAGGAAAATTTGCCAAAAAAAACCTTTTACGAGTTCATTTTTGCGAAAAAAAAAACCTTATAAAGCATTTTTTGTGAAAACAAACCAAAATATAAATTATTTTGCAAGATGAAACCTAATCTCATTTTCCGCTGTTGACCATAGACTTTCCGGCGTTGACCACCTCTATTTCCCTTCTTCCTCCATAATCACCACCTAGCCACCACTACCAACACCTGCCGCTAGCCCCCCACCCACCCCTGCAGCCCCCACTTCACCCCCACCCACCACCCCCCCCACCAGCAGCCCCCAACCCCTCCCTCCACCCCCTCGGGCGGCGGCCCCACCCCCCCATTCTCCCCTACCCTCTCTTCCCTCCCGTACCCCCTCTCTTCTCCCTTCGTCTATCCCCCTCCCCTCCGCAAGCCCTTACCCCCCGCAGCTTCCCCGCTCCCACCCACCCAAGGTTTTTTCGGCGCCCAAAAGCATAAAGATTGGAGAGATAGAGTAGTAGATAACGAAAATGGGGTTGGGGGGCCGCGGGGGGGAGTTGCGGGGGAGGGGGTTCCGGGTGGCGCAGCGGTGGGGGGGATGGATGAAGGGAGAGGAGAGGGGGGAGGGATGCCGCCCGAGGGGGTGGAGGAAGGGGTTAGGGGTTGCTGGTGGTGGTAGAGTGGGCTGTAGGTGGTGGAAACTGGGGGTGGGGATGAAGTGGGGGTTGTAGGGGTGGGTGGGGGGCTGGCGACAGGTGGTGGTAGTGGTGGCTAGGTGGTGATTATGGAGGAAGAGGGAAATAGAAGTGGTCAACGCTGGAATTGAGATGGTCAACGCTGGAAAATGGTCTCAGCTGGTTTCATCTTGCAAAAATAATTAAGTTTTTGGTTTGTTTTCGCAAAAAATGCTTTATAAGGTTTTTTTTCGCAAAAATGATATCGTAAAAGTTTTTTTTGGCAAATTTTCCTAGATAAAATAGATGAATTATTAATTCTTTTTCAAACTACTTACTGCTAAAAATGAATAATCTGTTGAGAAAAGGTCACAATGTATTGATAATTATAAAGTTTTTCCAGTAATCAGTAGATTGTACATACACCCATAATCATAAAAGAATATATTAAAAAATTATACAGACTCCTTAACTAGGTGTCCAACAATTCAAAAATATAACATTCTTAATAAATTCTTTAGATTGTTTCAACTTTTCATCCATAATTTGATTGGATATAATCATGCTTGAGGTAGTGGAAGAAACTCTTTTAGCATGAGAATGTGATCTAATGTTGTTCATAGCATGTTGTTTTTTTTTTTTTTTTTTTTTTTTGACAGGAAAAATAATTGGGATTTATTAACTAGGAATATCAGCAGCTACACACTCCACTACCTCAGTAGGGATTTCTTCTAGCCATACAAGTAACTCACTACAATTTAAGCTTTTCTTTGCTAAAGTATGAGCCACCAGATTTCCATTTCTTCTAACCAAACTAACTGATATATTACGACTAGCAGCTAAAAAAACATAGATATCACTTAGGATAAGACCAAAGGTGGTGGCCTCTGTCCTCTTTACTTTCACTGCTTCGAAAAGCATGGAGCAATCCGTTTCAATCACAAAGCTATTAAACCCAGCTTCCATCGCAATTTTAAGGCCTTGTCGAGCCGCCATCGCCTCTCCCTCATGGACTGCACACCTACCAACCCACATATCACACATCACCATCAACACATCCCCCTTGCCATCCCTCAGGACAGCACCCATACCCACCCTTCCTTCCTCGCTAAAAGCTGCATCAATGTTTAACTTCAACCCATCCCCACTAGGCGCCACCCAAGTAGCTGGAACCTTTACCCCAACACCACGACTTTTTTCTCCCAAAATAACAGCTTTCTTGTACTCCTCCAGAACACTAAGCGCCTTACCTATGCTGCCCATGATATCCCTTTCCACCCCATTGAACACCCAATCATTGCACCCCAGCCAAACTGACCAACACAACATCCAAAACATCTCCCACCATTCACTAACATTACATACTTTCATTCTATCCAAAACCCAAATCCGAAAATTTGGAATACTAACCTGTTGGAAATCCAAACGCAGGGGGGATAGATACCACATTTTTCGAGCCTCTTTGCACTTTAACATCATATGAGAAATTGTTTCCTCCCCCTCTCCGCATCTCGGACAAATAGGATCAACTTCAATATGTCTCCTCTTCAGATTTTCCTTTACGGGGAGCGCATTATTTAATATGCGCCACGCGAAATTTCGAACCTTTGGAGGAACACTAGTATGCCATAGTTTCTTCCACAACCCACCATGCTCTTCTTCCGACGAGCTTGCCATCACCCCTTTCTTCAACTTGGCCGCCACATGATATGCACTCTTCACCGAGAACTCCCCATGCTTTGACCATCTCCACGCCCAAACGTCCGGACAATCAAAATTGGACAGCATCATTCCGCAGATCTTCTCAGCCTCACATGGAGTGCATACATCATTTATCAACTGGGAATTCCAAACTCTCCCATTCATCAACTCATTTACCACATAAACATCATAATGCGCATCAATTCTTTTGACTAGGAGCCCCTCATTTCTCTCCGTAGGGACCCAAGGGTCTTGCCACACTCTTGTAGTCCTACCATCACCAATCACTCGTATCACCCCCTTCTTTAGTAAACTTCGTGCTTGCAAGATAGATTTCCATGTGAAGCTAGCTGTTGGGGACGGTTTAGCTTCAAGAAAATTGGAATTTGGGAAGTACTTATTTTGTAAGACCCTGGCCATCAAAGAGCTGTCATCATTTAGGACCCTCCAACCTTGCTTTGCTAATAACGCTTGGTTAAAAGCTTCAAGGTCTCTTAATCCCATCCCTCCCTCTTTTATTGACTTGCATAAATTCTCCCAAGACCTCCATGGTATGCGCCTCTCATCTTTCTTCTGCCCCCAAAAAAAAGCTCGACACATTTTTTCAATATCCCCAATGATACTCTGAGGAAGTTTAAACACTTGCATTGTATACATCGGGATAGCTTGTGCCACCGCTTTTAGTAAAATCTCTCTCCCTGCTTGTGATAAACATTTTTCTTTCCACCCCTTTAGCTTTTTCCAGACACGTTCCTGAATTGCTTGAAAAACCTCCTTTTTAGATCGCCCGATATAAGTAGGGAGACCCAAATAAGTATCATGATCTTCCACAGCCTTAAAATTTAATCTCTCCAGGAGCAAATTTTTCTTTTCCAGATCAACATTTCGGCTGAAAGATACAACAGATTTTTCCAAATTCAGTTGTTGCCCGGAAGCTGCTTCATAGACAGAGAGAACATCTAAAACATTATCAACTTCCTCCACAGTTGCTCTAGCAAACAACAAACTATCATCAGCAAACAATAGATGTGATATGGGACTAACTCTTCTACCAATCTTAACACCATGAAGGGCCTTTTTCTTTTCCGCATCCACCAATAAAGCTGACAAACCTTCCGCACACAAGATGAACAGAAACGGGGACAAAGGATCCCCTTGCCTTAGACCACGACTAGGGGAGAAACTCTTGGAAGGTTGCCCATTAACAAGAATAGCAAAAGTGGGCGAAACCACACATTTCATAATTAACTCAACAAAACAATTCGGGAAAGCCATCTTCAACATCATACACTTCAAAAAATCTCATTCCACCCTATCATAGGCTTTACTCATGTCAAGTTTGAGAGCCATATCACCTTTTAACCCTGTCTTCTTTTTCCGCAGATAGTGGAAGCATTCATGTGCAACTAATATGTTATCAGTGATCAATCTCCCTGGCACAAAGCCACTTTGAGCTTCATTTACAACATAGGGCAAGACTAATTTTAGCCTATTAGCAAGAGTTTTTGAAATAATCTTATAGAGTACATTACACAAACTAATAGGCCTATAGTCTTTTGGGGTCTCACAAATCTTCTTTTTTAGGATAAGAACTATGTGAGTGTGATTGAAACCATCTATCTCCCCCCCCTTGTTTAAAACCTCAAGAGCAAAATCATAATATCAGGCCCTATAACATCCCAGAATTTCTGAAAAAAGATTGCCGACATACCATCAGTCCCAGGGGCCTTTGAAGGGTGCATTTGGAATAAGGCCAAACGAACCTCCTCCCCCGTGTAGGGCTTAGTCAGCGCATCTGTCATCTCCGCATCTAGTCTGGACGTGACTTTCTCGATCACCGGATGAACATCATTTTGACCCCCTGATGTAAAAAGATCACCAAAAAAATTTTCGAACACCGCAGCTATATCTTTTTCATAGCATGTTGTTGAAGAGACCTAATTAGGTAATTCCACCTTGAAAACCGTTGATCTAATTTTGAGGCTTCAACTGCCGCAATTCTTGCTGCTACTACCCAAGTTTTTGTGATGTTCATCTTTAATTTGAACTTCTAATTATCTGATGGGAGTGAAAAATGAGAGAAATTTTGTTTTAGGATGTTGAACGATATATGATTGATCAATATGGAGAAATATAATTATATAGGTTCGTAGAAATTGATTGGGAGCATATATAGGAGATGAGTCATGCAACCAAATTTGGTGTAATGTTTTTAAGATTATTGTAGTGGTGTAGTAATAATAGAGGCATAGAGCCATTTTTTATGATCACGAGGAGCAAGGCCAAACCCATGTGTTGTCACGTGATGTAGTCTCTTTTAGAGCACTTTTTTGTGGAGGTGCCAAATTATTACAATCTTTTGGTTTGATAGGTGATACTAAATTACTAACGACAGTAATGGGTTGGAATTTTAATATAATTTTATTAAAAAATATCGCATTAATATTAATGGATAGTAATGAAATTTCATGAAAAAGAGATATTTTAGAGTAAATTAGTATTAGGTAACACACGTTCAAATCTTTAGTCTCATAATATGTATACTACTTGCATTGTGTGGCATTGTATCTTATTGGTTGATGATTATGTATTTTTGAAATGTAATTATAAAGTGGTGGATATTGGATCATAATAATAATAATATAACAACCATAGAATAAAATGATATACAAGTGATATTAGTGGGAGTAAGGGACACATAAGCCTTATGATTCCAATATGATGAACATAACACGGGAGTTTCCTTACAAATTTACACAATAATGAAACAATATATAATGGAAATATATAAGGCGAGATTGGCCTCAGCACCACGAACAATGGACGGGTGCACTCAACACCATCAACTATTGGCATGGGTGCAGTGAATGTCATATAAATAACGCTGGAGCTACCTTTTCTCATCGGCAGTGGGAAATCCATATTAATTGTTTATTCCCATTTCCCCCCTTTTTCTTTCATCTATCCTATTTTTTCATTAACTAGAATCCTAAGTTAGTACGCATTACTAAGAAAAAGGGAGAAAATGGCTGGGAAAAAATAATAAATTAGTACGGATTCCCCGTCGCTGGTGAGAAAAGGTAGCTCCGGCATCATTTATGATACTCGCTGCACCGAGGCCAATAGTTGGTGGTCTTTTGGCTACTAGTCAAAGTTTGTGGTGTTGGGTGCACCAATGTCATAGTTCGTGGTCTTGAGGAAAATTTTGCCAATATATAATGGATTCAGCATGTAGAAGAGGTTACACTTTTTTTTAGGAAAAATTGTGAAATAGTACCTTTTATAGCACTAATTTTGTGAACTAGCACCTTTTATGTTTTATTTTATCAACTAGTACCTTTAAGTACTTTAATATTTTAATTTCAGTACCTCTTCCCATATTTCCGGACAAATTGGTCAAGATTCCGGCATTGACTTCGTTTTCCCTCCAACTCTTACGCGTGTGTTGCTGATTCTTTCTTTTACCTCCTCTCTCCCACTCGCCCCTACTAATCCCCCATTTTAAATCCCTCCCTTCCCCATAAACCATAAACTTTGTGCCATCTTCCTCGACATTCTCCGTGCCAACAAAATTCTTCCTAGTCAAAGACAATTCAACTATAGGGAATTATTCCAAATTAATTCTTCTCCAATTTCAGAGGTATATTTCTTTTACTAGATTCGCTGATTTGTGGTCCAAAAAATCCAAAATGAGTATCTTTCCACAAGGATGATGACTCAGAAGCAGAGATCAATGCTAGTATGAGAGAGACAAAGAGGAGAGAGTAGAGAGAATATAAGAGATTTAACAGATAGTGAGGTAAGGTTGGTGGAAGGGAAGTAAAGAAGATGAAGAGCAAAGATGGGAAAAACAAGGAGTTAAAAGACGAGAGTGAAGTCATGCGCATTTAAAAGACAAAAAACACAAAGAATTGGAGGAAAAACGAAGTCAATGCCGGAATATTGACTAATTTGGCCGAAAATTTGAGATAAGGTACTAAAATTTAAAAAATTAAAGTACTTAAAGGTACTAGTTGACAAAATAAAATATAAAAGGTACCAGTTCACAAAATTAGTGTTATAAAAGGTACTATTTCACAATTTTTCTTTCTTTTAATCATCTAAACATATATCTTTTCTATGCACAAAGAAGTTGTAGTAAATCTTTTCCGGAATAAAGAAGATAAAGATTGATTGCAATTATATGATCCTTGAAACCACAAATCTAGCTTCTTATAACAAACAAACCTCACTACAAAAATAAATCAATTTAGCAACAGTAAAAAATAGTTGCTATTCATCAGAAATTTGTTGCTAACTCGAGTTAGCAACAAATTGGAAACAAAAAATAGTTGTTGCTAAAAGGCTTGTTGCCATATGATTTTAGCTACAAAATCTGAAACATTTTCGTTGCCACATCGCATCCATGAAAATATTGTTGCCATGTTGGTTGCTATATGTGGTGCATTTGTTGCCAACTCTAGTGACGAGTTATAAATGATTGTTGCTAATATTGCAACAAATTATTAATATTTTGATGCTAGAAATTAGCAACAAATTATTGACATTGGTTGCTAAAAATAGAAAAAAACTTTTAATTGTTACAGAGTTACACTTTGACTAAAGCACTATTCATACGACGTAGATTAACCTCATGTTTTTTGTTAATTGTTTGATAATTTGATAAACACGTTTATGCAAACCAATAAAGAGAATGAGAGTCAGTCCACTTACAATTCTGAATGATATTTGCATAATGATACTAATAGAAATTGATAATAGTGTATGAAACTTCTTAACATATAAGGTGGTAGTTTGGCTAATCTTTCATCAATGTGGGACACATTTTGAGGAAAAATCTGATGTTATTTCAGTAACAAATAATAAAATATATTGTTTCCAACGACAACAAATCAAATATCTATTTCCATATTTGTTTCTAAATGGCAACAAATTAAAAATATAATGTCATCTATCAACGAATCATAAAATAAATTGTTTCTAATGTCAACGAATGAAATATTGGTTGTCGTAATTTGTTGCTAAATGGCAACAAATTGGAAATATGATGTCATCTAGTAACAATTAGTAACATTAATTGTTTCTAATGTCAACATAACTAAAGTTGGTTGTCGTAATTTGTTGCTAAATGGCAACAAATCACAAATATGATGCCACCTAGCAACAAATAGTAAAATTAATTGTTTCTAATGACAACAAGCGAAATATTTGTTGTCGTAGTTTGTTGTTAAATGGCAACAAATCGAAAATATGATGCTACCTAGCAACAAATAGTAAAACAACTAAATTCCATTAGCAACAAATCAAAAATATGTTGCTTTTATTTGTTGAAAAACCAGAGTAAAAAATGTCACTTTATAATAGGCAACAAAAAAATAATATATGTTGCTATCTAGCAACAATTCAAAAATTCGTTGCCATAATTTGTTTCTATAATGCTCTAATTTTTGTAGTGCCTTCTCATGTAATTTTGCTACATTTTTGTTCATACATTATTTAATAACCAGAAAGTTGTTTCCTAAGCCCCTCTTCTTGCTTTTAGTAGGCTACTAGGCTTCTAAACTAGCCTTAACATAAGGACCTTCAGCCTTGCTAAATGCAAGTTGTTTCTCGAGATCAATTTCCTTTCGCAAGTTCAAATCCATATCTTGATGCAACTTTTCACAAATTTTAAGTTGTTCTTTAAGCAAGTTTTCCTCCATTTTTGAGGGTTCGAAATTACACAATACTAATGATGCCTTAATCTTAGTATTCAAAAGTTGTCTTTCAAGCTTCATTATCACATGCAATTTCATTTCCATGTCCTTATGAAACTTTTCCAGACTTAAAAATTGTTCTTAATTTTCCTCCGTTTTTGATGCATCTAAACTAGTCTTGTTAAAAAATAGTTCGTCATTCGTAGAGGAAAATTCATTTTCGATCTTCATTACCTTCTCCAATTTAATTGCTATATCCTTTTCATACTCTTCCTGAGATGCAAGTTTTTCTTTGAGATCTTTAACCTCTTTTTTTTTCTGAGGCTTCCAAGTTAAACTTACTTGATAATGCCTCAACTTTGGTAGAAGAAATTTGTTCTTCTAGCTTTTCTATCTTGTACATTTTCATTATTATATTTTCATGAGCCAGATTGATTTTCTTAAGCTTCGCTATCTCTTGTTTCGACACACTTAAACTAGTCATCTTAGATGATAATTCAACCTTGGTAGACGATAACTCCGCCTTGGTAGATGATAACTTAGATTTTGTAGATGATAACTCGGCCTTGGTAGATGATAACTTAGCCTTGATTGTAAATAATGCGGCTTTGCTAGATGATGCTTCTGCCTTTGTAGATGATAACTTGGTTTTGGTTGATGATAACTCAACTTTGGTAGATGATAATGCGGCCTTCATAGATGATAACACGACATTGGTAGATGATAACTTAGCCCTAATGGATGGTAACTCCACCTTGGTAGATGATAGCTCAGTTTTGGTAGATGATTACTTAGTCTTGGTGGATGACAACACCGCTTTAGTTGATAATAGCTCTGCCTTAGTAGATGATAAGGCAACATTGGTAGATGATAACTTAGGCTTGGTGGTTGATAACCCAGCTTTAGTAGATGATAGGTCAATTTTGGTGGATGATAACGTGAACTTCATAGATGATAATTTAGCCTTGGTGGATGATAATTCACCCTTTGTAGACGATAAGGCAGCCTTGGTGGATGATAATTCACCCTTGGTAGACGAAAAGGCAGCCTTGGTGGATGATAATCCAGCTTGAGTAGATAATAATGCAGCCTTAGTTGAGGAAAGTGCTCCCTCGAGCTGTTGGATCCTTCTCCTGGCCTGATGTGTTGCTTGTTTAGAACCCATGTTTTGATGTATTTCCTCCTTAGTCCCTCCTACACAAGCTATTTTACCTTGGTTTTTGTTAACCTTTTGTTGTTAAAAAGATTTCTCCTACTCAAATCAAAATCTAAATTTAAAAGTCGTTAAGCTAAATACATGGAAAATGAAGATTAAAAACTTGAATAGTGGGTATATAACTTTTGGATCAAATGAACATCCAAGATATCATCCACCACGTAACGCAAAGAAAATGGACTTCTTAATATCAACTTTCATTTACAAATTACAATATCACCACACCTAGATATTTCTCCCTTGTGCATAGGTTAATGACAAGATTTGATAAATGAATAATCTTTCATTCTTTCTTGAACTATATTATGCAAGAAATGAATATAAGTTTGTCTTACAGACAACTAATCCACATAGAAGTGTAGGGATAAAAAAAATCCGGTGATTGGTGAATGACTTGATCACTCAGTTAACCTGATTTATGCTTAGGATTAGGGATGAACTCATATTAAAATGGATACAAGTAGCTAAGCGGATGACTGACAACAAATTTAGGTTGGATTTAGGTGAATATTTTTGGTCCACCACATGATATATATACGCTTCATTCCATGAAGCGGATGGATGCAAATCATAAATGCAGGTGAGGCTCTGCCTAAACCGAACCCATCCCTAGATAAGAAAGTCAAAAAACTTGATTAATTAGTACTGTTACTTCAAAAATGGTACTTCAAATATCAAAAGCAGCAAAGCAGATAACTGAGAAAACTGCATTAATTCGCAGTTTAGATGAGCTTAAAACTCGGAGAAATGAAGTTTAGAGAGAGAAAATCTCAAAGATATTATTATGATGTAAGAAAGTTGTGTTTACAAAGCTATTACAGAACTTATATACAAAAGGGTCTTAGTAACTAACTAAAACCGTGTACAATAAGCTTGTAACTAACTAGGAGAGCTTGTAACAGAATTGTGATGACATGGCATATAAATATCTGGTTGCTGTAGTTGAATAACTTGATGAGCTTGATGATCAGTAATATCATCAGCTTTACACCCTCCCCTCAAGCTGGAATTGGGGATATGAGACACAAGACCAAGCTTGACTGACAAACAATGATGTTGATCAGCACCTAGAGCTTTAGTCATAAGGTCAGCAAGTTGCAAAGAAGATCTAACATGATGAAGAACAAGAAAACCAGACTCATAATGTTCCCTAACATAATGACAATCCACCTTTAGGTGTTTTGTTCTTTCATGAAAAATGGGATTTTCAGCAATATGCTGTGCTGTTGTATTGTCACAAAATAAGCTGATAGGTTTAGAAACAGAAATAGAAATCTTGTAATAAAGCATCTATCCAAACCATTTCACTCGTTATATGACTCATGCTTCTATACTCAGCCTCAATAGAGCTTTTAGAGATTGTTTTCTGCCTTTTTGTTTTCCAAGAGACAAGAGAGGAGCCAAGGAGAACACAATAACCTGTAAGAGATTTAGTAGAAAAAGCACAGGTAGCCCAGTCAGCATCACTGTAAGCTGTAATAGAGATATCAGTTGTAAAAGAATAAAATAAACCATAGTTCAAAGAGCCTTTAAGATATCTCAAGACATGTAGAGCTGCATTAAGACGAGGAACTCTGGGATCACTCATAAATTGACTGAGTTGTTGAACCACATAGGAGATATCTGGTCTAGTCATATTGAGATAGAGAAGCTTCCCAATTAGTCTTCTGTATAGTTCTGGATCATCAACTTTATCTCCTTCATCATAACTCAATTTTAAGGCTTTAGGAAAAGGAAAACCCACAGTTTTACACTCAAGCATGTTTGTAGCTTTGAGAAGATCAAGGATGTATTTTCTTTGATTAAGCAGAATACCAGAGGAACTTCTTAGGACTTCAATGCCCAAGAAATAGGTGAGTTCATCCAAGTCTTTTATAGTAAAAGTTGTGTGAAGAGCAGCTTTCAAATCATAAATAAATTGTAAATTGGAACCATTATTAAGAAGATCATCAACATATGCTACCACCACAGTGAAATCTGAACCATCTGATTTGGTGAACATAGAATAGTCATGTTCAGAATGCTGGAAACCAGAAGCAAGAAGAAACTTGCTCAATTCAAAATTCCACTGCCTAGCAGCTTGCTTAAGGCAATACAAAGACCTTCTAAGCTTGCAAACTAGACCAGGAGTAGCTTTAACATAGCCAAGAGGTGGATTCATATAAAGACCCTTAGTGACATAGCCATGTAAAAAGGCATTATTAATGTCAACCTGATGTAGAAACCAACCTTTTGCAACAGCAAGAGCAATAAGAAGTCTTACCGTGGTGAATATGGCAACTGGACTAAAAGTATGTTTGTAGTCCTTGCCATGTATCTGTTTGTCACCTCGAGCAACAAGCCTTGCCTTCAACCTTTCAACAGATCCATCAGGTCTAAATTTAGTTTTAAAAACCCATTTACAACCTATGACAGTTTTACCAGGTGGCAAATGAACAAGATCCCATGTTTGATTTTGTTCCAAAGCATCTAATTCTTGCTGCATAGTTGTGACCCAACCTGGATAATTTTTAGACTGATTATAATGGAAAGGCTCAGGAGTAGACAAAACATTATACAAACTGACCAAAGTGACAGAGTCTAAATGAGAAAGAGTAGGTTCAATAAAAACATTAAAAAAAGAAGAATGACTGGAATCAGGTATAGGTTGTGTAGGTAAAGGAGTAGAAAGAATGAAATCCTGAAATTTGGAGGGTAAAATATGGGATTTGGTTGATTTTCTAAGGACATTGAGAGTAGGTTGTAAAGGTAAGGAAGAAGTTGGATAAGAGGAATAGGTTCGGTATGTTATGTAGATGATATAATAGGAGACATATTATGAGGTGAAGAAGAATCTAGTGGATTAACAGAAGATGATACAGATAGTGTATTGAGAGGAGTGTTAGGAAGATTAGGAAAAGAAGGAATAGCTTCATGATCAAAAGTGATAGAATCACCAGAAGGTAGAAAAGAGGGAGATGAAGTAGAAGCATTATCTTTGAAAGGAAATTGAGATTCCAGAAACAATACATCTCTGCTTAAAATAATCTTGTGTGAAGCAAGATCATATAACTTGTAGCCCTTCTGAGCATAAGGATAGCCCAAGAGAACACATCTTGTAGATCTAGGAAGAAACTTGTCTGCAGATTTTGTAGTTGGATAACATAAACAACCAATAGACCTCGAGAGAAGAATAATCGGGAGGCTCGTCCATAAGCAACTCATATGGTGTTTTCCAATGCAAGACAGAACTAGGGAGAAGATTTATCAAAAAAGTGGCAGATAACAATCAATCACCCTAGAATTTATCAGGAAAACCAGCCTGAAATTTGATAGCCCTTACAGTTTCCAAAATATGTTTGTGTTTCCTCTCAACTCTTCCATTTTGTTGAGGGACACCAGGAAGACTCTTTTGGTGAATAATACCTTTGGAAGCAAAAAGAGCAGTACATTGATCTTTGACAATTTCAGTACCATTGTCATTTCTGATAGCTTTAACATGAGAATTAAACTGTGTTTCAACATAAGCCAAGAAATGAGAAATAATAGATATAACTTGAGCTTTTGTATGAACTAAATGAGTCCATGTTGTTCTAGAATAATCATCTAGTATAGTCAAGAAATAATGAGCACCAGATAAGGTAGGATGTTTATATTTGCCTTATAGATCAATATGAATGAGGTCAAATTTATTAGCAGCTTTAGAAGAAGATTTCTCAAAAGGAAATTTATGATGTTTAGCAAAGATACAGGGTTCACAATGAAAATCATGAATATCTTTGTCATATGGAATAGATAAGTGTTTCATTTTGCTAAGAGATATATGACCAAGTCTATTGTGTAAAAGAGACAAAGGAACGTGATCAACTGTTTTATTTACAGAATTAACATGCTGAGATACAAAACAGGATGTAGAAATATCATTTGAGGAATGACATTCAGAACTAGCATGCAATTTATTTGAAACGACAGAAGGAAAATTTGAAGATTCTTCATGGAACCTATATAGACCAGCTTGTCTTTTACCAATAGCCCTTACTCTTTTAGTTGTAAGGTCCTGAAAAGAACAGGAAGATGAATTAAAACAAGCAATCAACTGATTTTGATCAAGTAATCTTCCCACAGAAAGAAGATTATGTTTAAAATCTGGAACATATAGAACATTTTTGAGCAAAAGATCAGGAGTAAGAGGAATATTGCCATATTGAGTGATGAATTTAGCAGAACCATCAAGTAAGCCAATTCTGATATGTTGTTTTAGAGTGTAGATAGAAGAGAATAATGATAGATTTGAAGCCATATGATCACTGGCACCAGTGTCTATAACCCAAGATGAAGAATCATAAAGTGTATAAATATACTAGCATTAGCAACAGATTTCATACCAGCAAAATTCACAGTAGATGAGTTGAAGTTATGTTGTTGTTGCATCATCTTCATAACACATGGGAATACATCTTGAATCATATCTTGACTCATAGGAACATAATTAGTAGAAGTTTCCTTTTCAAGAGAAACATCTTCCAGAGGATTATCACCACAAATAGTGATAGGCAAATCATGGACTGTCGCAGCCATTTTCTGAGAATGCTTATTCTTCATATTAACAAACCACTCAGGTTCACCAAGTAACTTGAAACAAATATCTTTTGTATGACCTCTAACCTTGCAATGATCACAAAATCGATCATATTTTTCTGTTCTTGCCTTCTTAAAATCTTTCTTAACACCTTGATAACCTTGAGAAGAGGATTTAGGTTTGAATTGAGAATGTTTAGCACTCATAAGAGCACTAATCTTAGTTCTGTCAGCAGTAATAGAATTATGTCTTTCTACTTGCTGTAAAATATGATATGCTTTAAGAACTCCAGGAAGAGGATCCATACTCAAGATATTAAGCTTAACCTGATCATATTTGAGGCTTAAACCAGCTAAGAATTGAATCAATTTCTTGAGTTAATTAGCAGCAAACAACCTCTTTAACAAATTACATGAATTTGATTGCATAGCACCACAGGTACAAGTAGGAATTTCATCAAACACTTGGATTTCATCCCAAACCTTCTTCAATTTTGTGTAATATTCAGCGACATAAAGTGATCCTTGTTTTATAGATGGAAGACTTTTATGAAGATCAAATAATAGAGGAGCATTGAAATTTCCATTCCTCTCCTTATTCTCTTCCCAAAGAGCTTATGTAGTCCTAGCAAATGCAAAACTCTCACTGAAAGTTGGTTCCATGGACTTCAGAATCTAGGAAGTTACTAAGTAATCATTTCTGATCCATTTCTGAAAATCTGCAGATTTTGAATTAGGTTTCTTCAGAGTTCCATCAATGAAACTCATCTTGTTCTTAGCTCCAAGAGCTAAAGTAACAGCACGACTCGAGTTGACATAATTGTCACCATTAAAAGGCTGAATTTCTAAATTTTGTGTGCCACTATCTCCATTGGAGATAAAATATGGATCATTGTAGTTAACAACATTATTTGAAGAATTTATAGGAGTATTTGCTTCAGAATTTGAAGACATTCTGTGAAAACAAATAGAAATTGAGGAAGAAAGGATGAAATATTTCAGAATCAGAGAAAAATAATGCGGAATTTCAGAAGAAAAGAGCACCATGCTCTGATACCATGAGAAACTGCAGTAATTCGTAGTTTAGATGAGCTTAAACTCAGAGAAATGAAGTTTAGAGAGAGAAAATCACAAATATATTATTATGATGTAATAAAGTTGTGTTTACAAAGCTATTACAAAACTTATATAAAAAAGGGTCTTAGTAACTAACTAAAAGCGTGTACAAGAAGCTTGTAACTAACTAGGAGAGCTTGTAACAGAATTGTGATGACATGGCATATAAATATCTGGCTGCTGTAGCTGAATAACTTGATGTGCTTGATGATCAATAATATTATTGATATGTCACATTTATATATAGTTTTTAGATGCATTTTGATTGCATTCAGAACTCCTTTTACATTTAGGTGCATAATGGCATGATTTCCATAAGTTGTGCTCTACTACTCCCCGCTTGCGTGTTTCGATGATTTTCAGGTTATTTTGATGCAAATTTATTATTATCTAAGATCAAGCCTATTAATCATTGAGAATGAAGATAACTTGCACAAGGATCACAATGCATCCGTTTGGGACAATTTCGAGTTAGAATAAAGCAAAGAGTTAGTGAAAGAAGTGCTAAAACTGACACATGTTCACTATTTTGACCATAACTTTTGATAGAAAATTGATAATCAAGAAATTCTAGTTGGGTTGGAAAATAGACTTGAAGTGCTTTCCAACGATAGGTACACGCCCCAAATGGACTTCGATTCGAGAGATACGATCTTTGCAACTCAATGCAAAATCGCAGTTTTCCGCTTCGGTCGGCCGAGACGAAAACTTCTTCAGAGTCCAAGGCATGTTTGCCCGGTCAATCGGACGAAAGTGGCTCCAAAAGTGCTTGCGCGCCCGACCGGGCGAAATTTCCCATTTTGTTGTAATTTCAGAACACCGTCGCCCGACCGGGCGGTTTGGCCCGGTCGACCAGCGGTTTTTCGGGAAGGTTAATTTTTGCCTTTTTTAGCCGAACCGTAAAACTATAAATAGGCTTTTAGTATTTTCGATTAAACTATCTTATTTTCTGCGTTTTTGGCTTGAAAACACTTAGTCTTTTTCTTTCTAAGCTTGGTATTAACTCTTGCCCTTGAAGATTATAAAGATCATCGATTTTGGTTTTCATTGTTCTTCAATAATTCGGTATTCTTCTTTACTTTGCTTATTTTAATGAATTCTTATATTTACATTATGTTTATTGAGTTTATTATTGTCATGAGTGAGTAGTCTATTTCTAGGGCTTAGAGAGGGAGGCCATGTTTATACCTATTTGATTGTGGTTTAAGGTTCTTCGATATTCGGATTGAATTAGAGTAATTCCCTATTGATTTGTTATGCTTGTTTAATTCATGTAATTGCGCAATATCATGGGTTATGTTTAGCTAATAGGAGTTAGAATCGAAAGATCATACTTATTAGAGGCTTGTTACAATAGGTAGATCTGATTGTGTTGAGCGACCGTACTGGCATATGTTGATCTAAGAGTTGTTAAGGCCCGACCGTAGGACTAACGAAATACTCTAATTATTCGAACCTCAATCCAAGTATTGTTGAACTATATTGTTGTGATTAAATTGGTATAAGCATGGTGGACCGATCGATTGCCCTATGTTTTTAATTATTTGATAAACTTCCATCTTTTTGTGTTCTAGCTTATTCTAGTTTAGTTGTTAATTATTCAATCAAATTTCTTTCTTTAAGTAGTTAAATAATTGAGCACAAATCTATAGAACTCCTCTCCCTGTGGATCGACCCGTATTTGCCAGTTTATGCTAACATCAGACACCATGCACTTTTTAAAACCCATCAAGTTTTTGGTGCCGTTGCCGGGGAGACGGCTAGTTTCTATAGCTTTTTGATTGATTATTCTAAATATTTCTGCTGTCTCATTGGAACCGCAATTTCTAATTGAGGCAATCTCACTGCACATTTCTCTTTGTTTCTTTTATGCCCAGGTCTAAAAGAACAGGTACTCCAGTTCCAACTGATCCTGATCTTGAGAAAACCATCCGACAATTCAAAAAGCAACAAAAGAAGAAGAAGCAATCTGCTAACCAGGGAAAATCCACAGAAGGTCCTTCAGAGCCAATCATGCCTCCTAAGTCATTGAAATCTTATGGGGTGCCTTCTCCTAGTGGCATTTCCACAGGTCCTACTATGCCTGACAATCAAGCGGCCAATTTTGAGATTAAGCCTACCCTCATTAATATGATCCAACAGAACCAGTTTGGAGGGCATCCATCTGAAGACCCTGCAAATCATTTACAACGGTTTCAACAATTATGTCGTACCGTTAAGCATCAAGGGGTCACTCCTGATCAGTTAAAGGTCATGGTATTTGAGTTTTCTTTGAAAGACAAAGCTTAAAAATGGTTGAATGATGTTAAAGAAACTGAATGGAGTGCTATTTCTGAAGCATTCCTGAAAGAGTATTACCCTCCTACTAAGACTGCAGAAATCCGACACAAGCTTGCTACCTTCCAACAAGAACCTGATGAGACAATGAAGGAAGCATGGAATAGGTTCAAGGACCTGCAGAGAGAATGCCCACACCACAATCTTGACAAGTGGTTCATCACCCAAGCATTCTACAATGGTCTACAACCCCATATTAAGAGTACAATTGATTCATCTGCATGGGGTGTTTTCCTAGATAAGGAGGTGGATGAAGGGTACAATTTTCTGGCCAACTTAGCAGCAAATGATCATAGTTCTTATAGGACTATTACGAAGAAAAAGTTGGATGCTGATGCATATGCACTATTGTCCTCACAAGTTGCCCAGTTGAGCATGAAGATGGATTCACTGAAGTCTTTGCAGTCTAATATTCCTCCTATGAGTATTAATGCGATGTCTTCCATGGCTCCTATTACCTCTTCCTACTGTGAGGTGTGTGGTATTGAAGGTACTTTGGTCATGATTGTTCCTACAATCAACCTGACCTGAACCAAATGGAGCATGCAAATGCTTTTCAGCAGAGACCTCCACACAACCCATACTCTAACACATTCAACCCAGGTTGGAGGGATCATCCCAACTTTTCCAACAAAAGCAACAATGTTTAAAACCCTCAACTTATGCCACAAACTTCCAACCAACCACCACATCAAAACCCTGCTAGACAACAGTACTACCAAGGGGCTCCTTAGAATACCTCTCCTGATTTCAATAGGCCTTCACACCAAGGCTATCAGCAACAACCTCCTCATAATACAGGCTCACAAGAGTCCACTGTGTCTGATCTGATGAAGATGATGATTTCTATGCAGAAGAGTCATGATGAGAGCATCAAAGAGTTGAAGAACACTACCAAACACTTGGAGACTCAACTTGCTCAGGTAGCCGGAAATAATGCACAGAGGCAACCAGGTCATCTACCTAGACAACCCATCCCCAAGGAGACTTTCAATGCCGTTACACTTCGTAGCGACACTGCTTATGATGCTCCTCCCATGCCCATTGATGATGTTGCTCCTAGCAAGGATAAGGAGGTGGTAGAGGAAGAAGCGGAGAAGAGTTCGATGTCTGAGGTCGAACTAGCTAAGGAAGATCAGACAAGAAAGCAGAAGGAAAAGGTTTATGAAACTCCTATTTCACCAAGGCTACCTTTTCCCCATAGGATGCAAAAGTCGAAGGTCGATCAACAACTTGGTAATTTCTTGGCTATGGTCAAGAATCTTGAGGTAACAATTCCTTTTACTGAACTTATTTCTCAAGTGCATGTTTATGCTAAGTTTTTGAAAGACATGATTACTAAAAAGAAAGAGTTTGGTGAGGTAGATCGAGTCGCTCTAACTGAACAGTGGAGTGTTGTTTTACAAAATAGAACCCCACCTAATTTGAAGGATCCTGATAGTTTTTCCATCCCTTGCCATGTAGATGCATTATTTATAGATAAGGCATTGTGTGATTTAGGTGCATCTGTGTCTGTCATGCCTTTGTCTGTCTATAAGAAACTGAATATGGGAGCACTTAAGTGCACTCAAATTACTTTGCAAATGGCTGACCGTTCTATAAAATACCCTCTAGGTTTTAGAAGACGTCCCTGTTAGGGTGGGAAAGTTCTATATTCCTGTTGATTTTGTTGTGCTTGATATGGAGGAGGATGCCCAAATTCCAATTATTCTTGGTAGGCCGTTTTTGTGTACTGCTGGTGCTGTTATAGATGTCAAGTCTGGGTCTTTGACTTTGAGTGTTGGTGATGATAATGTCATTTTTAAACTAACCAATGCTGTTAAGTCTCCTATGCTTGAGCAAACTTGCTGCAGGATGGATATTCTTGAGGAGACTGCTCTATTTGCACTCCCGCAGATGCTTTGTGCTGACCCTCTAGAGGTTGCACTTACTATGGATGTTTCCCCAGGCATCGATGCTGAAGTCAATGTCTGCATGATCGATTTGGAGGGACCTCAGGTTGAAAAGGGAAAAAGATCGGTGGTTATGGAAAATGTGCATTTGACCTATGCACCTGAGGTAACATGCCCGACTGCAAGCCAGAGTGGCAGTCTTATAAGGAGGAAAATGTTTGATGAGGGGGGCACTCATTGCCAAGCCCCTTCGATTTGAGATTGAGGAGGTAATATGGTCGTGCGGGACCTTTATAAACCAGCGCTATGCGGGAGGCAACCCGTAGTTTTTTTTTCTTATCTCTTTTATTTTATTTTCATTTTTTTCCCCTTTTAGAGAGTGAGAGAGCGGGAGAGTACTAACGTTAATTTATCCTCTGAGCATCATCTTATAGTTCATCTTGCGGCACTGAGGACATTACCAAGTTCAGCTTAGGGGAGGATTTCTGTATGTATTTTCTATCTCTTTTACTGCCTTCTAATGTAGTTTTTTTTTTGCTTTCATAGGCTAGATTTATTTGCTTTCGAAAAAAAAATTTGCTGAAAAAATACAAAAATACGATGTTCATGACTGGTTTGATTGCCTCCTTGTCCCCCTGGCTGTCTTTTGATTGAAAAATGATTTGACTTTGTTTTCTGGATAGCTGGGCATTTGTGATTGTGAGGCTATGATGTGATGTTTGATTGCTATGACTCTGAGCAAATTATGATTATACTGCATTTGACTGCATGCCTGAAATGGTTAGATTGTGAGGCTTATCTCTTGCCTATTGGATTCATATCATTATCCAGTTTGTTTCTTGTGTGTTAGTTCCTCATTAGCTGACTGATCTTGACTTTGACAACGTACATATTGATATCTGATGACTTGTGGCAATTGCTATGATAGAGGCGTTCTTTTGTCTGATTCTCGAGCTTCAGAGTGATTTTTTTTTATATACTATTATCTTCCTTAGCCCCGTTGAGCCTAATGACTATTTTATGTTACTAAACCTCATTTCATGCCCATGGCCCTTATTATGATATTATTCCCAAGCCTAGCTTGGGGGAGCATTAGTTGAGTGATTGGATTGTCTTGATAGTTATGTATGTTGTGATGTGTGCTAGTTGGAGTTAGATCATGATGAGTATATAATTGACTTGTTACTTCATGTTTGGAAAGCAAGAAAAGAAGTTCAACAACAACAAATCATAAAAGAAAAAAAAAGGAACAAATGGAAGAAAAAGAACAAAAAAGTTGAATTATTGAATAAAGTGTTGTTTGAAAAGCAAAAAAAAAAGTTCAAAGAAAGTGAAAATGGTGATTGAGTTGAGAAAGTGAATGTAGTGATATTTTGGAGATGTTATTGAGTGCAGTTATGAAGGACTCATTGGCCTAGTTTTGCTAGTCTATGCTCCTCCGTGCTTGGTTTATCCACCACATTCCCAAACTATTCCATACCCTTACCTAAGCCCCATTACAACCCTGAAAAAGTCCTCTTGAGATTGTGTTTACATTGTTTATTGGATTGATGTGGAGTCAGTTTGTCAAAGTTAAAGAGTATGTCTGCTAATCGAGTCGACTTAATTAGGATGAGCGACATTATACCTTCTTAAACACATGAGAGTGTGAGTAGGAAGGGATATTTATGGGTCGGGTCGGTGAGTGTTCGGGCACATTCTTTACCTGCGACAAGATTGAGAGGAGTAACCCCTTGGTGAGCACCCTTTCAGGATGTGCATGTCATGTAAAGCAGTTGAGTTTGACAATTTGCTTGCGTGATTGGTAGTTTGATTTATCTGAACAGCTGAACTTGAATTTAACCTGCTTAATCGGTTCTTAGTCATGAAAATATTTTGAACTGTGATTTTCCTATCTGAGGGGTGAGGCAATTAATTCCATGTTCATGTCTTGTTTGCTTGAGGACAAGCAAAGGTTTAACTTGGGAGAGTTTGATATGTCACATTTATATATAGTTTTTAGATGCATTTTGATTGCATTTAGAACTCCTTTTAGAGCATTAAGGTGCATAATGGCATGATTTACGTAAGTTGTGCTCTACTACTCCCCGTTTGCGTGTTTCGATGATTTTCAGGTTATTTTGATGCAAATTGATTATTATTATCTAAGATCAAGCATATTAATCATTGAGGATGAAGATAACTTGCACAAGGATCACAATGCACCCGTTTGGGACAATTTCGAGTTAGAATGAAGCAAAGAGTTAGTGAAATAAGTGCCAAAACTGACACATGTTCACTATTTTTATCATAACTTTTGATAGAAAATTGGTAATAAAAAAATTCTAGTTGGGTTGCAAACTAGACTTGAAGGGATTTCCAACGGTAGGTCACACGCCCCAAATGGACTTCTACTTCGAGAGATACAGCCTTCGCAAATCAATGCAAAATCGCAATTTTCCCGCCCGGTCGACCGGGCGAGACGAAAACTTCTTCAGAGTCCAAGGCATGTTTGCCCAGTCAACCGGGCGAAAGTGGCTCCAAAAGTGCTTGCGCGCCCGACCGGGCGAAATTTCCCATTTTGTCGTAATTTCAGAACACCGTCGCCCGACCGGGCGGTTTGGCCCGGTCGACCTGGCGGTGTTTTTGGAAGGTTAATTTTTGCATTTTTTTAGCCGGTTTTGTAAAACTATAAATAGGCTTTTAGTATTTTCGATTAGACTATCTTATTTTCTGTGTTTTTGGCTTGAAAACACTTAATCTTTTTCTCTCTAAGCTTGGTATTAACTCTTGCCCTTGAAGATTATAAAGATCATCGATTTTGGTTTTAATTGTTCTTCAATAATTCGGTATTATTCTTTACTTTGCTTATTTTAATGAATTCTTATATTTACATTATGTTTATTGAGTTTATTATTGTCATGAGTGAGTAGTCTATTTCTAGGGCTTAGAGAGGGAAGCCATGTTTATACCTATTTGATTGTGGTTTAAGGTTCTTCGATATTCGGATTAAATTAGAGTAATTCCCTATTGATTTGTTATGCTTGTTTAATTCATGTAATTGCGCAATATCATGGGTTATGTTTAGCTAATAGGAGTTAAAATCGAAAGATCATACTCATTAAAGGCTTGTTACAATAGGTAGATCTGATTGTGTTGAGCGACCGTACTGGCATATGTTAATCTAAGAGTTATTAAGGCCCGACTGTAGGATTAACGAAATACTCTAATTATTCGAACCTCAATCTAAGTATTGTTGAACTATATTGTTGTGATTAAATTGGTATAAGCATGGTGGACCGATCGATTGCCCTAGGTTTTTAATTATTTGATAAACTTCCATCTTTTTGTGTTCTAGCTTATTCTAGTTTAGTTGTTAATTATTCAATCAAATTTCTTTCTTGAAGTAGTTAAATAATTGAGCACAAATCTATAGAACTCCTCTCCCTGTGGATCGACCCGTATTTGCCAGTTTCTGCTAACAACAGACACCGTGCACTTGCGGTATATATTTAAAACCCATCAATTATCAGCTTTACAATAACACTCTAGCTTGACTCTAGCATTGTATAAAATTTTAAATATAGCATCAGGAAATGTAGTAAAGTTGATGCAATAAAAGGTGTTACGTAACCATCAAAAGCTATTCAAAGATAAGAATGCATAACCACTAATCAATTGCTAATAAGGAGTTATTGCATCGCATATCATAATCGAATATCAAGGCTTCTTAGTGGTTGTTCTCTCCTTTTCTTTAAGACACAATTTTGCCTCTTATTATGTTTAATTACAAGATAGTAGTAAAACATTATTAAAGGTTAATATTATGAAAATTCACATTGAAATAAATATAATATGACTTATCATGAAAAAGATATATGTTTTCTTATATGTTTGTAATTTATTTTAGTCAATTTCATGAACTTTGATAATAAAATAAATAAACGTTACAAGTGATTGGTGGCATATATATGAAGTATTTCCATACATATAAATGACATACACATTCATTAGCCTTTCTCTAAATTATCACAACCTTCTTAAATTAACTACAATTATAACACCCTTAGCTCCTCCATTGCTTTTTGAACCTTTTCAAGTGCTAAGAGTTTTTCTTTGAGCTTCTCTACCTCGTTTTTCGAGTTTTCTAAACTATCCATGGTGGATAATGCTTCAACTTTAGACGATGAAATTTCTTGTTCGAGCTGAAATACCTTATCTAGTTTTATTTCCATGTCTTTGTGATACTTTTCAAATTCCAAAAGTTGCTTCTTAAGCCCTTCTTCTTGCTTCCTCAAAGCTTGTAAACTAGCCTTAACAAACGAACCTTCGGCTTTACTAAACATAAGTTGCTTCTCGACCTCCATTACCTTTCGCAATTTCATTTCTATATCTTGATTAAACTTTTCAAAACTTTGAAGTTGTTCTTCAAGCAAATTTTCCTCCATTTTTGATGCCTCAAAATCATGCTTCACTGATAATGCCTCATTTTTAGTTTGCGAGAGTTGTTTCTCAAGCTTCTTTATCACTTCTAATTTCATTTCCATGTCTTTTTGGACCTTTTCTTGAGTTAAAAGTTGTTCTTTAAGCATATTTTCCTCATTTTTCGACGCTTTCAAACAAGACATGGTGGATAACATTTCATCATTTACAAAGGAAACTTGTTTTTCCATCTCCATTAACACTTTTACTTTCATTTCTATATCAACCTCGAACTTTTTTCGAGCTAGAAGTTGTTCTTTGAGTTCTTCTTCCTCTTTTCTTGAGACTTCCAACTTAAATTTACTTGATAATGCCTCAAATTTGGTAGAATAAACTTGTTCTTGAAGCTCCCCTACTTTGGACAGCTTTGTTATTATGATTTCACGAGCTGAATTATCTTTTGTGAGCTTCTCTACCTCTTGTTGTGAGTCTCTCAAACTAGCCATGGTAGATGATAACATAACATTGGTAGATTTCAACTCATTTTGAGTAGATGATAATGCATTTCGAGTTGAAGAAAGTTCTCTCTCCAGCTCATTTCGAGTTGAAGAAACACTCTCTAGCTCATTTCGAGTTGAAGAAAGTTCTCTCTCTAGCTCATTTCGAGTTGAAGAAACTCTCTCCAGTTCATTTTGAGTTGAAGAAAGTTCTCTCTCTAGCTCATTTCGAGTTGAAGAAACCCTCTTCAGCTCTTTTCGAGTTGAAGAAAGTTCTCTCTCCAGCTCATTTCGAGTTGAAGAAACTCTCTCCAGCTTATTTCGAGTTGAAGAAAGTTCTATCTCCATCTCATTTCGAGTTGAAGAAACTCTCTCCAACTCATTTCGAGTAGATGATAATGCATTTCGAGTTGAAGAAAGTTCTCTCTCCAGCTCATTTCGAGTTGAAGAAACTCTCTCCAACTCATTTCGAGTTGAAGAAAGTTCTCTCTCTAGCTCATTATGAGTTGAAGAAACTCTTTCCAGCTCATTTCGAGTTGAAGAAAGTTCTCTCTCCAGCTCATTTCGAGTTGAAGAAACCCTCTCCAGCTCATTTCGAGTAGATGATAATGCATTTCGAGTTGAAGAAAGTTCTCTCTTTAGATCATTTTCAGTTGAAGAGAACAAAGATGTAAACCAACCCATCAAATAAAGAACAAACAGATTTGACGTGGTTCACTAGCAGTATGTTAATAGCTACGTCAATCAGGTGCAAAACTGAAAGTTTTATCAACCTGGAGGAGTTCAAAAATAAAGAGACCAAGGTTAAGACTAGCAAGGTTTTTATATCATTTTTTAATAGTACATATGAGCTCGTACAATCGTACTAGGTGATTCCATTCAAATGCAGTAAGTTAGGTTGAGATGATATTCCTCCCTTTAGCATGAGTTAATTTCTAGATTAGATAAAAATGGTGAATCATTTATTCTTTGTCAAACTACTTACTGCAAGAAATGAATAAGTACGTTGCTTCAATTGGGGAAAATAAATATGTTGCTTCAATTGGGGGAAATAAATCTGTTTCTTCTTTGGAAGCTGAGAAGCATCAACTTCAAATAGAAGTGCTAGAAAACTTGTTTACAAGTTACATCCTCTGCTTTAGTTTCACGCTTATAAATGCATAATTTAAACTGGCAGTGCATGATAGTTCAGCCCCCATATTGAGTACGATATAATGGACGCAAGAAAGATATAAGAAAATTCAAAAAATAAAGAACAAACAGATTTGACGTGGTTCACTAGTAGTATGTTAATAGCTGCGTCAATCAGGTGCAAAACTGAAAGTTTTATCAACCTGGAGGAGTTCAAAAATAAAGAGACCAAGGTTAAGACTAGCAGGGTTTGTGTATCATTTTTTAATATTACATATGAGCTCGTACAATCGTACTAGCTAGGTGATTCCATTCAAATGCAGTAAGTTAGGTTGAGATGATATTCCTCCCTTTAGCATGAGCTAATTCCTAGATTAGATAAAAATTGTGAATCATTTATTCTTTGCCAAACTACTTACTTCAAGAAATGAATAAGTACGTTGCTTCAGTTGGGGGAAATAAATCTGATTCTTCTTTGGAAGTTGAGAAGCATCAATTTCAAATATAAGTGCTAGTAAACTTGTTTACAAGTTACATCCCCTACTTTAGTTTCACGCTTATAATAAACTGGCAGTGCATGATTATTCAGCCCCCATATTGAGTACGATGTAACGGACGCAAGAAATATATAAGAAAATTCAACAAATAAAGAACAAACAGATTTGACGTGGTTCACTAGCAGTATGTTAATAGCTGCATCAATCATGTGCAAAACTAAAAGTTCAAAAATAAAGAGACCAAGGTCAAGACTAGCAGAGTTTATATACCATTTTTTAATATTACATATGAGCTCGTACAATCGTACTAGGTGATTCCATTCAAATGCAGTAAGTTAGGTTGAGATGATATTCCTCCCTTTAGCATGAGCTAATTCCTAGATTAGATAAAAATTGTGAATCATTTATTCTTTGCCAAACTACTTACTTCAAGAAATGAATAAGTACGTTGCTTCAGTTGGGGGAAATAAATCTGATTCTTCTTTGGAAGCTGAGAAGCATCAATTTCAAATATAAGTGCTAGTAAACTTGTTTACAAGTTACATCCCCTACTTTAGTTTCACGCTTATAATAAACTGGCAGTGCATGATTATTCAGCCCCCATATTGAGTACGATATAACGGACGCAAGAAATATATAAGAAAATTCAACAAATAAAGAACAAACAGATTTGACGTGGTTCACTAGCAGTATGCTAATAGCTACATCAATCATGTGCAAAACTAAAAGTTCAAAAATAAAGAGACCAAGGTCAAGACTAGCAGAGTTTATATACCATTTTTTAATATTACATATGAGCTCATACAATCGTACTAGGTGATTCCATTCAAATGCAGTAAGGTTGCGTTTGGATATCCATATTTCATTTCAAATAGTACAATTCAAATTCAGAATTTCAATTTCTGGAATTCAATTCCAAGTCTAGTGTTTGGGAAACTTATGAATTTCAAATGTGGAATTTCAAATTCTAACAAGCTGTTTGGGAATACATAGAATTTCAAATCTTGAATTTCAAATTCAAATACTGTTTGGCAAACCAAACTTTTAGAATTGTAATTCAATCCAACAACCAACGAAATAAAACTACTAATCACTAATACATAATAAAATCCAGTCTAACTTTTGCTCCTCCGGTAGATGTTTTAGCATATCAAATTCATTCACCGGCCCGTTCATAAACCTCTTCACAGCCTGAAGCACTTGTTGACCTGAAAGCCCAAGAACACTAGAGACTACATCGTAGATCTATTGGGAACTTGGTTTCAGAGGGCCTTGCACTTTACTCACATACTCTTTGAATGAGTCCGCAAAACTACCAACAGCATCCGCTAGACGATCTCTCTTAAGCTTCTTGTTTGAACCTCCGGAAGAAGTCTCTGATGTACTCCCCCCCCCTTCAGTTTTAGTGCCCATAGCAGCAACGGACTCCTCGTGTTGCTCAGCCCCATCACCGGTTGCTGTATCCAAGCAAACAAAGTAACTATATCGACTAGTAGAGAAAATGCTTATTGCTGCGGTCATTAAGTAGCCTATTGCGGCGGTTTTGACCGCGCAGCAATTAAGAGCGCAGCAATAGGTAATTAACCTATTGCTGCCTTTTTTTACCGCAGCAATAGGCCAAGCTATTGCTGCGGTTCCTGGCAAAAACCGCAGCAAGAGGTTATACCTATTGCTGCAGTTTCTAGCCAAAACCGCAGCAATAGGTTTATTTTTTATTAAAAAAATACAACATATTGCTGCGGTTCTTGCTCAAAACCGCAGCAATAGGTGAATAGGTACGTGATTGATTTTTTTTTTTTTTTTTTTTTTGCATTTTTCCATCAAATTTGAAAGATAAAACCTAACAACTAACCCATCCACTATCCACCAATGAACATCAGATCTTGAAACATAAACTAAACTCAAAATGAAACCAACATAAAAAAAAAATCACATTCATTCATAATAAATTAAACTAACATTACATTCATTCGGCAACTCTAACTGAACATGGCATCAAGTTCATTCTAAAAAACAAATGAAAAAATCGAAATTCTAAGTAAAATCTCCTAAAAAAATCTAAGTAAAAACTATAACCAACTTACAAGGAAACAAAAATGATGAAAATCAGATCTAAGAAAAAAAAAACTAAAACCTAACATGGTGGAGTAGCCGAAAATGTGGTGTCGAAGTAGCCGAAAATGGTGGAGTCAGCGAACGATGCCCGAAAATGGTGTCGACGGCAACTTTGTACTAGCACTCGATCAATCTACACGGTTATAAACATTAATTGCTTTACTAATTCACAATTTCACAGATCCGAAAAAAAGAGAAGAGGGTAGGAGATGTGAGGAAATCGACTTAAATCAAAAAAATAAGAGAGAGAAAGAGTAAACAAAGCGTACCAAAGCCAAAAATCAAAAATCATTGCAATAATAAACAAAGAACAGTGATTATGTAGACTTTCAAATATTGTAAGACCTGACTCTCTTAATAATCACAATCTCAAACAAGGTAGTATATTTAAAGGGGAAAAGCCGAAAAATCACATAACTTTGATATTATTAAAAAATTATGATTCTTACCTCCATAATTGATGAATGGCACCACCGCCATTGACGCCAGAAGATTTGTACTCAACAGCTTCGCCATATTTACGAATCAAATTAAAAAAAAAAAAAAGATTTGCGGAAGTAAAACGCGTTCCTTCACGTCTAAGAGCTGACATCGCCATTGTTGAATTTGATTGAAGGATTTGATGTGCAGATTCGAAAAGGAAGATAGGTAGGAGATTGGGAGGGGGAGAGAGACAGGAGTGAAAGAGAGTAAAACGGTTGGAGAGTAATTAAAACGAAATGAAAGCAAACTCCCAACCCTAGCGCGTCTTAGATATAAATGGGTCAAAGAGATATTGCTGCGGTCCCACCAAAAACCGCAGCAATAGATTAAAAGTTTATTAAAAAAATAATATTTTAATCTATTGCTGCGGTTTTTATCGGAAACCGCAGCAATAGATTTGGTCAAACAAGTCAACCAATTTTGAAAAATTCCCGTTGAGACCTATTGCTGCGGTTTCTACCCGAAACCGCAGCAATAGATTGATTTTCGAATTTTCCTTTTCTTTTGACGTGGTTTATTGCTGCGTATGGGTAAAACCGCAGCAATTTAACCGCAGCAATAAGCAGTTATTTTACTAGTGATCGTCCCAATTTTCAATACACTTGTTCAAGTATGCAGAGGCATTAGGATTTTCCTGCACGTTAAAGCAACAAAATGAAGCATATATTGCACCAAAGAAAATCAGCTATAATGTCCACAAGAAAAACAAGATCTCCAAGAAATCTTTACAAGGTCAAACTGAAGCATAGTCCACATAGCTCAAATCATCCAGACTTTTACCTCAAAACCAGCATATATTATCAAAGCAGAACCTTGATGATTAATAATTCCATTCAACAATATTTCTGAAATTTTTACAGGTCCTCTAAGCAAACACAATGTGCTAAAACAAGCACATGTAGCGTAAATTAAGTTAGCTCCAATCTTTAATTAATCGCATTTTCTCATCTAGATGAAACATCAACATCAACATGTAATACACCACACAGCAGCTTGCAAAATCCAGGACAGAAAAAAATGCAGATTAACTAGCTTGCAAATTTTATAATATTAATCACTAACAAGATGAATTGCAAAACAGAAATTAGGACATAATAACATACCTGACAGTACTTATTCCAGTCACCAAGCTCTTCTGCAGGGATCACCACCATCTTCCTTTCTTCATCCCACTTGAATTTCGTGTAAGCTTGAATTTCAGTAATAGTAGCATAGTGCTTCTTCCAAACCCTAATTCAGTTCCTAACATGATCTACAGTCACAGATATATTCAGTTCAACCCTTAACTTGTCCACCACGGCTTGATACGCTTGGGACTTGAAATCCCCATCACCCTTGTTCACTTCATTAATTTGCTCATATAATGTGGAAGTAAGCATCACATCCATTTGGCGATTCCACACAACATATCCCCTTTTACGTGGAGGACCCATAGGTTCTTTGCCTTGTCTTTTGGAATTCATTGTTCCTACATATCGCAAAACACACAGTGAGTGGCAGAGATTTACTTAAAAAAAGCGCAACTATGTTCTTTCTCACTCTTAAATCTGTCATGAAAGAAACTAACTAAGGGCATGCTACTTCAGGAATAACAAAAAATGGGAGGCATTTCCGCATCAAACTCAACTAAACAATAAATCAGTTTACACATAAACAATAGACCATAGCTCAGCCAAAGAAAACAGATTAGAGTGGAGTTTGCACTGTCCTACAGAGGGAAAGAAAACTTATTGGGGTACTAGAAAGAACATTGGGATACTAAGAAAGAATATTATCATTGTTTATTTGTTTTACATGGTAAGTCATCAAAAGACATTATGAAAGTATTCCAAGGAACTAGTATGCTGCAAACTCTTACATGATTGAAATTGCATTGCCAAATGGATCAAGATCATGCAAAATATTCCCAATCAATATCAATCCAAGCTAAGGATTTCCTTAAAACGATCTTCGGGAACTTAGGTGTATCTATCAGTAAACATGAAAGGTGGAGTGAAATTTCCTCCAATAAAAGATAAAATTTTGATAAGTTCAAATTTAACACCAGAGAAAATCTTGTTAGTTTTGAAAGTGCAAAGAAACCAAATTTCAAACTAATTTCACAACAGCTTCTTCCTAATGTGAGAGAACCCTGCTTACAATCAACAGGAAAAGGGTCAAATTAGATGTAGCCTGTGTATCAGCAAACTTATATACAGTAAATCTACCAACATATATATAGTATATCTCCAAGCAATAGCATATTCTAAATAGACACAACTTTCATGTTCATACTTTTTCAAAGGACAATATATTTGAGTAAATGGATTGAGAAGCATTATAATCAATTAAGCATCCTAAACAACAGTATGATGATCCCACCTCATTTCCCACATCCCAAAATATTCAAATCAATGAGAAAATAGAAGCAATGAACAAATTCACGTTGCTAATCAATGAGAAAATAGAAGTATTATACTGCATGATGGCAAAAGCATACACCCTTCAAACTTCAACATTCAATCTGATGGAAGATCTGTGGGAAAACAGGACTGCACCAACACTAAACTCCATGGATATATAAAAGATAGGATGCAGACACTGAAGCAAGTTTACTAGGAAATATAAGCAAATAAATCAACATAAATCAAGGAGCACTAAGGCAACAGGTAAAGATCTACTGAACAGCATGATAGTAGAAGAGGACTTACTCACTGATAGCCCCACTAGAGATAACACTATCAGCAAAAATGAATCAGACACTACGTTAAACATAAGCATGTCAAAGCAATTCTTCCTTCTAACAAGGCAAAACAGGACATGGTCTAACAACTTAAAATACAGAAGAATAAGCCCAACAATTGATGCGCCTGCCTAAGTATGGAAGGTGTGATACAAGGTGGAACTTCATAGCATCCTAGTTACATATACCATCTCTTGAAGGGAGTAAGTGGCAAAATAAACCCCAAGCATGTGTTCCATGCCTGCTGATACCAAAACTAAATCAGATATGATATGTCTCAAGAATTAATGTGAGTCCCTCTATTTTCAATGTGAACACAAGTAGCATATTAGAACACATAATTGGAGATGCACAAACCTGATCAAGATTCAAGACACCTGCAAGTTGCGACTGTCCCTGCTCGGCTTTCTGTTCTTTTAGGAACAGGACCTAATAGGCTAATATTTCACTGCACACAAGATACGAAAAAGAAACTCATATGTATAGCCAAAAAAAGTCTAAAGATACGAAAATCAAAACAATGATAACTACAGAACTTGAGTACAGTTATTAGTTCTTATGCTTAACGACTAAACTATAATGACAATCCAAAAAGCATTCATTAACAATAAACTACAGCAAATGACTAGTCTCTGGCAAAAAGCAAGCTAAGAAATGGAAATGGGACAACAAAAAAAAGGGCTTTTGACAAAAATGATAGTTAAGACAGCTATAAGATTGAGAAGTACAAGGAGCAGAATACCTGCAGTGTTCTGATTCTGATTTCTGAGATGGTCTCAGGTGCAATAGCTGGTCTCAGGTGCAAAATTATAACCAATCAGCAAAATGAAGCATGGTAATTATAACCCATTAAATCCAAAGGAGATATACCTTGGTACTAGAATTGTATAAAAGGAGATATACTTTAGTTAGAAATACAAAGGAGATAGTCATATAAATAAATCCAAAAGATTACAACTTAGTAGATATTTTGATAAAAATTAAGAAAAACAGAAGGACAAGGACATATTCAAATGGCTTGAACCCTTCGCACTTGGTACTCCTCAAACATCTTCTTAGCAAGATCATCTCTAAAATTATTCCACTCATTTGTTGACCGAGCGGTTGAAATGAAATCATCATCTTCATCTTCATCTATATCATCATTTGGCTCCGCATCAAGTAAGTCTTAGTCTACCTCATGTGGAGTATAAGTCTTGTTTCCTCCATATTTTCCTCCCTTAAGAAATTATGGAGAATAAAACAATCATTGATGATTCTAATTTGAGTCTTTTTATCAAAGAAACTAGGATCCCTAAGTATAGCCCAATGTTGTTTTAATAGTCCAAATGCCCTTTCAATTGTATTCAGACGAGTGACGCAAGTTAAAAAGCTCTTTGTAGTTCGTGAGAGTGTTTCCTCGCCACAAATTCAAGTGGTACCGAGTACCTTTGTAAGGAGCTAAGAAACCTTCACCATTAGTAAAGCCTAAATCCACAAGAAAATATCTATCTGCATCATAGAAATTTAACATTACCCTTTTGGATTTAATACGTCGGTAACTAATTATAAGACAATAAGTTATAAAGTCTTACTTCTTGGTACTTTTAGACCATTGGGCCTCTGGAGAGCATCACGAAGGACACGAGGGTCTGATGCGGATCCTTCCCAACCAGGTAAAACATATGTGAAACAAAGGTTTGGATCACATGAAGCTAGCACATTGGTGCTAATGTCCCCCTTCCTATCTCGATAACAACCTCTATCTTCAACGGGGACCATCATATCAATGTGTGTCCCATCAAGAGCTCCAAGAACTCCCTCAAACCACTTCCACTTGTTATCCCTGTCATAGCTAATACTTTGGTCAACTGGTTTGATATAATACTTTCCTATTTTGAGCATAGATCGAAGGACCACATGAAATTGGCGGCTTATAGTCTCTCTTGAACGAGCAAAGAGGGCTTGCATTGTTCTATTCTTCAAATCATGTGCAAGGACATGAAGAAACAATGCAACTATTTCTTTTACGGTGACATTTCTTGTAGTCATTAGGTCCCCCTTTGATTGTAATGTATGACACAACTTCTCAAAACAACGTATGTCGAGACGCAATTGCTCACGACATATTCTATTAAACCTCAAAGTATTCATCCATGTAGCTCTTGTTTGTGCACGCTCACGCTCATTCCATGTTACTTCATTCACCCTATATCGTTGACCATACCAAGCCCCCACAACTACTATAATAAAACCTATAACCAGGGTAACTAACTCTAGATCTTCATCATTGTCCCTTACACGTTTCCTTGACTCTTGTATACTCACTTCATCCGACATATTTCAAACTTCTGTGTAACATATCAAGTATCATATGACATTGAAGCATAAACCAACCATATTCATAAACCTAACTGAACTTTTAAGTTGTAAAGCGAGAAATCTATATAACATTATTATTAATCATTATCGGTCTATGCAGTTAATGGCTCCTCACTTTTCTATCTTGCACTATAAACATAGAATGTCAACCATAGTTTTCCTGCGATTTCCTTGTGAACACGCACATAAATACTATAGATAATTACCCTAAGATAGCCTGAATAGAGCCTGTATGACATCAAATTGTCAAAAAGTTTATGAATCCCAGAACAAAAGTTTGTGAGTTAAGTTGAATCCAGAAGAAAAAAACTATCAAATTTCACATTCAATTGAACAATCTATGAAAGGTCCTCGAGATAATCTCTAAGACATCTGAATGGTGCTGCATAACGTAAATAACCTAATTTGCGATTTCCGCACCACAACGAAAACTTAAAAACCCTAATTTACAAAAGTAACTCGATTTTAACCAGCAATTTCTCAATCGTCAGCGAATATTCTTTGAAATCATCAATTATTGAAAAATAGAAGTGAAGGAACATGCAAATAAGCATACTGAACAAGATGAATCAGCAAATTCGAGCAAATAAATTACAATAAAGTTGGATATTCTGTTAATTAGATTTCAGGAGAAGAAAATTTTAACATATGCAGAAAAAATCGTCCTTCAGATAGAGAAATCGAGCTCAAAAAAGCTCCGATGGAGGAGAGAGAAGACGAGCGCAGAGAGAGAAATAGGAATGTCGTGGTATTTTAGGGGAGAAGAGATGGAGTTTGGATTTGAAATGAGAGTATTTTACTTTGGATTTGAAATTACATGGGCTGAGGTATGTTTAATATGGTAAGGAATTGGCCCAAATCTAATTCTAATTATTATGAATTGCCAAACATGTGAATTGGCCCAATTACAGCATTTCAAATCAAATGCTCATATCCAAATCGGCCATTAGTTAGGTTGAGATGATATTCCTCCCTTTAGCATGAGCTAATTCCTAGATTAGATAAAAAATGGTGAATCATTTATTCTTTGCCAAACTACTTACTGCCAGTATGTTGCTTCTGTTGGGGAAAATAAATATGTTTCTTCTTTGGAAGCTGAGAAGCATGAACTTCAAATAGAAGTGCTAGAAAACTTGATTACAAGTTACTTTTCTAAATAAAATTAATTAGGACCCCAACATCTCAAATACATGACTTTTCTAAGAGACTCTTCAGAGTTTAGAATCATTCAATTTCTGGTCCCTAATAATTAGTGGGTTGTCAATTTTGATCTAAGAAAGAAGAGAAATCCCGTTTTCATGTTCATTTCGTTCACCAAAATTAAGTGAATTTAGTTGTTTCTCTTCATTCCAATTCAATCTTTTTGAGTGAAATCAAATCTGTCTGAGCCCGATGACTGATCTGAAATCAATGATATTTCTTGATTATAAACCATTTTTTCTTCTAATAATTCTTTTCAATTACTCCATTCATCAAATTACCAAATCCAGCTATCCAAAAGCATAATTACAAACATTTAAAGATTAGAGCTAATGCAGAGACCCAAAATCTTGATTGAAGACTATTTATATTGCAATACTATAGTCTATACAGTTAATTAATACAATACAATAAGAAAATTGGACAGTCCTTAAATAAAATTAATTAGGACCCCAACAACTCAAATACACGACTTTCCTTAGAGACTCTTCAGAAACATTCAATTTCTGGTCCCAAAAATTCTGGGAAATAACAGAGGAAGTTGACCCAGAAAGATTTTTGGCTTGAGAATAAGATCTAACATTATTTTTGGCATGATTTTGAAGAGATCTTATTGTATAATTCCATCTTGCAAAACCTTGATCTTTCATCCCTTCAATTGCTGCCATTAAATCCTTGAAATCACTGTACTCATTTTTTTTGGGTATATAACTTAGGAATAATCTTTTTTTGAGGGGATAACTTAGGAATTTATAATAGAGTTTAGAACTTTGATTTGTGTTTTGAGAATGGTTGATTAAGAAATGGGTTGGTTGAGGGGAGTTATATAGAGGAGAGAGAATTGAGTTGGTTGTATACCGAAGGAAATGAACCCTGGTTTCTTGGATTTGGGGGATTGTGGTAAAAGACAAGGACAAGGTATGGGACAATTAAATTAAAGTAAGAGTGTACTAAAAAAAAATACTTAGAAGCAGAAGGAACTCATTTTTTTTTTTGGGTATGAAACTTAGAATTTTTTTATAGAGTTTAGAACTTGGATTGTATTTTGAGGATATATTGTTTGAAAGTTTAATGCTGAAGAAACTTTGATGGCCTGGAATGAGCTTTATAAAGAGAGGAGAGAGAATTAAATTTGAGTGATAGAGTTGATAAGTTATGGTGATTTGCTGGTTGTTTGTGTAAAAACAGAAGGAATGGAGCCCCTGGTATTTTTTTTGGGGTAAAAGACAAAGTGAGGTCCATCAAAAGTATGGGACACAGTTGAAGTGAGAGTGAGTACTAAAGATTAAGTTTAGCCCTATGAAGAATTGAGCACTTAGATGCAGCTAAAAGAGGTGCACTGAATTTGGAGAAATAGCACAAAATATTCTAAGAAATGTGGGTTGGGAAAAACTTTGTGTACCCACTAGAAATAGACATTAATAATTAGTGGAGTCCAACTCAGTAAAATTAATTACATTTTAATTGTCTATTTCTAATGGGTAGTCTACTTAGTGGGTAGATGTGGCAACCTCCATGTGGGTTGAGGAAAAATGACAACTTTGGATGGTATATAGACATATAGTACAGTTACATAAAAAAAAGGCAGTTGGATTAGTCCAAATCATTGGTGATGTATGTATATAATTATATAGACGCAAATTATTCCCTTGAGAGAAGGCCCTAACTTCTTATAATGTACTGCAAAAAAAATATATAGATGCAAATTATTGAGCTCCTTGTGTATAATATTGCAATAAGCGTACTTTGTAGGCGACAATAGCGCATTTGTAGGCTACAACTAATTGTTCTGTGAATTAAAAGTTTCATGTCAGTCTAAATTATAATTAAAATTCATCTATTATATGAGCAATAAGATAATATTTATTTTTAGTTACGTTAATACTTATAAATTTTATAGTAATCTTTTGAAATTGAATTTTTTATTTCTTTTGCTTCATTTGTTTAAACTTTTTGCCACACTATTATTTTTAGTGCTTGTTTGGTTGACATAAAAAATATGAATTTAAAAAAAAAAAAAGCTACAGTTTTTTATTTGACAAAAATATAGATAATTCTACTTCCCACTAAATGGAGGAACTAATTTACCTGCTCCACCAGTAAGTATTTAAGTAAAACTTCTCATTCTGAATTTTCACTTTCCACACCCGCAAACAACTTTTGTGCACTTCTCATGAGATAAAAGTTTTTTTTGACACTGATATAAGAATTTATATAACCATACGACCACTTAATTTCCTTAGGATTAATATGAACTTTTTCATATGTCTAAAATTGCTTACTTGAAACTAAGTGCTTGTTTGTTTACATGGAAAATAAATTCCTATGGAGAGTTTTATATCATGAGAAGCTACTTTTTTTAAGGTAAAAAAAGAAAAGTTAGGACACCATTTACTCAATGCAGTCATGAGAAGCTACTTACCTTATGCAAATCCTATAAATTCTTTTTATAGATGGACACCTAGCTTGTTCAAAAAGTCTTGGTGGTGAATAAATGGGATAAAGGAAAAACAAAGTATTTATTATTATATATTTATAGTAATTGTTTAATCATACGTAATAGTGTATTTGGTTGAAAGAACAAGACATTTCAAATTCAAACCACTAATTTTGAAAAAGCTGATGGAGGGGCGAAAACCCCCTTAATGTTGCGTTTTGCCTTTTCTTTTATTTATTTTCCGTTGCCAAAAACTTTGAAAAAGCTAGTGAAATGAGCATTTTAGTGAGAGAGGATTGGAAATATTAAGATGAAACAACATTCAGCTAAAAATCCATCAGATAATGATTCTATTTTCTTTTTTTTTTTATTTGTTCGTATTGTGTCTGCTTTCAAGATAGTTGCATGCAACCTTCACTACTCCACTCATATAACTCTTTTTACTCAACTAACTTGCCGCCGAGAAGAAACATGCTATTCGAATGATTGGAAAGCCTCTAAGGGTCCGAACACGCCGAGAATCGGCGAAAGATCTTTGGATAAAGTTGTTGGCCCGAAGAGTGAGGCTGATCCATAACATCAACTTACCAAACACTCTTATGCAAACAACTAATACAATTAGCTAATCGAAAGTGCTAATATAATAAACTCACAAGTATTGTAAATCCCCTAATTGCCAAACATGTTCCATCATGTACATCCTGATAATGCAAGAATACGATTATTTAAGGAAATGTCCTTTATCATATAGTCCCTCGAGGAACAATCCTTCATCAGATGTCCCTTGCTTGAGGCACAATTACCAAAGACTAAAAAAGCCACTATCAGTAGTGGCATTCTAAGAGAAAGACACGTTTGTACTCACCATTTGATTCGGTTACTCAGCTCCTGGGCACCCAATTACGGTCCCTGCTTGTTCTACCTCAAGCCCCCACATATTTAGCCTCCTATATATAAGTACATAACCAGCCAACAAACTATCATCATTCTTATTGAAAAATCTCCATCTTCAAGTTTTTTAGATCTCTTTCTCTTTCAAGTGTATTTTCACTCAATAGTTTTTTCAAGTTTTTGAGGTAAAAAAAGGATGAACACCACAAAAACTCGGGTAGTAGCAGCAAGCGTTGCAGCTGTTGAGGGCTTAAAATTAGATCAAAGGTTTTCAAGGTGGAATTACCCAATTAGGTCCCTTCAACAACATGTTATGAACAACATCCAATCATGTTCTCAAGCTAAAAGATTCTCTTCATCAACCTCAAGTATATTATGCATAAAGAAATCTGAGGAATCTCTTAAGAATGTTATGTATTTGAATTGTTGGGGTCCCAATTGAAAATCAAAAGTTCTATATCTCTAAATTGTGTATGAAATTTTTTGGGGTGTATTCTCTATGTTAATGTGGATTGTGGAAAACTTACATGAATGAATAAAATCGGTGCATATAGTTTTACGACAGTTTTCGCTCATGTAACAAATTGTATGCACAAATAAACAAAGACACTTACTTAGCATACATGATACTAGCCTCTAATAATATGCTTCCTTTAAGTTGGTGCATGCAAGTCCTAAGTGCTCACCTATAGTATAGTAGACAAAGGATTATTGTAGATCAAACACTTTGATGAGAATATGCAACTCGAAAATTCATATGAATATGAAAAGAGGTCATATTAGGCGCCTGCAGATTAACACATACATATATGATCCATATGAATATCTTTTTATCAACCATGAAATATAAGATTAATCGCTATGTGCGCAAAGCAACTAATTAGTTATTACACACAACAAACTAATAGAAAAATATATAGGTTTACTAATAGAATTAAGTGGTTAGACTGCAGATATACAACCTCGACTCTAGTAAAAAAAAGTAGAAAGAAAAAATAATCACAATATATGTAGTTAATCAATTGGAACAACATAATAAGAAAATTATTATCGCAAATAATATGGACAAAAGTGGTAAATAAAATATCATTGAGTTGGATTCGCTTATTACTATTTCCTATCTCTAATTAATGGATAGAGGTTAGAATATCCATGGTGTAGATAAAAAGTTTCTTTCACGAGCAACAAATTAAGTCTTACTTTATAAAAAGTGTAACTTGCTTGAGAGTTGCAACAATAAGATCATATTCGATAACAGAGGCTAGTTTAACCTTTCAATTTTTGAAGAAATTTTGAGTTTGATTTTACTATTTATTTGAAAAAATTCGTCAATTGATATCAAATTTTATTATACATCCGCGTGTACCGTGAGCATGGTACACCAAAGACTATTTTTTTGTTCATTGCTCATTTGACATAATCTTAATGAGCAAAATGTACTAAAAAGGAGAGTTCCAAATGAGCAAAAATTAGTCTTAGGTGAACCAGGCACAAGGTACACCCGGATGTATGATGAATAAACTCCATTTGATACAATTGTTGTCGCTAATTGGCATTAATCCAATTACAGGAAGAAATATGTTTATCCCGTTGCTAATGGAGTGATGGAAAAAGGGGTGAAATTGTTCCATAGAAAATTGAAAGGAAAAATAAAAACAATATTGCACTTGTCAAGTTAGAGTTTGAAAGTTGCATATTTGGACTATTAAACTTGAAAGAATTGAGGAAGAAGATGGAAAGTTGAAAGAGGGGTTGAAAAAAAATTGAGAGAGAATGATAGAGTTTCCATGAATTCAGGCTAGAGAATTTTTGAGAGCAAGAACTAATCAATCCATTTTTCACATATCAACAAGTACATATGCAACTTTTAGGCAGGGTCTACTTCTACTGGTGTTGGATTCTACTTGCCTAAGTGGCTGATCTTAGCTTGTTAGCCGCTGTCTCATTTCGTATACTGATAACGTTTTCTCTTTCTTAGCGCTCCGCTATCCACTTTATTCTCCAAATGTGCGCATTGGAACTCTGGTTACGCGGCTTTCTCTTATAGGTATAGGGGTCCATTTTCTATGACTTGACTCAGCTTGACCTACTTGACTCAGCGTGTAACACCCCGTAATTTTCACTCTTTATTTTTGGTGTTAGTTTATTTTAAAATGATATTCTTTTCGTAAAGAAAATAAATAATTTATTATTTTTCTCTAGATCAATGATTTTTATTCTTTATAATTTGGGAGCCGAATTAATATTTTATTATATGGTGTGTTAATGTGTGCATTATATTTATATTTATAATATAATTCATTAGAATTATTTTCATTATTAAGTATTTTCAAAGTTTAGGCGCGATTTAGGAATTAATCGTTTTATCGCGTAACGGGATTTCGGAGCATGGATCATTGTTGAATTGGGCCGAAAGTTTTGTGTGGGTGTTGGGCTTGGGGCAGCCGGCCAAGTGAAGGATTAAGGGGAGCCTTCTCCTTTTCTTTTCTCTTTTGTTTTTCTCATGACTCTTTGTTGCTTTGTAACCTCCCTAATTATTCTCCTTCATTAAAACCCTTTATTTCAACCATTAAACATCCATAAAATTCTGATTTTTATTCAAAAGAAGTTCAGCAGCATCATTCTCATTTAACCCCCCACCGTTTCAAGAAAAGAAAGAGAGAAAAGGAAGAGCAAAAGAATAGAAAGTTCAACCCGGTTTTTCCTGTCGCACCTTCACGAAAATAACCGTAGCCGGAGATCTAACCGTTAGATCGTCTTTAAATTTGGACACAACGTTTATAACGTCTTGTTCTACATTCTGACCAGAGCGATTTAGAATCTAAGCTTTTAATCATCGGGAATCGTGGTCGTAACAGAGCAGTACGAAACAAGAGTTTTCAACGTTCAAGAAGAAATGCCTAGTGTCTTGTTGCTACAATTCTCGTTCGTTATGCCTTGGGGTTAGAAGAGGATTTGGATTGCATGTTTAACTCGTGATTGTCTCTTTAGACTCAGCTCTCCTCCCGACGATCCAGGTAACTAGTTGTTATCTTAGAACCATAGTGATTAGGGTATTATTCGGTATTAGATTACTACGTTAGGAATTGTTTAAAATACTTTTTGAATGAGATTTTTGACGAAATTTGACATGAACATACGTGACACATGCTATGAGAATACTGTGTAGAGAAAAATAATTTTTGCATGATTTTTAATATTTATTTGATTTAATTAGTATTTTGTGTGTTTTAGGCTAGATTTCATAATAATTATTTAACGACTGTTAAAATTGATGAAATCATTTTTCTTAGATCATGTTACATGCGTATAATGTATTCCATGCCGTAGAAAATTTTTTACCTACTGTTTACTGTTTTAATTAATTGATATATCTGCTTTTGTAATTTCTGTTCTGTCAGTATTTAATTCATGAAAATTATTTGTAGAGGCATAAAAATTAATTTACTTGAATAATATGTATTTACGTGAGTTTTTACATGTTACGTAAATTCTTGGTAATTTTTGGGCGTCTGTTAATATTTTTAATTATTATAATGGCTTATTTGAGGAATCTGTATATTAACTGTTAAAAATACTTTTGTAGTCCGAAAATTATAAATAAAAATTGTACCATGTCAGTAGAGCCATTAGGGTCGTATGATAATTTTTGTATGATTTTACCGCTCGAAATTATTAGTTTAATAATTATTATGGTGTTTTTGTTGTGAAATTGAGGATACACTTTTAAATTATTTGAGGGCTTGTAAATCAGAAATAAATCATAATTTAATATATTCTGGGTTGCTTATTTTCAGTAGTATACAGTATGCATCATTTGGGTAGCCACATGTTTAGGTTTGATTTATGAAATAAAATGATTTAATTGTTATTACTCTTTTAATGAATATGATTTAGAGTTAATTGGTGATGTATTTGTGATTGAGTGTGGTTGCTGTAAAAAAAACCAGTATAATATCATTGATGATGTTTAGAGATGATTAAGTTTTATTGTGGGAGATATTTGTTGAAAATTTGTAAGTGATTTATTTTGAGGATTTTTGAAGAATTACTTTTGATGAATTATGGGTATAAGGCCGGGTGGCATCCCTTTTGACAAATATTTTTTTTTAGATGGATGATACTTTGATGATATTTATGATTTTATTTTGAGATAAGAACATCCGGTGGGATAGATGTAGTACCCGGTGAAGAACATGCCAACCACCTGGTTTGCGAACTAGGGGTACACCTGGGTTAATTGTTGTCGTCCGAGAGTCAGGGAGTTCTGCGTGTTCTACCCTGCATCGGGAGTTTGGCCATTCTTAGACACAGGCAGTGGGGAACGTAAGCCCATAGACTGACCTGGAGATTGCGATCTGACAAACCTTAGGAAGTGATTTGCGAATCACTAGCGTTCGGTTTCTGTCTCAGACACTTGTTTTACCTATACTTTTATTTTTCTAAAAGTACTCTTGAGATGATTTATTTATTTTTTTATCCAACTCACTTGCTATTTATTATTCATTTGCGTTATTTGTGAGTTATATGGAAGTGGATGCATATTGTAGTTAACTTGACTTAATTATTTCCTTTCTTATTAATCTATGTCTGAATCGTACTTTGATTGTTTTTGTTCTGGGAGAACTGCTAGTTACTCCCCACTGATTGTGGATATTTGTTGTATATTTTGCAGGTTTTGTTGATGGGGATTTTCTTTGATTTTGGGCTCGGGTTGAGATGCGAGAAATAATCTATTAGGGGTTTTAGTTCTAGACTTCTCTTTAGTTTGAGATAGTTTTCTCATTTTGATTTTAATCTAAGTAATTAATTTACTTATAGTATTTACTTATGTTTGTTTTTATCACTTAGTTATTTAAACACTATTCTTGTAGTAGTGACATTCCCAGAAGACGATGTTTCCGCCATCGTCCAATTAAATATATTATTATTTCTTTCTTTTCGGTCTTTGAAATTCTGGGGTGTCACAGTTGGTATCAGAGCAAAATAATCCTAAACTCTGAAAAAGAGTTGCTAATGATTCTTTAGAATTATTAGTTAGCCATAGGATATAAAATTTGTGTAGAATTAAGTTTAGTTGTTCACTATAATGAGAGTGTTATGGGTAGAGTAAGTAAAGGGAAGCCTTATGGGAATGTGATATGCTCTCATGCTTATGGAGCATATGTTATATGTATAGTTATTTGTATTATTGGTGGAATTAGTCTACCAAGTTTGCTAATCTTATTTGCAGGGCCTCTTACATGAAATTTATTTTCTCTTTTATCAGAGTGCGCAGCGAAAGCGAAGTAATTTATCGCCTTCTCGGTTTAGTTGAGTGTTTAATTTGTTTTGTGTTTTGCAATTTAGAAATAAGCTTTAATTTTATTTTAATATAGTCTTGTGTGTTGCATTGCATTTATTTTATTTGCTAGTTGCTTGATAGTATATGTTATTATGTGAGACAGTATATATTTTCTGTTCTTTTTCAATTAAGTTTTGTTTATTATGTGAGTAATACGTATCTGTTTTATTATTTACAAAACTTTCTAGTTTAAATTTATATTCCAAATTATATTTTAGATCTTTGAACTTAATAAATTTCATACCTATATTAGAGTTATTTTATGACTTTTAAATTTTCCTACTGTTAATATTTTGATATACTCTTTTGAAAAACGTTTAATTTCAATTGTTTTATAATGGTTTGGAATAAGAAAGGGGTTTTGAAATTGTCTTTCAAGATATTCTTCAAATTTCTCTTACCGTCTTTGACCATCTATATTTATAAATATTTTCCTTTTAATATTTTTATTTTTCATGTTAATCCTTATTTAGCCTTTAATTATGGTAATAAGTTTTGTAGTCTTTGAAAATAAAAGTACCCTAATGAGTTGTTTTGGTGTTAGTTTGAAAAGTAGATGTAAACTATTTTGTTTTAAAGGTTAGCATTCAACAACTTTTATTTTACTTACTAATTTACTTTTCTTATTAGCATTATTTTTTTCGAACTCAAATGCGTGAAAGGATCTCGTTTACTATTTGTTGTTCTTGTTTAAATATTTAGTGCTTTCTCATTTCAAAGCAAAATTTTGGTTGTTTTCAATACTTCTTATTTAATTCTTTGGTTTTGACTGATCTGTTTTATATTCTTTGAAAATGAAATTTATATACTCAGTCTAAATTTTAAACTTGTTTGAGTTGATATTAAGTCATAATGGGTGATTCCTTTGACTTGTATGTCAATTTGATAAGTCTAAATTTTAAACTTGTTTGAGTTGATATTGAGTCATAATGGGTGATTCCTGTGACTTGTATGTCAATTTGATAAGTTGACACATTTTTATCTGTTTTGATTTAATTTCTTTTTTTTCAGTTGACATTAAGTTTATATTGGGTGATTCCAGTAAACTCTAATGTTGATTTGATAGGAAGGCTTTCAAATATTGTTTTGTTGATACTAGGTTGCAATGGGTGGTTCCATGCACATTTGTGTCGACTTGGCAAATTTTATAATTGTTGTTAATAATTTATTACTTTATCGCCTATTTATTATTAGTGTTTCGTCGTTGTGAAATTTATTTTAAAGTTTTCATTTTCTTTTGCGAACTTTAATTTTCATATATATGTTTAGGAGGCGTACGCTCTTATAACATATGTCATGAGTTGTGTTCGTAAGTGCTATTTTAATAAAGCAGCTACCTACTCTTTATTAAAGTGCTCTTATCTCTTTAAGTGGAGTATAAGCCCGTGTGGTTACCTCTATTTAAATTGGTTTGGCTATCTATTTACGAACTTTTTCTTCTTCGTTTCTTTTCTAAAAATATTTATGTATGATCGGGTTTATTCTTTTATAATTTTACGTAACTATTTATTTCTGTTTCTTTTACAAAATTACCTATAGTTTATTGTGCAAAATTTTCACCTTAAACTTTCAAATACTTGTCTTTGGTTCTTTCACATTTTATAAAATGATTGTTGTTACTGTGCTTCTTTACTATACAACTCTTTTGGTCTTCCAAAATAAAATATATATTATTTGAGTTATCAAATTTCTATACCTGCAAAGTTGTTTACTTATTAACTAAAATCCATCGATTTCTGTTTTCTTAATGTTCTTTATCTGGAGTATTTTCTTTTGTCTCTTGGTTGTTTTGAAGTTTTGAGGACGAAACTCTTTTAAGGGGGAGTGTTTGTAACACCCCGTAATTTTCACTCTTTATTTTTGGTGTTAGTTTATTTTAAAATGATATTCTTTTCGTAAAGAAAATAAATAATTTATTATTTTTCTCTAGATCAATGATTTTTATTCTTTATAATTTGGGAGCCGAATTAATATTTTATTATATGGTGTGTTAATGTGTGCATTATATTTATATTTATAATATAATTCATTAGAATTATTTTCATTATTAAGTATTTTTAAAGTTTAGACGCGATTTAGGAATTAATCGTTTTATCGCGTAACGGGCTTTCGGAGCATGGATCATTGTTGAATTGGGCCGAAAGTTTTGTGTGGGTGTTGGGCTTGGGGCAGCCGGCCAAGTGAAGGATTAAGGGGAGCCTTCTCCTTTTCTTTTCTCTTTTGTTTTTCTCATGACTCTTTGTTGCTTTGTAACCTCCCTAATTATTCTCCTTCATTAAAACCCTTTATTTCAACCATTAAACATCCATAAAATTATGATTTTTATTCAAAAGAAGTTCAGCAGCATCATTCTCATTTAACCCCCCACCGTTTCAAGAAAAGAAAGAGAGAAAAGGAAGAGCAAAAGAATAGAAAGTTCAACCCGGTTTTTCCTGTCGCACCTTCACGAAAATAACCGTAGCCGGAGATCTAACCGTTAGATCGTCTTTAAATTTGGACACAACGTTTATAACGTCTTGTTCTACATTCTGACCAGAGCGATTTAGAATCTAAGCATTTAATCATCGGGAATCGTGGTCGTAACAGAGCAGTACGAAACAAGAGTTTTCAACGTTCAAGAAGAAATGCCTAGTGTCTTGTTGCTACAATTCTCGTTCGTTATGCCTTGGGGTTAGAAGAGGATTTGGATTGCATGTTTAACTCGTGATTGTCTCTTTAGACTCAGCTCTCCTCCCGACGATCCAGGTAACTAGTTGTTATCTTAGAACCATAGTGATTAGGGTATTATTCGGTATTAGATTACTACGTTAGGAATTGTTTAAAATACTTTTTGAATGAGATTTTTGACGAAATTTGACATGAACATACATGACACATGCTATGAGAATACTGTGTAAAGAAAAATAATTTTTGCATGATTTTTAATATTTATTTGATTTAATTAGTATTTTGTGTGTTTTAGGCTAGATTTCATAATAATTATTTAACGACTGTTAAAATTGATGAAATCATTTTTCTTAGATCATGTTACATGCGTATAATGTATTCCATGCTGTAGAACAATTTTTACCTACTGTTTACTGTTTTAATTAATTGATATATCTGCTTTTGTAATTTCTGTTCTGTCAGTAATTAATTCATGAAAATTATTTGTAGAGGTATAAAAATTAATTTACTTGAATAATATGTATTTCCGTGAGTTTTTACATGTTATGTAAATTCTTGGTAATTTTTGGGCGTCTGTTTATATTTTTAATTATTATAATGGCTTATTTGAGGAATCTGTATATTAACTGTTAAAAATACTTTTGGAGTCCGAAAATTATAAATAAAAATTGTACCATGTCAGTAGAGCCATTAGGGTCGTACGATAATTTTTGTATGATTTTAATGCTCGAAATTATTAGTTTAATAATTATTATGGTGTTTTTGTTGTGAAATTGAGGATACACTTTTAAATTATTTGAGGGCTTGTAAATCAGAAATAAATCATAATTTAATATATTCTGGGTTGCTGATTTTCAGTAGTATACAGTATGCATCATTTGGGTAGCCACATGTTTAGGTTTGATTTATGAAATAAAATGATTTAATTGTTATTACTCTTTTAATGAATATGATTTAGAGTTAATTGGTGATGTATTTGTGATTGAGTGTGGTTGCTGTAAAAAAAACCAGTATAATATCATTGATGATGTTTAGAGATGATTAAGTTTTATTGTGGGAGATATTTGTTGAAAATTTGTAAGTGATTTATTTTGAGGATTTTTGAAGAATTACTTTTGATGAATTATGGGTATAAGGCCGGGTGGCATCCCTTTTGACAAATATTTTTTTTTAGATGGATGATACTTTGATGATATTTATGATTTTATTTTGAGATAAGAACATCCGGTGGGATAGATGTAGTACCCGGTGAAGAACATGCCAACCACCTAGTTTGCGAACTAGGGGTACACCTGGGTTAATTGTTGTCGTCCGAGAGTCAGGGAGTTCTGCGTGTTCTACCCTGCATCGGGAGTTTGGCCATTCTTAGACACAGACAGTGGGGAACGTAAGCCCATAGACTGACCTGGAGATTGCGATCTGACAAACCTTAGGAAGTGATTTGCGAATCACTAGCGTTCGGTTCGTCTCGGACACTTGTTTTACCTATACTTTTATTTTTCTAAAAGTACTCTTGAGATGATTTATTTATTTTTTTATCCAACTCACTTGCTATTTATTATTCATTTGCGTTATTTGTGAGTTATATGGAAGTGGATGCATATTGTAGTTAACTTGACTTAATTATTTCCTTTCTTATTAATCTATGTCTGAATCGTACTTTGATTGCTTTTGTTACGGGAGAACTGCTAGTTACCCCCACCGATTGTGGATATTTGTTGTATATTTTGCGGGTTTTGTTGATGGGGATTTTCTTTGATTTTGGGCTCGGGTTGAGATGCGAGAAATAATCTATTAGGGGTTTTAGTTCTAGACTTCTCTTTAGTTTGAGATAGTTTTCTCATTTTGATTTTAATCTAAGTAATTAATTTACTTATAGTATTTACTTATGTTTGTTTTTATCACTTAGTTATTTAAACACTATTCTTGTAGTAGTGACATTCCCAGAAGACGATGTTTCCGCCATCGTCCTATTAAATATATTATTATTTCTTTCTTTTCGGTCTTTGAAATTCTGGGGTGTTACACAGCGGTTAGAGTATCGCTTTCATACGGCGAGAGTCATTGGGTCAAATCCAATAGTAGGTAAAATCGGCCGAAACCCCTGCTTTTGCCAGCATGACAGCAAGGCTGTCACTTTTCTACTGTCTCCGGGGATAATCTTGACAACTTTATACACTGCTGATACATATTGAGAAGAATACTATGCTTGATGCTTTAGGGCTTGGGGGAACTTCCTTTCACTGGGCTCTTTCTACAAAGAGACTCCCGCAATATAGGCCACTGGTTGAAAGTGGAAAGAATTAAGGACCTCTATGTTCTTGTCCTATTGAGGGGGGGGGGCTCGCCTCCCTGTTGATAAAAAGTAGTTTGGAGTCAAAATCTTCATACTCTCAAAGAAAGTCATTCATCTATTGAAGGCGTAGAGTTTTTTTGTGGACTGGAAATGACTCCTTACCAAAGAGAGCCCTAATCTCATGGGAAAGAGTATGATGTCCTACTAGTGCAGGGTGTCTTGACTAGCGGAACAAGCATTTGTAAACATCTCTGGGTCCTTGAGAAAAGACTGTGGCTGGGTCCATACCTACTATCTGAAGCAGTAAGAAATTGACTAGGCTACAATCCAAGTTGGGTCATCAGGATAATCCTAAGTGCCAGGAAGTCTTTCCAGGACTGATCATCTTAACTCTACCAGGCATAACTGCTAGAATCAAGAAGGTCAAGTGAGAGAAGTCGAATTGGTAAGAAAATAAAATAAAGAAGGAAAATTTGTCATATCCTATCTTATAAAAATATTTTTTTGTGAAACCTATCTATTAAAAAAATGTTAAGAAATTATCTTTAAAGTAAACATGTGTTGTAAAAAGCTACCTTTGCCCGGATTTCAATTGTTGACCGTCTTTTTCGGCGTTGGCCTTTATTTTTTTCCTTTTATTTTTCACCTTTTTTCTCTTATTTTGACCGGAATTTTTTCAAGCAACCATATTCTCATACCAATTTATAATGAAGATTATGAATAAAACGGAGAAAAAGGAAGGGAAAAAGCAAAAAAAAAAATGTCAACAACGAAAATATTAGTCAGCTACTAAAATCCGACCAAAGTTAACTTTTAACAAATTTTTAATTAAAATATAGCTTTACAACATTTTCTATTATTTTTTAAGTTTTTTTCTAAATGTTTTATTACAAATTTTTTGAAAAGAAAAAGTGGGATTGGAGGTCAATTCTATACTCTATACTCCAATTATTATGGACCTTTAGATTTTCATGGTCATATTCATTTATGATCACCAATATAATACCTTTAGATTTCCATGGTCATATTCATTTATGATCACCAATATAATTTTTCATACTCCAAGCAACATTAACGACCCGTTGGTTAGTGGTACTAAATGGTGGTAATAGTAATGTTTTTTAGTGTAAATTTGTGAAGATTTTTCCAAGTTGATATCCATGGTAATGAAACTTGATATCAAAACTAGGGATGTCAACGGGTAGGATCTGGATCAGATCTTCTAGGATCCAGATCTGTTTTTCAGGCAAGGATCCAAATTCGACCCGGATCCGCTGGATAATAAAATTGAGGATCCAGATCCAATGGATCCTACGGATCTGGGTCCAAAACGGATCCTAACCTATTTTATTCAAATGACCCTAATTTTCACAATAATTAAAAAATTTAAAGAACAAAACAAAGCTGTTTAGCATCTTCATTTGTCGATGATGAAGTAAACAAGCATTCAACCTTAATATAACAAATCCAAGCATAAATGACATTATGCTTTACCCTTTTAATCGTATATTTTAGAATAACTTTTAAAAAACAGGTAAACGGATCCGGGTCCGGGTAATGATTTAGGACCCGGTCCAAATCCGTTTTTTAAAACTAGGATCCATATCCTATCCAGATCCGTAGGATCCACAATTTGAGGATCTAGATCCGCTAAAAACGAATCTGGATCCACGGATCCGGATCCCCACTAACATCCCTAGTCAAAACATGAGTTTTCCTTCATAATTTTTCATTACAACTCAATACCACCTTCCTAAGTGGTAATGGATGGTAATGAAACTTTAAGAAGAAAATAGGTGTTTTGGGATAAAGTAGCATTACCACGAATGGTCATATGGGACTGCCTTCACAAATTTACACAAGAATACCATTACTACCATTAAGTATCACTAACCAAACGGATTGTAAGGAGTAAAGTCTTAAGAGAAGTTCCATGAAAAAGAAAGACAAAAAGGTAAAACAGAAAACCATATAGAGGGTTAAATTAGTAAACAAAAAAGAAAAACAAAATCTTAGTTATCCATAACCCTTTAAAAGTGGGAAGTTCACCCAGTATTCACTTGCATAGTGCTTTGGGTGACAAAAGGTTGAAGTTTACTGTACATAAGGATGGGTGAATGTCAACCCTCCATCTCGAAGCTATCCGAGCTGCACGATTTTCACTCTCTCTCCTCAACTTCGTGGCTCTGTTGAGGTTATTACGCTAGTTTTCGCTCTCTCTCTCTCTCTTTCGATCACACACTCTCTCTCCTCTCCCCTCTCCCCTCTCACCCCCTCCCATCTCTTCTATCTCCTCCTTGTAAACTGTACTGATTTAGGGTTTGTTCAACCAAGTTGAGCAACGATATCTGTCTCTGAGTGGGGAATTGATGTTAGATTTGGATCAACAAAGCACAAAACTCCTCAATTTCACTATTTTTCAGCGAATTGATCGTTGCATTCAAGCTGTTCTTCTCACAACTCCTTATGTCGCGCTGTCGCGTATAACATCAATGGGTTCGTCATCCTTCTTCTTCATCTCTTTTGTTCTTTTGATTTTTCTATTTTTAATTTTATTTTCTGATTCCTTTCTACAAGATTCCTTCAATTTCATAGTCGAAATGATGTTTAAGGTCCGCTCTTTGTTGTTAAAAGGTATCTGATTCGAGAGTGTTGCTTCATATCTGATTTTAGGAAAAAATTTATGCTTACCATCTCTACATCTCATTCCAGCCCACCGATGTCAAGGTACTTTTCGTTTTTCTTTCTTTGATTTTTTTTTGTTGATATTTTATGAGTATAATAATGTATGAACTCCGTAAATATTTTATTTATTCTCAATCTTGTCTTAATGTTTCTTCATCAACATTCATCTTTCTCTTTCCTCCGATCTATCTTTTTTTCTCCTACTTAATTTTTTATTTGACTTTCAATTCTTTCCTTGTTTCATATTTCGCAAGCTAAGGTTAAGATCAGAACTAGCGGTAAAAATTCATGTCCACTTTCATTCCATCTTTTAGATCTACCGTGTTCTTTTAAAAAAAAATTATGTACGTATTGTGTGTTGATGGTTTGATCTCAAACAATCTACATATTTTTGGATTTATTAGGGTGTGTTTTGTAGAATTTATGTTGGAATGGGGAAGTAAAAGTAGACATTGAAGCATAGGTCATACCAAGCTTCTTGTCTCTTGGTAGTAAAGGGTTTCACATAAATGTTAGTTTGGCTTACAGGTTTTCTCACATATTTTTGGATTCATTTGATTTGATGACCTATCTTGATGTTTTAAGATTTTTTATATGTTTTTGTGCGTTGTAGAGCTAGATATGGAGCTAGGGTTTGGATTTTGGTACACTCTGTTTTGTTGAGATTCGTGGTGCGTTTTCATTGATTTTAGGCAGTGTTTGTTGACATTATTGTTGAATTAGTCGTTATCGATTTTAGCTGGTTCAATGTATTGACATTCTCGAGGTAAGCATTGTTGAATCACCATCCAGTTGGGATCCGCTCATCCTCCACCTTTTTTTTATTCATGTGTGTTTCAAGAAAACATGTCTTTTATCATAGCTACTCTAAAGGTGAATCTATCTTTCATACCAATTTATGAGGTGGCTTCACATCTTCCAAAGTACTTCCTCCGCCCCATTTTATAGTTCTCGTATTCCATTTTAGGGTGTCCCAAAATGTTGTTCCTATTTCTCTTATTTCGTTTCCATTTTTTAACATCACTTTTTAGTTTGTACCCTCTCTCTCCACCTTTTCACATGGGTTTTTGACACCCTCATTTAATGTTCCTTAACTCTCATTGGTTGGGTACAACAATAATCATTTTTTACTCTCTCTCTCCTCTTTTCACATGCCCACCCATTTAATATTCTCATTCTTTTTATTTTTATTATGACAATAATTCCAAAAAGAACAACAACTCCCCATGCAAGTACATAATAATCATTGTTTCCTTAATTCCCGTGCCCAAAATGAAAGGGGAATTATAAAATGGGACGGAGGGAGTATACTCAGTATATACAAACATTTTTATTAGTTTTAAATAAGATTGACACTTGTCTTTCTTGCTCTAATTTCTAAAATAAGTAGGAGACTTTGTGATTTTCACAAGTGTTTTCTGATCATTCAATGAAAATTGTGTCCTGCCCTCCATGATAGAGTGTAAATATGGAAACGCCTTCTTCTGTTCTCTGATTAATCTGAATACTTTGAGGTTTTGGCATGTGGTTTTGGAATTACAATAACAATTTGAGACTTTTGGATGTATACCCACCGCGAACTAGGTCAGACCCGGACAGATCAGGATTCTGACAATCAGTGCCACAGGTCGTGATTGGTCAGGTTTTGTTCAACTGGGACAATCACATTTGAATCATGGGATTGTCGGGTGCCGGACAGGTCTGAACGTTCCCTTTACACGTCGATCCATTACCGGGTATGATAGCCTGTGGACAATTTTTAACCGGGTTTGCGCAGGTCGTATTTGGGTTTTTTATACGCTTGGGTAGAGTCAAGTGTACTCGCGTTGAATCACTAATGACCTTAGTTCGATCATTGTGAAGCATCGGGTCCATTCGCTGTTGAACGCCAATTCAATTTCAGTTAACTCCTGGTCGGATCATTTAGATTTTGTTATGGATTTTGTAAACGAATTATATTATTAAAAGTATTAAGATCGACATATATATACATAGTGTGTGTCCGATATATATATATATATATATATATATATATATGGATGATAACGAAAAACTAATAAAAACACTATATTTGTTTACCGTGATGTTTAGTGTATTCTCTTAGTCAACTCTTATTCGACTAATCAACTGCGTAAAACCACTCTAATGAGTAAAGGAGTTGAATGACTCTTCATATGTTCTAATATTATATATTATAACCAACGACAATAATAACGAGTAGACGATCAATTCTAAGCTTTATATAAATGATTTATTATTATAAGCAATATGGTTGATATATAAGTTTGTAAATAGCTATGATGATAATGAGAATAATAATAATAATAAACATAAAGCGATGATGATGATAATAATAATAATACAAATAGTATAACGACTATTGATATGTTATAATACTATAACAAATGACAATCATACATTCATATGTTTACAACGACGTTTCATATTAGGCCTAAGTGATTATAATGAGGTTCATATGTTGCACAATAATAATAATGATAATAATAAATTATACGGTTTTTTCACCATATACCCCTGACAAAATATTTTTTGCACAGTATACCCTCGCAAGTTTCCAAATTCACCATATACCCTTGACGTTTTAAAAAATTTGTCAGGGGTATATGGTGAAAAAACCGTAAATTATACCCCCAAATCATTCTCCCCTATAAAAGCTAACCATAACTTATTAAAAAGTAAAATCAATAAGTTAATTGTTAACAAGTAACAACCATAAGTAAATTAGTTAACAAGTATTTACTAGTTACTAGATAGTAACTTGTTAACAACCATATAGTAACTTAACACTTAGTCAGTTACTCGGTTACTACTTACTCCCTTGTCCATAAGCATATCATTTCTCAAATCTCATTGGCCAAAAGACAATACGAGTATAATATGATCATAATTGGTGATGATGATGACTAAAGTCGATCAACACAAGCTAATACGAATATAACGTGACGGAAGCCAATGTAGGGGGATAATCATTAGGCTAAACTGGATTAGTATATAGATCAATGCATTGCATTTCGACTATATGTCGATGTATAGATAGTGTATAGATCAATGTATTGCATTTCTAGTATATATTAGTATAAACACAAACTAATACGAACGGATTAGTGTATAGATTAGTCAATATAAGTGGGTAATCATTAGGATAATCGTCCTCGAGTGTAATGCATTTCAGAAACAAAAAACATATACTTGAATTTAGACCTGGGCATGGGCCGGGCCGGGCCTGTTCACGGGCTCGGCCCGCGGGCTTGGGGAAATGGCGGGCCGGGCCGGGCCCGAGCGCGTGAGTGGCGGGCCGGGCTTGAAATTTTCAGGTTTTGTCCGCGGGCCGGGCTCGTGCCTCCTGCAGGCCTGGCCCGTGTTTTATGTTGTTTTTTTGTATTTTTGACAGTTTTAGGCTAAAAAACAAAGGAAAGGAGCGTTCGGCCCGCGGGCTCGTGCCGGTGCGGGCCAGAAATAAAATTTCTTGACCGTAGCAGGCCCACGGCCCACGGAGCGGACAACGGGCCGGGCCGGGCCTTGAACGGGCTCGTGCTGGGCCGAGCCCAAACCGGGCCGGCCCGCGTGCTGGCCCGGCCCATGCCCACCTCTACTTGAATTATTCAAATTACATATTATACTAAATGAATGTGTCAATGGTAGTTGGTAGGCTAATCAAGATAACAATTCAATATTTGAGTTAATCGTCTTTATGAGAAACGCATATTGAAACAAAAAACATCTACTTGAACTATATGTTTTAACTTGTATATATATGTGACTATAAACAAACCCTTTTAATCAGTAGGCTTAACTATTTTAGTTCGATATAATAATATTGGAATCATTCTAGCTAATTTCTATTTTAATTTCGAATGTTTATAATTTCTATTAATTTCTAATAATACTACTAATTTCTAAAGTTACTAAGCTAATAATATTAGAATTAGAAATTTAGAATACTCAAACCATAATAATATTAAAATACAGTACTTGTTTAATAGTAGTTTAGACTATTGATTTTTTTTGAGGGAAAGGCCATTGATTTTAGAAAGATGAAAATTTAACCGTTGATTAAGTTAGCAATCCATGTGATTGGCCACTCTCAATTCTCATTGGTCAAAAAACAATGTCATAGATTATGAATTAAGACCATTGATTTGAGAAAGATCAAAATCTAACCATTAAATTAATACCATTATGTTCCCTCTCTAACCCTAAACCCTCCCTCTTTCCTCCCTCTCTCTTTCCTCATTCACAGCCTCCCTCTTCAATTCATCATCCTCAATCCTCTTCCATCTCTCTCATACGTCTTCTCTCACCCTCTTTCACCACCACCACCACCACCACCACCACCACCACCACCGTCGGTCTCCTCACCAAAAAAAAAAGCAAATCCACCACCGTCAGTCTTCTCTCGTGCGAATCCAACACCACCACCATCATCAAACTAACAACGCTCGTTTGTAGATTTTCGTTCTTTTTTAGATTTTTATTTTTTTGGTAGGTGGTGGGCTTGGTTATGTAATTTGTAGATTTTTATTTTTTTTTTGTTTGTAGATTTTCCTTTTTTTGGTAGGTGGTGGGCTTGTTCTGTAATTTGTAAATTTTCTTTTCTTTTTTTTGTATATTTTCGTTTTTTTTTGGTAGGTGGTGGGCTTGGTTCGTAATTTGTAGATTTTCGTTTTGCTTTTTTTTTTTTTTTTTAATTATGATTTTCGTTTTGTTGATTTTTGGTTTGTTGAATGTGGTTGTTTTGTTGATTTTTGTAAATTATGATTTTCTTTTTGTTGAAATGTGGCTGGAATTTGGATTGCTTGAATATTGATTGTAGTTGGATATTTGTTTGAATCCGGGTTGCTTGTGTGACACAAGCCTGTAGGCAGTAGGTTTTTTTTTTTTTGACACATTATGAGCCACAACTAATCCGGTTTTCACCTTAAATACGGATCAGTTAATGGTTAACTAATCATAATTTCATATTACCTTTTACTTTTACAAAACATTAACATATTTCAACCTTATAATATAATAGTGACAAGTGTAGTTGTAGACTTGTAGTTATTTGGTTAGAAAATCACTCGGTCAAGTCATAAGTAATTAACCATAATTTTAAGTTAACTATAATTTTAGTGAAATACTCGCACCTTTCAAGTTATTATACCTTATAATAATAAGTTCAATAAAAAAAATCAAAGTAAAATTAAGTGATTAATCATAATGTTAATATATTGTTAGTTGCTATTGTTTTATTCAATATCATAAACATTTGTCTCCACTCTCCTTTACATTATATAACTTCTCACCTGATTTAGTACATAATTTCATTCAGTTTATAAAATTTTAAACAAGTACATAGCACATACGAAAATGAGAGAGCTTATTTTTTATTATAGTAATCATACAACATATGTTAAAAAAACAATACAAAACAATTGTATTCTTAAAATATCCTAAAATAACCCTTAAATTGAGAATGCAATTTGTTTTATTTATTTAATTAATTATCACATGTAAGCAATTTTATAAATTAACATATTTAAATGATTTTGTAGATATAGAAAAATAATTGAATTTTAGTAATTTTGTTGAGTTTAGTCGTCTAAATAGGTTGGTTTAAAAAATTGGATGAAATCAGGCAGATCTTATTTTATCTAATTCAACTGAATTCTAGTTTAATTCGGGTCGGTCATAAACAAATCGGGTTGAACCAGGTATTTACTGGGCCTAATCGGGTTTTGGGTTAATATCGCGTTGAGATTCGGTCAGGTTCGGGTTTGAATGCAGGTCTGTGTTGTCATGTCAAATATAATCTTGCCAGGTGCCGGTCAGGTCTGGGTAACCCCAGGTCAGGTTTCTGTCAGGTTTGATGACTGACCCTAACAGGTCGAACCAGGTTCAAGTCCAGTCCATATCAGGTTGACCCAGCGGTCAGATCTGTTTCTGACACCACTATGTATGAGTGCGTTTCTTATTGGATGAAACTTTTCAATTAAGTTTATTGTGGAGTGAACCGAGTATTAGGCTGATGAGATTGAGTCCACGGATATCAGTAATCTAGTAGTTTTATATTTCATTCTTAAAAGAGCACGATGAATAAGTAAAATTATATCTCTGGTGCTAATAGATGGCTATGGTTTGTGCAATTGTACCCTTTGATTTTTATATTGGGAAACTTTTTTGTGGTTTGATAAGGCAAAGCTGGATTATTAGGAATTGTCTCTAAAGGAAGTGAATTGTTTGTCATACTTCTTCTTCTTCTCTTTTGCTCTTCAAGTTTTTTCTCCTTTTCATGTTATTTTCTAATTTCTTTCTACAAATTCCTGAAGGTTTGTTTAGCACTACTTCAAAATTAGCTCAAAATCTATTCAAATTTCTGGGACTGAATTGAACCTAGATTCACCACTGCAAATTAAAATTAAAATTATTCTTGATATTTTTTAATTTTAGGGTTTCAATCATTATGGCTTGGAGACCACATTTATCGAAGAACTTGAAGGAGCTTCCCGTTCTTCTCTGCCAAACTTTTCTGGCAAGTGGTTAAGCTTGGTACTTACTTTATCCTGGAATTTCTGATTCTTAATGAGTTTCCCGATTATTTGTGATTTTTGTTTTCCAGTATTTGCATCTTTTTTTATTTATTCTTTTACTATGATTTTGGTGATTTTGTTTTGGGGTTTTTATTCAGTAGATTATTGGCAAAGATTTGCTGAGGTGGATCGAAAGCATAAGTGATATGCAGGTGGGTATTGCTTATTTAGTAAAGTGGGCATGTAAATATTGAGAACATGGTTTTTCAGTTTCTATGGTTTGCTTGTTTTTCTAAATTAAAAAAGAGTTCAATTTAAAAAGCTATCCCATATCACAATATATCGATGATCAAACATTAAACTATCCCATATGCAACATACTCTAATACTTCTCCCAGCGACATAGTATATTATACACATAGCTAACCCGAGCAATTAATCACCAAACAAAACTAAGACATTCAAATAGATAAAGGTAAAAACAAAAAACAAAAAACAAAAAAGGGGGTAACGCAGGAGAAAGTATGAAGCCACAAGCAAAATTAGCCGTTTGTGTCCTGGCAATAACTTCACTACTTCTCAGTGATCTCTGCTGATCCTGAGCCAATACCTCACTGCTTTCTCGACTGCGGAAGCGCAGTCATCGGATGTGCAGGAAAGTGTGTCACTGAGGGGCCATCACATATGCTCCAATGCATTACAGATTTACAGATTGTGGACAAACAAACCTTGATTGTTTGGGTCAATGCACAGGAGATATGGTACCACATACTCCAATTGCTAGCCCCACGAGCTACTATTATTAGCCATATGCTTCCTCGATGATGAAGAACAGAATATGGTATCAGATTTAAGCTTTATCATAATTATGTAACTTAAAGTTATGTTGCCTTCCAATAGGGAACAAAATAATGGGTCTCCTTATCCCTACGGATTTCCCTCCTTTTCATTGTACCCTATAATATTTAACAGTGGAAATAAAACATATTACTGCATATGTTTCTTATCGATCACTCTTACATTTGGATCATGCTTGTCCCTAGCTTCAAACAAAACTTAGTCTTTATTACTGTGATTTCTGGCCTAGCTATTATGAACTCCTTGTACAGGTTTTCCATTTGGCACTGCAAAATGAGATGGTGTTGTGCATTTTATGAGCCTTTTAGTAAAAGTTATACTTATGCTTCTTCTCTTTCCTTGTTTAATTGTTTCAGGTCATCCTGGATTCCACTAGCCTTTCAACAGAATTAATTGTAACAAATACAGACAAGAAGGCCTTTTCTTTTAACACTGCCTTGTATACGTACTTCAGGGTAAGTCTCCTGCTTAAATTGTGGAATTGGTGAAATAATGTCCTGGTAAATTTGATTTACTGTGCATATTTCTTCAGGATTTCGCTCTTTCTCAGTATTTGACGTGATGAATTGTATGTAAAAGTTAAAGAATTAAAGAACAGAACGTTCAAGTCCAAGGGTTTCAGCCTAAAAATGCCATGGCTAATAGTGGTACTCCTGGACCCACATCGGATAAGGTTGATCTTAGAATTAAGATCTGGAAATATACTTTCTGATATGATTTTTCCTTTTTCTTTCTTCTAATTGTTTGGTGTTTGTTTATTTACAGTATGATTACATTTTTAAAACTTTTACATATATAAATGTGTTGAGAGATTCGATCTTTATAAATCTGAACTTGAGAATGTTGAAGGATTTTGTCCTCGATCAAGTGTAACAAACTAAATGTATATGGACAAATTATAAAGATAATATATTCAATAATATTAGGTGACCGCAACGTTTTGCTAGAAGCCAATTGCGGTTGGTTGCACATTTAGATATTTAGGCCAACTACTAATATGTATTGGGTCCTATGAGGTCACACAATGTGACAACCCTTGGATATTACCCAAATCCATTTGTGAAATGGGTTGGGCGGTTTTTATGATTGATGGAAGAGTTGTAACTCATGAGTTTATTAGGCTCATAATGTATGACATTATGAGGCAAAATAAAGCCTCATGAATCATCTCTTTGTAACCACCCTATATAATCATATGGGGGTTACAAAGGAGATGTAAGTACATCACTTTTGGTAAGAGAAAATCTGATTTTCTTTTGCTCTCCTCTCTCCCATTCATTTGGCCATCATACACCTCAAAAGCAAGAGGATTCTTCACTCTTCCGTACTAGCATACGTGGTGATCTAAGGGTTGTTCGTGGACCAACACTAGAGGAACGGCAGTTGACGTTCTAAAGGATCTCCACTAGAAGGCTTGAGGTGGAAGTGGAATTCACGCATCAAGAGGTATATTCTACACTCTTAATAGATTCATGTTAATTTATGCAAAGATCTTGGTGTTAGATGTTTGAGTATGTGATACTCATTTTCCGCATTAAGCATCTAAATTCTTACAGTGGTATCAGTTAGCCTATTGCATAGATTAATGTGATCATGTTGATGCATGTTTTCCTTTATTTTAATTCCTTTAGGGGAGGGTATTAGCATGAGGATATTGTTTGCATGATTAAAATTGGATTTTAATCTAGTGGGAGTATAAAAGTTGTTTATACATTTTCGATACATATATAATTGTTATATTATTTCATGTTTTAGTTAAGTTGTTAATTAGAATATGATGTATATATATATATGTATGATTCATGATTTGCATGCTTTGAAGTTTTTTATGCTTAATTTGATTATGTATAATTTCATGGCATGAATTCTTGAATATGAGAGGCCAAGTATGATTTAGTTATGCATAAAAGTGTTTTAGTGTATAAAGAAAATCATACGTATTTTGATTAAAATTGCTTGAATTGAAATCGAAAAGTGGAAGCAGTGAGCTTCTCGCGAGTCGCGACTAAAATCGCGAGTCGCGACCTGTCTCGCGAGTCGCGAGAGGTGGTCTGCTTCTTCGGCTCGTCTCTCCTTCAACGGATAAAACTTTAAGATCCGTTTATCCCTTAATGCATATTAATGAGTTATTATGCATGGTATCCTATGTTAATACTTAAATGAATTAAAATTATGATGGGAGTTTCATTTTGTGACATTTAATTTTATGTTAGGATGTTAGTTTTAATGAGTTGATTAATTCTTACATGCTAGTGTTTGTGATTAAATGTCATGCAATGCTTTTATGTTTTAATATGATTAAAATATATGTGGTACCTTAGAGTGCTTATGTATGTTTCCTTTAAATTTAATAGTTGATTAAATTTGTTAGATTAATATTATAATGCTCTTGAGAGATAAATTCTAATATGATTGAATTTGTCTAAAGGTACTAACCATTTAATTTAATATGAGATTAAATTTGGTTGATGTTATTATGTTTTAAAGTTGTTGAAGCATAATAATTTATTTTAATAGTTGATTAAAACGCATGTTTTATATATATGGTATTATAATTGCATGCGGTGACTAGTATGGCCCAAACTTGGATAGAAAATACGATCTGCGTATCGTTAATGTATTTTTGTAATCTAAATACGATCTATGCATCGTTGGTATTTTTGTAATATTAGTTTAAATTTTCAAAATTATTCAAGTTGAAGTGATTCAAGGATGGAGATCCGATGTTTTTCATTTCCATGGAGCACAAGGATGTAGATCCATGGTGGTTCAAGGATGGAGGCCTTAAAGAGTAGTCTTTAGGGTTAGGGGCCATACTAGGATCACATTTTATTTTATGCATTTAAATATTGCTTTTGAATGCTTTCTAAGTTTTATTATGCATGTGATTTATTTTTGCAATGAGTTCACTAGTAATTAAATCACATAATAATTTACTTAGGTCCCTAAAGCTAATATTGGGTAATTGCTTTTCCAAATAAACATCTACTAAAATCTTGATCGTTAGTAATAGGTTCTGCCAAAGCAGAGTGTTACTTCCAATCTTGGGCTAAGTAGAGTAAATTTCCGAAATTTGCATGTTTAGTTTGGTTTGGCCCAACAAAATCATCAAAACGGTTTTGGATTTTGAAGCAAAGGGTTGGGTTTTTGTGTTTGGGTGACAAGTTCTGTCTAGGATTAGGAAGGCTTTCCCCAACGTTGTGGGTAACTTCCTTACCTGGGAACTTTCATCACCTTAGCAATCACCCATCAACTAAGAATTACAATTGTTGTAATTAGTAAAAGAGTTTACTTACCTTTTAAAATTTGGTTTTAAGTTGAGGCCAAAGTCCACTTATAAATCACGTTTGATAGGATCTTAGAATCACTTGATTCAAAAGGGACACATTTAAAATTGGACAAGTGCATAGCTTTTATTTTAAAGTGTTTAAAATTTGTTAAAAGCTATTATGATAAACATACTCATTACTTTTGCATCTTCTATGTAGATATCATGTCTGGTAACAACAATAATTCACCTTTTAACTTACATTCAATCCTTGAAAAGGATAAGTTGAACGGGAACAACTTCCTTGATTGGGAAAGGAATCTGAGAATTGTTCTTAGATCCGAAGGTCGAGAGGATGTTCTTGAAACCCCGATCCCGGTTTTAACGACCACCTCTACCGAAGCCGAGAAGGCGGCCCATAAGGCCATTGCGAAAGGTCGGTAATTGTTACTTGCCTTATGCTCGCGGCTATGGAACCAAGCCTCGCAAAAGAGGTTTGCAAGCTTGGATGCTCGCAGTATTATCCAGACAGTGAAAACCATGTTTCAAAGAAGAAGCTCCGGATAGAGAGGTATGAAACTCACAAGGCTATTCTTAAGTGTACGTTAGTCGAAGGCAAGCCGAGTCGCCACTCATGTCTTTGAAATGATTGGTTATTTCGAGACAATGGAGAGGTTGGGTTTTCCTTATAGCCAAGAGTTGGCTACTGACATCATACTACACTCACTTCATGAAGGCTTCAACCACTTTAGGTTGAACTTCAATATGAATGGGGTGTCGAAAACCCTTGCCGAGTTACATGGGATGCTCATAACTCGCCGAGCAAAACATCTCTGTTGCACCTAAGAAGGAAGTTCTTATGGTTCAAAAGGGAAAGGGTTTTAAGAAAGAATGGGCCGGGCAAGAAAAAGCAAGACAAGGGCAAGCAAGTTGCCGCTAAGGATCGCGATAAGCCACGTGCGAAGGCAAAGCCAAAGGTGGCCGCAAATGCCAAGTGCTTCCATTGTGGTCAAATTGGCCATTGGAGGCGTAATCGCCCGAAGTATCGAATGATAAGAAGTCTCGGGGCTTCTTCTTCGGGTATCTATGTCATTGACATTAATTTAGCAACATCTACTTCTTGGGTATTTGATACCGGTTGTGTTTCTCACATTACTTCGAATGTGCGGGGACTAAGAAGGAGTAGAACCTTGGCTAAAGGGGAGGTAAAACTGCGCGTTGGAAATGGTGCAAGGGTTGCGGCCGTTGCGGTTGGGACTTATAGTCTACCTTTGCCTTTCGGTTTAATATTAGAGCTTAATAAGCTGTTATTATGTTCCCGCTATTACCAAAAACATTATTTCTATTCCAGTTTTGGATAATGAAGGGTTTTCATTTACAATTGAGAAAGGTTGTTTCTCCGTTTATTTGAATTCAATGTTTTATGCCATTGCTAAAAGGTCTAGTGGTCTATATTTCCTAGACTTAGACAAAGATGTCCTTAACATAGACAGCAAAAAACATAGATCAAGTGATACTAATCCTACTTACTTATGGCATTGTCATTTAGGACATATAAACGCGAAACGCATTCGAAGTTACATAAAGATGGACTTCTAACATCTTTTGACTTTGAGCCATTTGATGTATGTGAATCATGTTTAATGGGTAAAATGACAAAGTCACCTTTTACTGGAAAGGGTGAAAGGGCCAGTGATCTATTGGGTCTAATACATACTGATGTGTGTGGACCAATGAGCACAAAAGCTAGGGGAGGGTTTGGGTACTTCATTACTTTTACTGATGATTTAAGTAGATATGGATATGTCTATTTAATGAAGCATAAGTCGGAATCGTTTGAAAATTCAAAGAATTCCAGAATGAAGTCCAAAACCAGCTTGGCAAAACAATTAAAGCACTACGATCCGATCGTGGTGGTGAATATTTGAGCCAAGAGTTTAGTGATCACTTGAAGAGTTGTGGAATTCTTTCCCAACTCACTCCGCCTGGAACACCTCAGTTGAATGGTGTATCCGAAAGGAGGAACCGAACTCTACTTGATATGGTTCGGTCTATGATGAGTTTTCTTTGATCTTCCCATCTCTTTTTGGGGATATGCTCTCGAAACGCTACTTTCACACTTAATAGAACTCCATCAAAGGCGTAGAAAAAACACCATATGAGATGTGGAGTGGAAAAACTCCAAGTTTGTCTTTTCTACGGATTTGGGGTTGTGAGGTTTATGTAAAACGTTTACTTTCAGATAAACTCGCCCCTAAATCAGATAAGTGTTTCTTTGTGGGTTATCCCAAAGAGACCAAGGGCTATTACTTCTACCATCAGACTGAGGGCAAAGTGTTTGTTGCTCGTCGTGGTGTCTTTTGGAAAAGGATTTTATTTCCAAAAAGGCAAGTGGGAGTAATATATTTCTCGAAGAGGTTCGAGAAAAGCAACAAATGGACATAGTTCAACCTATGTTAGAGTCGAAGCACAAGTGCCATTTGTGGAGCTTGAAGTAATTCCTCCTTTAGAGGAATCTTCTCCCATAATCGACCAAGTGTTGGAGGATGTGCATTCGTACACGAACCTCCCTCTTGTCCCACTCGAATCTAATTCGTGCGAAAATTCTCAAATTGTTGAGAAGAAAATTTCTCCTGTTGCAGCCCCTCGTAGGACTAGTAGATCAAGAATACCAAACAAGAAGTTTGTTGATTTCTTGTTAACCGAAAGTTCTGAGATAATGATCTTAGAATTTGAGGAACCTACTACCTACAAGCAAGCTTTGATGAGTGAAGACTCCGAAAAATGGCTTGAAGCCACGAGGTCCGAAATGGCATCTATGTCTGAAAATCAAGTATGGGACTTAATGGATTTGCCCGATGGGGTTACACCTATTGGTTGCAAATGGGTTTTCAAAGTGAAAACAGACAAGGATGGTAACGTTCAGGTTTACAAAGCAAGATTGGTTGCAAAAGGGTTCAAGCAAGTTCATGGTATAGACTATGACGAAACCTTTTCACCCGGTAGCAATGCTTAAATCCATTCGGATACTCCTAGCGATTGCTGCCTTCTATGATTATGAGATTTGGCAGATGGATGTCAAAACCGCTTTCTTGAATGGGTTCTTGAAAGAGGATGTGTATATGACACAGCCGGAAGGTTTTATGGATCCAGAATATCCTAGGAGGGTATGTAAGCTTCAAAAGTCCATTTATGGATTGAAGCAAGCATCCCGGAGTTGGAATCTTCGTTTTGATGAGGCAATCAAACCTGTTTGGTTTTCTCAAAACGGAGAAGAGTCTTGTGTTTACAAGAAGGAAAGTGGGAGTAACATAGTTTTCTTGGTCTTATATGTAGATGACATACTTCTCATAGGAAACGACATTCCCATGCTTCGAGTCGGTCAAGGAATGGTTGAAGAGTTGTTTTTCTATGAAAGACCTTGGAAACGCTGAGTACATTTTGGGGATCAAGATCTATAGGGATAGGTCTAAGAGGATGATTGGACTTAGCCAAAGAACTTATATAGATAAGATCGTTACTAAGTTCAATATGGAAAACTCTAAAAGAGGTTTTCTACCCATGCAACATGGTGTTTCGCTTAGCAAGACTCAGTGTCCTTCTCGGACCGATGAGATTAAGCGAATGAGTAATGTTCCTTATGCGTCGCCTATAGGGTCCATTATGTACTCCATGATTTGTACTCGCCCGGATGTTTCATATGCCTTGAGCATGTGTAGCGATTCCAATCAAATCCAGGTGACGCACACTTGGAGTGCAGCTAAGAATATCCTAAAGTACTTACGAAGGACTAGGGATAATTTCTTAGTGTATGGAGGTGAAAGTGAATTAATTGTTGAGGGTTACACAGATGCGAGCTTCCAAACTGACAAAGATGATTTTCGATCCCAATCTGGTTTCATCTTTTGTCTAAATGGAGGGGCAGTGAGCTGGAAAAGTTCAAAGCAAAGTACTGTCGCTGATTCTACAACAGAAGCCGAGTACATTCTTTGCGGCAGATGCAGCAAAGGAAGCCGTTTGGATGAAGAAGTTCATTCCGGAGCTAAGAGTAGTGCCTAGTGTTGGAGATGGTATTGTTTTACATTGTGATAACAATGGTGCCATAGCTCAGTCTAAGGAACCAAGATCACATCAAAGGTGTAAACATGTACTTAGGAAGTTTCATCTCATTCGAGAAATCGTTGAGAGAAAAGATGTAATAGTTAGCAAAGTTCATACGGATAGCAATGTCGCTGATCCTTTGACTAAACCATTGCCTCAGCCTAAGCATGAGAGTCATACTAGGGCTATTGGACTTAAGCATGTAGGAGAGTGGCTTTGATTGTGTACTAATTATTTTTAATTAGTTCACAGTTATAGTTACTCTTGTGATATGTTTGGTTATGTTTATCAATAAAAGGTTATGTTCTTATTTAATCTTGGTTTAGTATTAAATAAAACGTTCAAAGTATTTTATAACGTTTGATAGGATTGTCAAATATGTGATTTGACGAATGAAACCCTATCCAGTGAACAGGAGTTATAATTTACCTTTGTCCCTAGTTCGAATCATTGAAATTGAACGTAAATGATTCTGTTTGATGGACTAGATTGCAAGTTGATTGATAGCGCAGTTTCATGGGCTATGGGGACATCGAGATGTCTAGTCATTTGCATAGGCGTGTATAGTTGATACACGTTGGGCAGACCTAGTGGGAGTTCTCTAAAAGGTTTATGAGAATCTCATTAATATATTTAGTGGATTCCTTAGACATGAGTATGACACTATTCTTACTTAAGGATTAGTATGTTTTTGACACCGCAAAACGTCGTGCCGTAAAAGGAGGCTATAAAAGCAAAGTGATCGGAACTGCTACGAATTGAGTGGGAGTTTTGGTTATACAAGACTGGATAAAGTCCTCCTAAGAGTTAGGATTGGTGTCTTGGCCTCTTGAAGAGCGAGAACTGAAAATGCATGGCCGTGCTCAAATGGATTAAGGAGTTAATCATTTGTTTCGACAGTTCGAACTCGGATTTCAAGAAACAACTTGAATATTGGTATGGTTTACATACGATGTTACCATGTCATCAAGTTAGACATTAAGCGACTTAAGGAATTTGAAGGTTACACACTTGTTCTTAGACAAGTGGGAGATTGAAGGATTTTGTCCTCGATCAAGTGTAACAAACTAAATGTATATGGACAAATTATAAAGATAATATATTCAATAATATTAGGTGACCGCAACGTTTTGCTAGAAGCCAATTGCGGTTGGTTGGGCTAGTATATTTAGGCCAACTACTAATATGTATTGGGTCCTATGAGGTCACACAATGTGACAACCCTTGGATATTACCCAAATCCATTTGTGAAATGGATTGGGCGGTTTTTATGATTGATGGAAGAGTTGTAACTCATGAGTTTATTAGGCTCATAATGTATGACATTATGAGGCAAAATAAAGCCTCATGAATCATCTCTTTGTAACCACCCTATATAATCATATGGGGGTTACAAAGGAGATGTAAGTACATCACTTTTGGTAAGAGAAAATCTGATTTTCTTTTGCTCTCCTCTCTCCCATTCATTTGGCCATCATACACCTCAAAAGCAAGAGGATTCTTCACTCTTCCGTACTAGCATACGTGGTGATCTAAGGGTTGTTCGTGGACCAACACTAGAGGAACGGCAGTTGACGTTCTAAAGGATCTCCACTAGAAGGCTTGTGGTGGAAGTGGAATTCACGCATCAAGAGGTATATTCTACACTCTTAATAGATTCATGTTAATTTATGCAAAGATCTTGGTGTTAGATGTTTGAATATGTGATACTCATTTTCCGCATTAAGCATCTAAATTCTTACAAATGTCGCTGAGAAAATTCACCACTGCGACTCTTCTTCCAATTCCGATTCGTCAGGTCTTCTTCATCTTCAGAAAGCAGGGTAATAGTTCCTCTTAAAATCATCATCCTTCGTTTTCAATTTTCTTCAAGCTTAGCTTTTTTTTCCCATATGCTTTGTGCTCCCTTTTGCCTACTTTCGTTCACTCATATGCACTTTTACCCTAACCTCTTGCTTACAAAAAGGAGCTTGAACTACTTTCTTATTTTTCCTTATAGCTACTGTGAATATGATAATTGTTTAGCTTAGGATTTTTAGTGGGTTCTTCGTCAAGTATTGCGTTGCTCTTTCTTTTATTATTTTAGGTTATTGAAGTTTGGAGGTTTTTCAATTACATGGTAATTTGAGTGCTTTGATTGAAATCAGCTGAAGTGATGCCATTTTATTGGTAACTTGGGTGTTGTTTTCATGCATTGATTGTTATAGTTTTATGTGTTTAAAATTAAGTCTAAATTAGAGTTAAAGTCTATTGGTTGCCTTGGACCTAAATCTACGACATCCTCACAATGGCTATTAAGATCAAACCTATCTAAATCTAAAACTCTATATAAAGTAGTGAAGGATGTTGATGAGTAAGTCGCGAAATCAAATTTTGGTGGAAGCTAAATCTCGATTCTGTTTACTATGCATTTCAAGCTGGACTAACCAGTATAGATGTTCAAAGGTCTCAATCGTATTTTTTTAAACCTTCCCCCCTTTTTCCTGCTTTATGAGCTTGAAGTTCACCTTTTTTTGCTGGGTTTTAATGGTGAATGTCGTATTGTAAGTTGCTGAATTTAATTGGTTTCATTTTTGGGTTCTTTAAAATTCTTCTTAGGGTGGATGTGCTGCGGCCCGCGGTGGATCTAAAGATTTTGAGTGCAAGAGAAAACCCCATCAACATATACTAGGTTATTTTCCATTTTTTGGTTTAGTATTGATCGAATTTAACTTTGTTTTCTAGGTTGTTTATTGATTTTGTTGTGTGAATATGTGATGTAGTGATAGTTCCTTGCATGTGCTTGTTCATAACAAGGCTAGAGGGTTTTGTGAGGAGTTAGGAGAATATGAGCCGGGCAACGTAGGTAGGTAGATATTTATTTTATCTGGTTTAAGCGGAGTAGATACTTCCATATCTCTATGGAGCCTCTTGAAAACAACTTTAATTTGGAGCATTATATACATCCGCTTTTCTACAGCGATTTTGATGTATGATCTGTTGCTGGCTTCATGCAATACATGATTGCATATTTGTCAATACACAAATATTGAATTTTGTGTAATGCGCAATTTCCTTCTTTGCTGATGTGGTAAAAATATGAGACCTTGGATCTTTATACAATTGAGAAGGCAGCAACTCGAGAAACTTTCACTTCTCTATTGGCTTAGTTTGACTTTTGGAGTTTGATCATTATGCATGAGTTGCCCTGTTGTCCTTGTCTTTCTATCTTTATCATTGTGTTATGTTGATGTCATGAACCATGTTATTTATTTGCAGGCTCTTTTCCGTGTGTGTTTTTTATTTTCAAGAAGCTTGAAGTTGCCTGTCCGACATGATCAAGAAATTTTGAAGCAGTACAGTTTGTTTCTCTATCTGTCAATTGTTGAGCGAGAAGAGTTCTCTGATGTTGACCTTCTTAAGGTTTATGTAGAACTCAATATAGGTGAGTGCAGAGCTGCTCATAATAGACTTAACTACTACTCTTTCTGTCCAGATTAGCTTCTCTATTATATTATTATTTATGTCTGAATAAAAATTGTGAAATACACATGTAACGAATCTAAGAAGGTCCCACCTAACCTTTTTTTTAATATTCGGAAAGTTTTATTGGTCAATGTTTGTGAAGTTGGAGTAGAAAATTCAAATTGTGTAAACTAATCCAGGGACGAGGGAGTATCAGATTTCATTATTTCATACATATTCCAAAGAGAATCATCTTGTATTATTGGTCTCTGTTAGTGAGGATCCTAATGGCACATTGCACTTGAGCATGTTGAATTTCAATTGCTTTATATCCACTTTTAATAATGTTGGCAAAGTGAGAAGAAGATCAGCTGTGTTTGCAAAGTGTAGTAATATGAAGCTTATTTGACGCAGTCGGAAAATCTAAGAGAAAAGCAAGCGCTAATCTCAATCAAGAACAGACAGATTTACAAGCGATAAATCTGTAGAAAATCCGGAATCCACCAGAAAACAGAGAAAACTCTGAAATATTATTAAAAGTCAAAAGCTGCCTCCAAATAATGACCTAAAGTTGTTTAAATACTCAAAACAAAACCCTAATACGAAAATAAGGAAATAATAAAATCCGGAAATAATTAAAATGCTGTTTTCGGGCCCTAAACGACCTCGGATGGCTTAAAAAGCCTGTACGTCATGGCATAGCGATGAGTTTGACTCGTTGGCCCGTTCCGCTTCCAGAAAGGTATCACAATAAGCAAACGGACTCCGGAGGTCTAATTAGTGGAAATCATTTCAAGACTTTTGTCGAACTTCTCCGCTAACCTTCCTACGTCATTATTAATTAAGGTTAAGTGGTTAACAACAACATGCAACCACCCCTTTGAGGTTTAGGTGTACTTGGCTCTGATGTCCTGGTAAGCAACACACTAAACTCCATATATATGTAGACTTAGTGGCGCCAACAATGTGAAGTGGGCTTTTTGGTTGGAGGTAAAATCCTAGATCTTGTATATATGTTAGTTCCATATTTCCATTTTTACTTGTGGCGTTCAATACTAAGAACTGGTGAGTATAGGTTCTTTTTCTTTTTCTTTTTTTCTGTACCAAGTTCTCGTATAACTGTTTGAATGGAGAGATAGGACCTTTATGGGTTGAAGTGAGACTATTTAGTGTCAATACTTCAATTAGGACATGAAAACTTCTATCTATCGCAATCCAAGTCTACATTTTCCTGTTATTCCCTTCGTTTCACTTTAATTTACTCCCTTCCAAGTGGGATATAAGTGCTACTATTATTGACTCAAACTCTGAACTCTCAAAGTCAATTTATAAGATTGTAACGTTGATGTAGGATTCGAAAACAAAAGTGAGTATTTACCTTTCGGAGCAGGAAGTAGGATGTTCCCAGGCCGCAATTTAGCTGGGCTTGAAGTTTATTCTTTTATTTACTACTCCCTCCTCAACTACAAGTACGCTTGTTTTTTAAAGATAAATTTATTATTATATTGTTCATGTTATATTTAACATCCTAGCTCAAACATTTTAGTACCAATATTTCCTTGGAATTTCTTTCTTGTGAGAGTTACAGAGGATTAAGCTTGGATATCCTCTAAGATACTTACCTATCTCAAGTTATGTGGATAATCGCCTCGCCAAAATTACGAGGGTGTCAACACTATTACCCTGTGTTGTAGATTACTAGCTTATATGCATGAATGATTTATCTTTGTATACTCTATTTATATCAATGATCATGTAATATTATACCATGAAATTATTATAATATAGAGATGTAAGTCATGTCTCTTAGTGTAAAAAGTGAATTGTTCAAATATCAGATTTGTACTTACGTGGGGCTTATTTGGTACGTCCCATGTGGAAATGCTATTTAGTGGAACTTTGGTATTACATATGGAGGGATTAAGTTTTTTCTAATTTTAATAATTTGCCAATTGCTCCCTTGATAGTCTAAAAAAGATTCATTTGCAAGATAGAATAACATGTGGGAATATGGGCATATGAAGTGAAAAATATTTTTTTTTTGGGGGGGGGAATGAAATTTTTTTTGGCTGCAACTAAAAGTAGCAATATTATTGGTGCTAATCTAGCTACTCCTAGCCATACGCGCGCATTGGCAAATGATATGTGGCGGGCCGCGTTTGTCGTGAACGCCACCCATCCAAAGATAAAATTTATCCTACTCTCTTTTACAATTAAATGTAGTAGGGAAGTAAGGTTCGTATCCACAGGGAAATAGGGACGAGTTCTATATTCAGCGTGATTCAAAACCTAGATTAACTCTAACGGTCGAGTAACCTAATAACGAGGGGGGTTTTCAAAGAGTTGTTATTAGACTACAACTAACTAGCATATAAATAAGATGAGAAATCAATATAGGAAAATCTTGAATCCGATTAACATCCACTTCAATTCATTATCGATCATTGAACCTCCACTCTAATTATTTCCATAATTATCTATTGTTGAGAATTAATCTCGCGTTCTCCTTATTCTTAGTTGAATAGCACGATCAGCGTGACTATAAAACCCTAACCAAAGGATAACCTAGTCCGATAGCGTCTAAGTTCAATCCAATAGCAGCAATAAACACAGAGAACCAACAGACCTGTTAACGTCATACAAGCGATATACATTCAACAGTTGATTCAATTTCCCCAAGAAACAACCAAGACGATCTGCATCTAAGTTACTCCCTAGTTTGCTATCAATTGATAAAAGAATAAAACAATCCGATTCTATTCTTAAATCTAGCATTAGATTAATTACACAATCAAACTAGTAACGTTCCTAGCATAATTATGCAAAAACCATTGAAAACAATCATAGAAATTAAACCATAATCAAAGAAACTAAATAGGGAGGAAAGATCTCACAATAGTGCTTGAAGCTTCATATTAATCTCGTTCAAGAACAGTTCAAGCTACAATCGGCATAGCATAAGCCAATCCCATAATTGAAATCTACGAAAACTAAACTAGAAGATGAAAACTAAAAAGAGAAGATAAGAAGAGAAGAATGGAGTGTTTTAGATTCTCTCTCCTCAAGTGTGCTGCCCCCTAGGTCCAAAAATCAAGTTTAGTATTTATACTAAAGCTCAAAAGGGGTCGCGAGGTGCGGTACAGGTCGCACCGTGCGATGCGCTACTGCCTCCAACACGAGCTGAAGAATTAGGCAAACCAAGGAAGTCGCACCGTGCGAGCAAGCTCGCGAGGTGCGAGCAGGAGGTCGCGAGGTGCGACCTAGCTCGCGTGGTGCGAGCTGCTGCGCTGGGCGTGCGTGAGAGCTGGGCAGGCTGGGCTGGAGCTGGGAGAGCGCTGGGCGATGATCTTTGCTGGCGCGCGCATGGCTTGCGGTAGTGCTTGCTGCGATGGGCGAGCTGGGCTGGGTGCTGCTGGGCGCGCGCATGGGCGATGCTTGTGCTGGCTTGCTTGGAGCTTGGTTGTGGCGGAGCTTGGTTGTGGCGGAGCTTGGTTGGTGAGACGATGTTGTGGAACCATTCATGCTTCCAAAAGCTCGGAACTTACAACTTTAACAATAATTAATATATAAAATTCCGAACTTCCGCTAAGGTCGATTTACATGCAACATTAACAATTACAAATAAAACCCCTAGCAAAGTGTACCTAAAATACCACAAAAACATCGTATAACTTGAGCGTATCAAATACCCCCACACTTGAACTTTACTCGACCTCGAGTAAACTCAAAAATGAGAAATACCAATTAAATCATCGCCCAAGTTATCGACACCAACCTACACTCCCCATCAACTACATCATCATCATCACATCTTAACAACATCCGCTCAAAACCTAAACGTAAGGGACGATGATTCCCCCACACTTAGATTCAAGCTCACCTGAAATATATAAAGACGTAACAACAACAATAACCAGCAAACGACAACCAAAATGTGAGCTCAAATCCTGAAGGATTTCAAAGGAGTTGAACTCACTCAAACGCCACAATGAAAATGACAGCTCGCCTAAAACCTCAAAAGATAAACTAAAACTACTACTACAACAACTAATTTAAAATAGCAAGCCATGGAATGAAGACAAAAAGGGATAAATTCCATGCTTACTCCCAAAAACAAACAATCAACCAAAAGAATGTGAAAGCCAAAACAAATCTTCACAAAATCAAGGATGAATTCACCAACCATACCCGAAAACGCTTTCCACCTTATGACACCATCTCCGGCAAATGAGTTTTCAAAGTATATAATTCTCTCTTTCATCTCTCATTTTGCCTAGGAGCCTTTTCGGGTTTTCATCCTAGCTTCTCACATTTTTTTTTTTTTTTCATCTCTCTTCTTTTTCCGGCTCACAAAACTCACCCGCTCAACTAGCTCTTTTTTTGCATAGGCCGCCCTTTCGGGTTTTTGACCTATCCGAGCCCCCATTTTTGCCCGAGTCGCCCGCCCTTGCAGGTTTTCAACTCAGCGGGATTCTTTTCATCACTTTTTTTTTTTATTCATTTTTTTCATTTTTCATTTCAAATTGAAAGTAATATACACAACATAGATACATGAGAATGAGAATACCCTAAATTGAAAGTAATATACACAACATAGATACATGAGAATGAGAATACCCTCCCCCCTACTTAAACTACACATTGTCCTCAATGTGTCGACAATTAAAAGAAAAAGTAAACCGAAGGGGGGAAATTTGAAAATCGGGCAAATCGAAGATCGAATGCTCAAAACTCATGAAAAGCAATCCGTCAAACTCAAATTTCTTAACAACACCAACTCAAATCTCCTAACTCAACTCACAACCCTCTCCCTCGAATCACTCAAACAAATGACAAGTTCAAAAGTTTTGAATTTGTGAGATTTTCACCTAGCTCAAGAGATCGAAAAGATACATTAACAATCTCAATCCTCTAGTGTTACCAACTCCTAGCTATTGAAGTCCTCCCAACGAGAAAGGATAAGAATGACGTTGAAGATAGAAATCATAGGAGGTTGACAGAGGGATCGGCAATAAGGATAACAACTAGCAAGAAAGCTAATTATATAATACATTAATTAATATAGTTATTAAGAGACTAGCTGGTTTGAACGTGCATCATAAGATTGGAAGGTTGTGGGATATAGTCATAGTTCAAAAATACAGTTCCGGTAACGGTCGCGAAAACAGTTGCGGTATCGCTGGAACGGAATAGATACGTTGACGCATTGCGGTTGTCACTACAAGAATTTGGTTTTAAAAGTTTTCAGGTGTTTTTATAATTGTACCGAAATATTGATAGATAGGCTGATACTTCTATAGTTCTCTATAAATAGAAGTATACTTGAAATAAAAAATTGGGACTCAAAGCATAAAAAGAAATAATCAAAAAAGAAAAGAAATGAAAAAGAAGAAGAAATAAGACTCGGCAAAGAACACGTTTTAAAAAATGATAGAGAGCAGTAAATAAGGATGTGGGACAGAGAAGGGAAAAAAGGAAGTAAAAGGAAAAACTGACGGAGAGCAATAAATAAGGATGTGAGAGACGGGAAAGAGAAAAGGAAATAAAATAAAAAGAATATGCTTCACAACTGTCCAAGCACGTGAGAAAAGATAAAAAAAATAGAAAAAGCACATCCACACATAAGAGAGAAAAGGAAGACAAGATCGAATAAAAGAAAGAGAAGATGAAGATCGAAGAAGATGCGGATGCCGGAGAAGATGGAGATCGAAGAAGATGACCTGGAAAGCGCACGAGTCGGACTCGATTCGGTGGAATACAGTCGCGTTTCGTGCGATGCGGCCATATTGGCCGGACCATTTCTCGGAGTAAAAAAAAAAATAAACCGGTCTGAATCGGTAAATATCGGTTTAGTAACTTGAAATTTCGCTCCAATACGGCCGAACCGAAACGGAACGATCGCATTTTCGAACTATGGATATTGTTTATGTTGATTTTCTATTTTGACATCTATAATTCTAGGAGAAAAATAAATCCTAATCTAAGGTGGAAATGATTTTTTTTTTAAAAGGTTTAAACATGTAAAAATAGAAAAGACAAGCAAGCTATATGAGGAAGGAAGCAAACATCTTAGATAAAACCAAAATTGCAAATGCAAGCATTAAACATCTTATAGCAATAGCTTCACATTTAATACGCTGATTATATCTAGCCTAATTTGTGAAGCAAATATTGTGTGCCCCATAGTGTGGGGGTATGAATAAATTGTGTATGTGTACACCTTGTCTTTTTTTTATTTGTCTCATACACCCCAAACAGCAAGTGCAAGCACCAACTGTTCTGGGACAATTACTTTACAATCATCTTGCTAATTTAATCCAACGTAATTCGATATTGCAAATACGCTATTATGGGGTGTCGCGCGCGTAGGCGCGCTGTGCAACAACTAGTAACATATAAAAGATATAACCCCCAATTTATTGTGGTCGGAAATTTGAACATTATAATCACATTTGAACACATAATGAACAAGTGAACAAACCCTGACGATGATGAACACCTATCAATGGATTTGAAGCTCAAAGAATGCCGTTGATTCCACCACACCGTCGGATTTTCGACCCACATATTCAATACTATTTTAATTAGTCATGTCCAGGTAAATTATCTTCTTCTTTTTTAGGTTAAATTTAATTTGGGTATTGTAATTTTTCGTCACTTTTATTCCTAATCTGAAAATGGGGTTGCATTGATTTTTGTTTTATTATCAAGGAAGAGGAGTTATGTTCATTGTTGGGTTGTTTGCTATTATATCTGGAACAATGGTATATGGGTGGCGGATCCAGGAATTTGTGAATGGTTGGTCAATACCGACTAGGTTGCACAGAGAAGGATACGGGTACGGGTTCGGATACGCGTGCCCATATAGGATAATCCATGAATTTTAAAAAAAAACTACTTCAAATAAAATCAATTTATGACTAATAATAGTTCATATTACAATAAAATAGTACCTAAAAATTATGAAATTTAAATTATAATTTTTAATTAGATACAACAATTCAATTTGTTAAACATATCAATCAAATTCACTTAAACGATGCAAATTTAATCTCATATCAACGCATTATGCATATATACCAGATAATTTCACATTAGAGGGAATCCTATCCATCTCCAACTAATTCCACCAGCACATAAAACACATAAAACCAAAGGCTCATTCATGGCCTCTCCGAAAACTTTACATGATAGGTCCAATTCTAAAAATCCTAAAACAAGGGTTTTAGTGCATTACCTAAACACAATCAATCAAACCTTCAAAGCTAACCCAATGTTCATAACGTCATAGTCATCATTCACCAATTAGCTACTGTAACAAATTATATTAAATTAATAACAATAAATATAACAATAATAAATTAACAATAATAAGTCAATAATATAACAATAATAAATTTACAACAATAATATATGTTGTATCAGCAATTACCAATAATAATATATATCCCAACATAAGCAAGCAAGGCAGCAACTAAGTGTCTAAGCAATCCTACTTGAAAACCAATTAAGCACAAATTCATTCAAATGCATAGATTCGTACCTTCTTTGCAGAACTCAACTCTGCTTCCAACCGTTGGATATATCTCAAAGCTTATGGAGACAAACCATTTAAGCTATGAGAAGTAATCTGCTCAGGACTATTTATACCAAGAACGATATCTGCACCTTCACACTCTCGCCCCTTAAAGTCGAACCCAGAAGCTTCACTTCCCTTCTCAAAATTGCGTGATTCCGACCTATCCATAGACAGTTCATAATTCCTCACCAACGATATACGATATTCCGCATTCCACAGCGTATACCTATCATGATTAAATAGTTAAAATTGCATCCCCTATGGAAACCGACCAATTTGAAGTTCAATACTACAAAATCATAGACACATCCACTAAGAAGTTGTCGTAAAACTCCACTCTCTCTATCAAAATCGAATAATCCAGTAGTAGTAAGTTCTAGATTCATTTTAAACAAAACAATCACTTATCACTATGCAAATTCAGCACTTCCACAGTCCAAACAGAATTCATTGAACATACCAATTCCAAAAAAAAAAGTGATTTCCTACCAAAATATACCAAAATATACGAAGATTAAGAAGGTTGAATTAGAAGAATACCTGAAGTCTGAAGTTTGGCGCCGCTGCCGCCTGCTCGCTGCCCCCTGACGACGAACAAGAAATGAAGAAGTGAGACAAACAACGACCAATACAAAAACTAGAAACGAGAACAAAAACGCCAACATTCAACAAAATTACTTCAATAAACCAGTACACTTAGATCTCGCAAAATCGAACCACAACCTACCAATCATTCCAAAACCCTAACAAAATCAAACAAAAAAAAATTTCAATTTTCCAAAACCGTAATTCCTTCAAAAAAAAAGATCGAGAAAAATGATATAAAGACTGAAAGAATTACAAAAAAAAAGACAGATCGAATTACAAACTGACCGGCGAGTTAGGGTTCTTCTGAATGGTATAATGTCCTCTAGCAAAGAGTGACCGGCGACGAGCCACAAGTGACCGCCGACCTTCTGAAGATCTGAACGACTGAAAAACAAAACCGGACCGGCGAGTTAGGGTTCTTCTGAAGATATGAAGACCTGAAGATTCGAAGGAGAAAGAGAGAGAAAGAGGAAGACTTTGGGTTTTTTCATTTGATCCTGAATGTTGCTACTGAATATAATATGAACTATAATTGGAAGATAGTTTTTTATTGGTAAAAATCAAAAGACAGCATTGTATATATCTTGTAAGATGGATTAGTTTTGTTGGAGACAGAATTTTATAAATGAGATTTGTTATATGTGTATTTGAAGCTTCATTGTATTTGTTGTAGTGTTTCAATAATGAATTGAATGTTATTGTTTAAGCTACAAAAGGATTGTGTTAAGTATCTATTACATTCGAGCTCGATTTGGTTGTTGCTTATTCAGAGTCTATGAGGCATAAAGTTGTGTTCTTGGCAAAGTGAGGATCACTAGGAATATGGAATTCTAATGTAGGGTGCTTGATTTCTTGTTGGGAAGTATGTTTTGTAGGATTACACCACGATTTTTCATCTCACATTACCCAGATACTTCCTGTGATTATTTTTATTGTAACTTGCAACGTATACTAAAGTACTAATCTTGATTGGTAATTACTGATATGTAACATGATGGTATTTCTCTTAATATATATTTTCAAAATATTAACTTCTATAAATAAAGCTATTAATGGTGAAAGTTGTGTGAAGCGCAAAAGGCAAAATGTTGCTGCAAAACAAAAGGGGGAAAGTATAATATAAGCAAAAAAAAAATTTGAAAATAGGAATAATTGATACTACCATTGTAACATCCCATAATTTCAAAGGCGGAAAAGAAAGAAATAATAATATATTTAATAGGACGATGGCGGAAACATCGTCTTCTGGGAATGTCACTACTACAAGAATAGTGTTTAAATAACTAAGTGATAAAAACAAACATAAGTAAGTACTATAAGTAAATTAATTACTTAGATTAGAATCGAAATGAGAAAACTATCTCAAACTAAAGAGAAGTCTAGAACTAAAACCCCTAATAGATTATTTCTCGCATCTCAACCAGAGCCCAAAATCAAAGAAAATCCCCATCAACAAAACCTGCAAAATATACAACAAATATCCACAATCAGTGGGGAGTAACTAGCAGTTCTCCCAGAACAAAAGAAATCAAAGCATGATTCAGACATAGATTAATAAGAAAGGAAAGAATAAAGTCAAGTCAACTACAATATGCATCCACTTCCGTATAACTCACAAGTAACGCAAATGAATAATAAATAGCAAGTGAATTGGATAAAAATAAATAAATCATCTCAAAAGTACTTTTATAAAAATATAAGTATAGGTAAAACAAGTGATTGAGTCAGAAACCGAACGCTAGTGAATCGCAATTCACTTCCTAAGGTTTGTCAGATCGCAATCTCCAGGTCAGTCTATGGGCTTACGTTCCCCCCGCCCGTGTCTAAGAATGGCCAAACTCCCGATGCGGTAGAACACGCGAGAACTCCCCGACCTCTCGGACGGCAACAATTAACCCAGGTGTACCCCTAGTTCGCAAACCAGGTGGTTGGCATGTTCTTCACCGGGGACTACATCTATCCCACCGGATATTCTTATCTCAAAATAAAATCATGCATATCATCAAAGTATCATTCATCTTAAAAATATTCATCAAAAAGGGATGCCACCCGGCCTTATACCCATAATTCATCAAAACAACTCTTCACAATTCCCCAAAATTAATAACTTACAAATTTCCAACAAATGTCTCCCACAATAAACACTTGAACATCTCTAAACATCAACAATGATATTAAACTAATTTTTACAGCACCAACAATTCAATCAAACATACATCACCAATTAACTCCAAAACTTATTCATTAAAAGAGTAGTAACAATTAATCATTTTCTTTCATAAATCACACATAAACATATGGATGCTCAATAATACTTACTGCAACCTACTGAACATCAGCAACCCAGAACATAATAAATTACAAATTATTTCTGATTAACAAGTTCTCAAATAATTTAAAAGAGTATCCTCAATTTCACAACAAAAACCCAATAATAATTATTAAAGTATTAAGTTCGAGCAGTAAAATCACATAAAAATTATCATACGACCCTAATGGCTCTACTGACATGGTACAATTTTTATTTATGATTTTCGGACTCCAAAAGTATTTTTAACAGTTAATATACAGATTACTCAATAAAGCCAAAATAATAACTAAAAATATAAATTAACGCCCAAAATTTACATAACATGCATAAACTCACATAAATACATAATATACAAAGAAATGAATTTTTCGGCCTCTAGAAATAATTTCCATGATTTATATACTGACAGAAACGAAATTGCAAAAACAGATATATCAATTAAATAAACCAGTACACAGTAGGCAAAAATTATTCTAAGGCATGGAATACATACTACGCATACAACATGATCTAAGAAAGATAATTTCAGAAATTTTAACATCCGTTTAATAATTATTATGCAATTTAGCCAAAAACGCACAAAACACCAATTAAATCAAATAAATACCAAAAATCATACGAAAATTATTTTTCTCTTTACAGTAATCACACAGCATGCATCAAGTATATTCATGTCAAATTTCATCAATAATTTCATTCAAAAAGTATTTTAAATAATTCCTAGCATAATAATCTAATACCGAATAATACTCTAATCACTATGGTTCTAAGATAACTACTAGTTACCTGGAACGTCGGGAGGAGAGCTGAGTCTAAAGAGATAGTTAAGAGCTACGCATACAATCCAATTCCTCTTCTAACCCCAAGGCACAACGAACGAGAATTGAAGCAACCAGTCACTAGGCATTTTCTTCTTGAACGTTGATAAATCTCATGTCACACTGCTCTGTTCCGACCATGATTCCCGGTGATCAAAAGCTCGGATTCTAAATCGCTCCGGTCAGAGTGTAGAACAAGATATTATAAACGTTCTGTGCAAATTTGAAGACGATCCCACGGTTAGATCTCCGGCTACGGTTATTTTCGTGAAGGTGTGACAGGAAAAACCGGGTTGAAACTTTCTATTCTTTTCCTCTTCCTTTTCTCTCTTTCTTTTCTTGAAAATGGTGAGGGTTAAATGCAAATGATGCTGAAACTCTTTTAATAAAAATCAGAATTTTATGGCAAGATAAAATGAAGGGTTTAGGAGAATGATTAGGGGGGTTATGGGGGTTACAATCTACCAAGAGTCACCAATTAAAAGAAATGAAATAAAAGAGGAGAAACTTCTTCCTTCTCCCTCCCCATAGCCGGCTGTCCAAGCCCAAGTATACCAAGAAGATTTCGGCCCAAGTCATCAAAGGTCCATGCATCAAAAGTCCGTCACACGATAAATCGATAAATTCCTAAATCGCACCTAAACTTTGAAAATACTTAATAATGAAAATAACTCTAATAAATTATATTATAAATATAAATATAATAAACACATTAGCACTCCACATGCGATGCAACATTTCATCACCCAAGACGGTCCAACAACGTTACAAAAACGCTACGCGACAAAACAGCATCCTAAACGCCTAAAAAAATTTCGAAACTAATATAACCTTTAAAATAAATAACTAAAAGCTTAAAATAAATATATATACATATATCACATCATATAAATATATATACACATTTTCAGTTTTCACAACACGTTCCAAAATAATCTAAATAATAAATTATTTATTTTTACGAAAAATATCATTTTAATGTAAACAAACACCAAAAATAAAGGGTGAAAATTACGGGGTGTTACAACCATTCCCAACTATGAACAGCTTACTTTAAAAATTCCTAACTTTTGATCATCATTCAGCGGACCTGACTTTAGGGAGTGTTTGCCCAAAATGGCCTCTCATCGTATCTAAACCGCCAAATCAGTTAATTATGACACATAATAATGTTCTATAAGCTCCTTATTTCAAAGCTTAAGTTAATGGAAGAATGTGATATATCATAGTTAACCAATTAAACATCTCTATTATATATGGGAACTCCCGACCTTTTTGTGTCCGCCCTCTTTACCCAAAATGCCCTTAATAACCAAAAAATATTACTAATTGCATTCTCTCTTTTTTTTTAAAAAAAAAGACAAAAAAGGATCCCTACAACTGCAATGCAATTACATCTTACATTTGCACCGGTAAAAACAAAAAATAGAATAATATTTCTTGAATGACGATTAAATTAAAAACTTCCACAAACTCACTTACCCACGATGTCACGCACGCATCGCGTGCAAAAGATACTAGTGTTACTTAAGGTAACGGATAATTTTCGGAAGAAAAGCCCCAGAGTTAGAATGCTGTGAGATAATCAAAAGTTGGGACCTTTCAAAGAAAATCAACCATAATTTGGACCGGTGGTGTCAATTTTTCCTAAACATTAAATTAAGCATAATAATGGATGTATACCTTGATCCATTCAGGAAGAGTGTGGATCTTTAAGAGTGGTGGGGAATGGGTGGTAGATCGACATGGTAATCTTAAGCTTCTCAAGCTGATGGGGAAGCAAGTATATACTTAAGCCCTTCCCGTCTCTTATATATATATAGCCCATTAAAAATGAAGAGTCATGCATGAGTCATGATGTTATCTCTGATGGTCGTTTACATGGATTCGCTTCTATCAATTTCTACATGCTCCATCTAATTTCTTCATGTCATTTATTGCCTTCCATCCAAGTCATCTCCAGCCTTTCCCTAATTCTTCTGAACTTTCACGTAACCCAACCTTCCACTACTCTAACGAGACTAGAATATTAGGACAGAGTGATTAGTTTCTATGAAGAATACTTTCCAGAAACAATTATGTGTACAAACTATTTGAACACTGGTTTGCTACTGTGACTACAGAATGTAACCATCCCAATAGGCAATGTAGTTAAATTGCACAAAAATCATAGCTTTCTTTTGATTTAACGGTCTGCAGGTTGATTGGTATCGAGCTGCATCTTCATGGATCCTTTACTTATTTACTTTACAAGCCTCGCCCAATTATGGCATGAATAATTTCTGGTGGACTCTTTGGTTGCCGAAGTTTGGCTGCTGGGAGAGTCAGAAGGATAGTCCGTACCTTTCTTCACAAACAGAAATGTAGCTATAGCAAACTTGACCTTTGCTCACAGTATAATCTTGTGAGCAAAACCTATGCTCCTCAAAAAATTTCAGAAGCAAAATATCTATTTTCCACCAATGGAATACGGAAAATGCATAGCTTCTCAGCAGGTTTTTTAGTCTCTCATGAAGCTAAAGTTGCTTGGAGAAGGCTTTTTTACATGCAGACTTATGGTGGACAAGCTCTTTCTCGTATTAGTAAAGCAGCTGCTGCTGTGAGTTTAGCCTTGAGCCGTTATCAGCTTCTTGCTCCCAGTGTGCTTGCTTTACTAGCTGGACAGTTTTCATGTAGACATTTTGAGTGGACTCGTGCAGAATGCTCACCAGTTACGTACTGGTATTACTCCGTAGAATCATGCGCAAAGTGGACATGTTTACTTGACATCCATTGTGTTTTCACTGGTAGAGACTACTACTATCTTTATTTGGGCAATCTATTTAGCAGTCATATTTTCACCTTGCATAGTAATGGCTCATTTTACTGATTCACTTGGTGTAGAGTTTAGAGAAGCTTGGCTTAGAGTTCTTCGCTGCACTCTAGAAAAGGCTGGCCCAGCATTTATAAAATGGGGACAATGGGCTGGATATTTTCCCTCAGGATATTTGCACAGAACTGGCGCAGCTGCATTCCCAAGCACCAGTACATAGCTTTGCCTTCACTAAGGAAACAATTGAAAAGGCATTTGGCCGCAAGCTGGGGGAAATTTTTGACTACTTTGACGAGGAGCCTGTTGCTTCTGGAAGTGTTGCTCAGGTTCACCGAGCCACTCTTAAATTCCGTTATCCTGGTCACACGATGAAGCCTAGGTTAGTTGCTGTGAAGGTCAGGTATCCTGGCGTTGGTGAGGCAATCCGTAGAGACTTCATTATTATATATGTCTTCGCAAAAGTTTCGAACTTGATACCGACATTGAAGTGGTTGAGACTTGAGACTGGATGAAAGCTTGCAACAGTTTGCAGTTTTTATGATGTCTCAAGTTGACCTGGCAAGAGAAGCTGCTCATTTAAGTCGATTCATCTATAATTTTCGCAGATGCAAGGATGTTTCATTCCCGAAACCTCTCTATCCTCTGGTGCACACAGCTATTCTGGTCGAAACTTATGAACATGGTCAAAGTGTCTTGCATTACGTTGATAAACTTGAAGGACATGGTAGTATCAAAACTGCCCTTGCTTCAATCGGGAGTCATGCCCTTCTGAAAATGCTTTTGGTATGAAGTTGTGCTCTTTATTTTAAAGATTATAATTTCATGTAAACATATCTCTTTTTCCCACCTTCATATTGTTGGCAAAGACAAGAACATCTATTAGGAAACATTTTGCCAAAGATGGAAAGAAAAGTATATTTCTATGCAAAACAAAGTAGAGAAACATCAAAGACGCAAATACATACTTCCTCACTCCTATGAACCCCAGGTTGGGGAAGTTGCGGGTTCAACTGCTCATGTTGAGTGTTGACACAGGGTCTGTGGCAATTCAGGGGGTTCCCTATCAAACCCTTGTTATTCTTCCAATGAACATATATTTTGAGTACATGTTCCTTCCCCTATTTTCCTGTGACAAACACCCTCAAATTTCGTGACTGAATATGCAATTTCTTATAAATGCAGTAATCTTTGGTTGGCCTTTGCCACTGTAACCTCAGCTTCAGTGAGAGTTTGGAATTTTTGCCACTGGCAACAAATTTAGGTTGGGTTTGAGTGAATATATTTGGTCCATCACATGATATATATACGCTTCATTCCATGAAGCGGATGGATGCGAATCACAAGTGCAGGTGAGGCTCTGCCTGAACCGAACCCATCCCTAGATAGGAGTGTCAAAAAACTTGACTAATTAGTACAGCTATTCAGAGGGTCAATTGGAATATTACTTCAAAATCAGAAGCAGCAAAGCAAATAACACTCTAGCTTGATTCTAACATTGTTTAAGATTTTAAATAGAGCAACATCAGGAGATGTAGTAAAGTTGATGACTTATAGGTGCTACATAACCATCACAAACTATTCAAAGATAAGAATGCATAACCAATAATCAATTGCTAAGGAGTTCTTGCATCGCTTTTGATAATGGAATATCAAGGCTTCTTGGTGGTTGTTCTCTTGTTTCTTTAAGACACACTTTTGCCTCTTATTATGTTTAATTACAAGATAGTAGTAAAACATTATTAAAGGTTAATATTATGAAAATTCATATTGAAACAAATCTAATATGACCTCTCATGAAAAAGATATATGTTTTCTTATATGTTTGTAATTTATTTTAGTCAAGTTCATGAACTTTGATCATAAAGTAAATAAAGAAACGTTACAAGTGATTGGTGGCATATATATGAAGTATTTCCATACATATAAATGACAATATGACACACAAATTCATTAGGCTTTCTCTAAATTATAACAACCTTCTTAAATTAACTACAACTACAACACCCTTAGCTCCTCCATTGCTTGTTAAACCTTTTCAAGTGCTAAGAGTTTTTCTTTCAGCTTCTCTACCTCGTTTTTCGAGTTTTCTAAACTATCCATGGTGGATAATGCTTCAACTTCAGACGACGAAATTTCTTTTTCGAGCTCAAACACCTTCTCTAGTTTTATTTCCATGTCTTTTTGATACTTTTCTAATTCCAAAAGTTGCTTCTTAAGCCCTTCTTCTTGCTTCCTCAATGCTTGTAAACTAGCCTTAACAAACAAACCTTCGGCTTTAGTAAAAATAAGCTGTTTCTCAACCTCCATTACCTTTCGCAATTTCATTTCTATATCTTGATTAAACTTTTCAAAACTTCGAAGTTGTTCTTCAAGCATATTTTCCTCCATTTTTGATGCCTCAAAATCATACTTCATTGATAATGCCTCATTTTTAGTTTGAGAAAGTTGTTTGTCAAGCTTCCTTATCACTTCTAATTTCATTTCCATGTCTTTTTGGAACTTTTCTTGAGTTAAAAGTTGTTCTTTAAGCATATTTTCCTCATTTTTCGACGCTTTCAAACAAGACAGGGTGGATAACATTTCATCATTTACAAAGGAAACTTGTTTTTCCATCTCCATTAACACTTTTACTTTCATTTCTATATCATCTTGGAACTTTTTTCGAGCTAGAAGTTGTTCTTTGAGCTCTTCTTCCTCTTTTCTTGAGACTTCCAACTTAAATTTACTTGATAATGCCTCAAACTTGGTAGAATAAACTTGCTCTTGAAGCTCCCCTACTTTGGACAGCTTTGTTATTATGATCTCACGAGCTGAATTATCTTTTGTAAGCTTCTCTACCTCTTGTTGGGAGTCTCTCAAACTAGCCATGGTAGATGATAACTTAACATTGGTAGATTTCAACTCATTTTGTGTAGATGATAATGCATTTCGAGCTGAAGAAAGTTCTCTCTCCAGCTGTGAAATCCTTCCCCTGGCAGCGCTTGATTGTTTAGCCCCCATATCGAGTACTACGATATAACAGACGCAAGAAAGATATAAGAAAATTCAACAAATAAAGTACGCGCAGATTTGACGTGGTTCACTAGCACTGTGTTAATAACTGCGTCAATCAGGTGGAGATTAGCCTGGAGGAGTTATAAAATAATGACTAAGGTTAAGAGTAGCAGGGTTTATTATATATCATTCTCAATATTACATATGAACTCGTACAATCGTACTCGGTGATTCGAAGCACCGGACTCTCATGCATTAAGTTAAGTTTAGATTATATTATTCCTTCCTTCTGTATGAGCTAATTCCTAGATTAGATAGAAATGGTGAATCATTTATTCTTTGCCAAATAGAAATGGTGAATCATTTATTCTTTGCCAAATTACTTGCTGCAAGAAATGAATAAGTACGTTGCTTCAGTTGGGGAAATAAGTATGTTGCTTCAGTTGGGAAGGTGAGAAGCATCAACTTCAAATAGAAGTGCTAGAAAACTTGATTACAAGTTTTTTTTTTGAAGGGATTGATTACAAGTTACTTCCTCCGATCTAGTTTTAAGCTTACAAATGCATAATTTGCACTATTAATATTTTAGTTATATTTTGGTAAAAATAAAAATTAGATAGACGAATTTAACAAGACCCCACATGACTGTATTTTTTCATACATATGGAACACAAAAGCTAGTTATATGAGTATTGTAAATAGTGCCAAAACTGAAAGTGTTGCAATTAAATAGAAGCAAAGCAAGTACTTGCATAAAAAAGTATTATAGTGAAAATTCAAACTAAGCAACCAAAATATTATTGTTTACGAATTTATGACAAAATAAAGTACACGATCATGGGCTTTATGATAGTATTTAGTGTTATGGGTAGACAATAAATCTCTGATGAACCGCAGCTTATATAGCATAGTATATACAGTTACTACAATACAATAAGAAAGATGGACGGTCCATAAATAAAATTAATTAGGACCCCAACAGCTCAAATGCATGACTTTTCTAAGAGACTCTTCAGAATCATTTAATTTTTGGTCCCTAACATTATGGGAAATAATAGAAGAAGTTGATCCGGAAAGATTTTTAGCTTGAGAATAAGATCTAACATTATTTTTGGCATGATTTTGAAGTGATCTTATTGTATAATTTCATCTTGCAAATCCTTGATCTTTCATCCCTTCAATTGCTGCCATTACTATCCATGCTCTACTTTTCACTGAACTCACTATTTTTTGGTATGAAACTTAGCAAATTTTAGTGAAGTTTAGAACTTGGATTGTGTTTTGAGGATATATTGTTTGAAAGTTTGATGCTGAAGAAACTTTGATGGCCTGGATGAGCTTTATAATGGGAGGAGAGAGAATTAAATTTGAGTGATAAAGTTGATAAGTTGTGCTGATTTGCTGGCTGTTTGGGTAAAAACAGAAGGAAGTGAGCCCCTGGTATTTTTTTTTTTTTGGGTAAAAGACAAACAGAGATCCATTAAAAGGGCAAAGGCTACACATACACTTGGTGTATGTAGGCCATATATATATTATGACGTGGCAATATATGAGTGATCTTTAATTTGGGCCCCAAAAATGAAATTTTCATTCAAATTCAAATGAAAATTGTTTTTCAAATTTCAAAGCTAATTTGTATTTTCAAGGTACAATTAATGCTCCCAAATTACCAACCACCCCATTCTCTCTCCTCTCATTTTTTTTGTCAGTAAATGTTTTTTATCCAATTTTTTCTCTTTTCTCTCTCTTCTAATGTTCTTCAAGTTCTTATTGCCACTCAAGTATAGAAACAAAAAACTGAGAATCTGTTTTTTTTTTTTTCTCTTCTAATGTTCTTCATGTTCTTGCGGTAATGTTCTACATGTTCTTGATTTTAATATTTTTGCACGAAATTTTTTTAAAAACCGAAAAATATGATTATTTCCATCTTCTCTCTCTTCTAATGTTCTTCATGTTCTTGATTTCAATTTTTTTGTACAGAATTTTTTCTACATTGTAGAATTTTTGTACTCCATAATGTTTCACGAATCTAGATTTCTGAGTTTTTAAGAATTTGTTTGTCTTTACTTAAATTCACGACTATAATTTTTACATAAATTTTTTTTTATAAAAAGTTTGTGAGTTGTTCTATTTTGTTTAATTTTTTGTTCTAAGTTGGATTTATGAGGTATTCTTCTGAAAATTTCTGAATTCTTTAGAAAAAAATTGAGTTGTTCTTCAGATATTTTTTTTGTTTTTAATGATTTGTTCTTTATCTTTGTTTAAAAGATTTGATCTATGAAGTTTTCTTTGTTTGGACTTGTATGAATTCTTTGTTTAAAACTAAAAAAAAATATCATTGTAATTTTCAATGTTCTTCAGTTTTCCTAGTTCAACATCAAAGTTTCATTTTTCTTGATAGGGTGATTATTGATTAGTAACAGAAGATTGACATTAGATTAATCACAATGACATCGTTATATGGAAACTATAGTATAGGTCCTGGTTACTATTTAAATGTTTCTTGTTACTAAAAAAATCAATTATTTACAATCGTTGAATTTCAAATTGATATGTTATTAATATAATTGATTTTTTTAATATATATAATCTGTTTAATTTCAATTTTAATTATCATATATTGGATTGTTTATACTTCATGGATATTAAACATTAGATTATTGATGGGGGGAAAATGTTACAAATTACAAAGTAAAAAGTCATTACTACAAAATTAAAAAAAGGGGGGGGGTGTGTGGAAGTAATAGCAAGCATGGGATTCGAACTAGAGACCTAATAGCCAGAAACGCACTTTGATGTTTGCAGTTGTAACCAAGTTGACGGGATATTCGACCGTGCTAACAAGTTGATACATTAAGTAGTTATAGTAAACAACAGCGTTATATGGAAACTATAATATAGGTCCTGGTTACTATTTAAATGTTTCTTGTTACTAAACAAATCATAAACTTACAATCGTTTCAAATAACATGTTATTAAAATAATTGTTTTTTTAATATATTTAATCTGTTTTAATTTCAATTTTAATTATCATATAATGAAAGAAAAGAGATGAAAATTATAAACTCATGAATTAATGAAGAAAAGAGAAACTAGGGTTTGCCATGAAAAACTAGAGAGAAAAGGAAGAAGGAAACTAAAGCTAAACCTAAGAATACAAAATATAACGTCCGAAAAAAGGTCGGGGAAGAGAGAGAGAGAAGACCTATTTATAGTTTTTACAGAACCGGCTAAAAAAGGCAAAAATTAACCTTCCGGAAAAAACGCTCGGTCGGGCGACGTTATTCTGAAACTACGACAAAAATGGAATTCCGCCCGGTCGACTGGGCACAGCCGCCCGGTCGGACGCGCAAGCACTTTTGGAGCCACTTTCGCCCGGTTGACCGGGCAAACATGCCTTGTACTCTGAAGAAATTTTCGTCTCGCCCGGTCGACCGGGCGGAAAAACTGTGATTTTGTGTCAACTTGCGAAGGCTGTATCTCTCGAATCAGAAGTCCATTTGGGGCGTGTGACCTATCGTTGGAAAGCCCTTGAAGTCTAGTTTCCAACCCAACTGGAATTTCTTGATTATAAATTTTATATCAAAAGTTATGATCAAAATAGTAAACAGGTGTCAGTTTTGGCACTTCTTTCACTAACTCTTTGCTTCATTCTAACTCGAGATTGTCCCAAACGGATGCATTGTGATCCTTGTGCAAGCTATCTTCATCCTCAATGATTAAAAGGCTTGAACTTAGATAATCATAATCAATTTGCATCAAAATAACCTGAAAATCATCGAAGCACGCAAACGGGGAGTAGTAGAGCACAACTTACGTAATTCATGCCACTATGCACATAAATGCTCTAAAAGGAGTTCTAAATGCAATCAAAATGCATCTAAAAACTATATATAAAAGTGACACATCAAACTCCCCCAAGCTAAACCATTTCTTGTCCTCAAGCAATAAGACATAGATATTGAAAAACAAAGACAACCTACAATATAGGACTATAGGGTCAAACACTCAATTGAAAACACGAGAGATATAATCACTACACAAACCAAGCATTGAAACAATCTCGAACAAAGCCGCATAGCATGTCATGTATCACAATCAACTCTCCAATCATACCACATACCATCTCTCCCAAGCTAGATTTAACCAAACCTAACAGACCTCACTATAGTCATGTGCGCTCAAATCTCTCATGTGTTTAAGGCATAAATGATGACACTCAACCTAATCAAGTCAACTCAGATGAAGCAAATACTCTTTAACTTTGACTTTTTGACTCACTTAATACTCAACAATACAATACACAATGATCAAGAGGACTTTTAAGGGTTGTAATGGGGTTGAGATTAAAGGTATGGAATAATTTGGGAATTGTGGTGGAAAAACCAAGAAGGGGGAGCATCATATATAACTGAAAACATGACCAAGAAAGGTCACAACAACTCCGTGCAACAACCAACAATCTCCAAATATAATCAACAACCTTATTCACTCAAGAAATTCAATCATAACCCTTTTTATTTCACTTCTTTTTCATTTTATTTTTCACTTTTTTGTTTCCTTTTTTTTCGAACTTTCAATTCAATTTCAAAGCTCACTAAACATACTTTTCCATCCTTCTAAACCACAAATAGAGCATTTTAATTCAATACAAACCAAACCAAAAAACTAATACTCGCTCCCCCAAGCTACGCTTAGGACAAATATCAAATGAGGCCGTTGGCTTGTAATGTAGGTAGCAATCAAACATAGTCAAAAAGGCTCAGCGGGGCTAGAGGAAGGATAATATGAAAACAAGAATAACTCTGGAGCTAAGATCATGAAATAAAATGCCTCAATCATATCAAAATGTATGCACTATCAAATATCAAAGAGTACCAAGTCAAAATCAAGATCAATGCGACAATTAAGGAACTAATCACACATGAAAGAACATAACTGACACAGATACGTCAGTTTATAGGCACAGAAGCTCACTTAGTTTAAGGTGTCTGCACAATAAAGTTAAATCAAACCAGAGAGAGATCAATCAATCTTACCACAAACAATCAATTGCGAAACAATCATGCTATAAAGAATCATGCTCAAGATGAATGACGCTTAGGAAATGTAGTAAAATATCATCAAAGTTCTCAAAGAGTGCCAGCAATAGTCCTATAGATGCAACTAAAATGAGATGAAGTCTAATATGAAATGAAATATGCTAATGCAACTAAGAAAACAGTACAATGTTTTTGGTTACACGTAAACTTCCACTCCTAATGAGCAGTACAAACCGTGCAACAACCTATGAAAGCAATAAAAAAAACTACTCTAAATGCAAATAACATGTGCTAAGTAATGATGACAAATATCCTCCCCCAAGCTGAATGACACATTGTCCTCAATGTGAACAAAGAGGAATTAAATGAGGGAGAGGTACAACTTACAAAAGGGGTGGGTAATCAAAGGAGTGTCAAAAAGTATCGACGCCTCCACCACAATCGATAGTTGTAATGAGGCAGTGAACTTAGCCAAAAAAATTGGCTATGCTTGCACCTAGCAAAAGACTTCATCACACATTAGCAAAGTTAGTCAAACCAAATATATATATATATATATATGAACAAAGTCGGGTTGCCTCCCAATAAGCACTTATTTAAGGTCTTGCATGACCGTTTAAGACTAGTACATCACTCATAATAGTTCAATGCTATAAGAAGCTTATCATATGTTCCTGCAAACATCTCAGAGCATATTATATAAGAGTGGAAAGGAAAAATGAAAAAAATTAGTACTAAAAAATTACTAAAACTACAAAAAGAAAAATCAAAGGAAAAATTATATTTACAAGAAGAAGAAAAAGAAAAATGTTAGTCTTTTTACACGACGCAAAAGAAGGAAAAAAAACTAATTGTACATCATTTACATTATCATGAGAGCCATTCAAAAGGGGAGAAAGAAGGAACGATGGAGGATATAATATAGGAGAAGAAGGAATAAGGTCAAGTTTTTGAGAGAAAGGAACATGAGACTCAAAAACAATAGGTGGTACCGATAAAGACTCATAAATCACCTCACTCTCAACTTGACTTACCTCCAAAGAGGAAACTTCAACCATGGTTTCTTGCTCCTGCAAAACATCCATCATAATAGTCTCTCTCTCAATCTTTTCATCATCCCAATAGCTCTGATTTATTATCCAACCCTCCTCATCATCATAAATAAACGGTTTGGGGCTAGAATTTTGAGCAGATTGACATTCATATTGGGAAGAGGGGTCAAAACCATAAATTAATGTCACATCACACAAAGAAAAATCATGAGAAGTAGATTGACAATTAGAACAATAAGGGGGTGGTGCCATGTATGTTTGGGGTGAAATAGCAGATGAAGACATCTCCCACTCGTAAGTATCCCTAGCCAACCACATAATTAAATCCCAACAATAATCACGTGCTTGGAATAGAAATCCTCCATTACACATAGATTCTACCACCATCCTAGTTTCTTCATTTAACCCCTCATAAATCACTAGAGACATATCCCACAGTTCAATTCCATGATTAGGACCTATAAAATCTCCAAGCCTATGATAGTACTTCCAAAACACTTCATTCTCATACTGAGGAAAAGAAAAAATTGCTCTAGAATTACTAACATGTACATGGGGTTCACAGAACATATGAGGTAATTCGGGAGAACTCATACAAAAATTGGGAGGATTTTGATATGATGTATCAAAACTGTAAACATGAGAATCCCAAGAATTATGACTATGTTGCCTAGCTAAAAAATTATCCCAATCATCAAAATAAAATGAATCCATGATACACAAAAAAATTATAAAAAGAAAAAAAAAATTCACCAAAGGGAAAAAAATTATATACAGTTTAGTCTCACCAACAATAAAAACTAAATAAAACAATACCGTCTCCCCGGCAACGGCGCCAAAATTTGATAGGTTGTCGTACACCTGTCAAAAATAATTCCTGCAAAACCTTCTAACAATGTAGTAGGGTAAGTAGGGTCGAATCCACAGAGAGATGGTTGTTTCAATCTAGCTTCTAATGCATGGAGAAACTAAACAAGATCAGGAATAATGAATTAAAGTTCTAAAATAATCAAACTACGAATACCAAGCTAAAAAGGATCTAGGGCAATGGTTCACCATGTTCATAACTATAATCTATCAAGATATCATCATTGATTCAATTAATCAGATATCTAGAGCACATGTTAATCCTACGGTCGGGCCTTAACGCTCTCAAATCAACATATGCTAGTACGGTCGCTCAACATAATCAGATTTGCTAATTGTAGGTAAGCCTCTAAAGAGTACTATATCTCGATCTATGACTCGATATTAGCAATATTTAATCATACAATTGATCAGATTGCAAGATTAACAATAAAAACACTAATCAATTAGAGATATCAATAACTAATCAAACCATTAATAGATATCAATCAAGAATCATAGCATATAAACATGGATTCCCAAACCCTAGAATATAAACTACTCAATCATGAAATAAATAAAGAAATTTAAATCTACAAAGAAAAGCATGATCAAAGAAATCAATGAAAGAAAAGAGATGAAAATTATAAACTCATGAATTAATGAAGAAAAGAGAAACTAGGGTTTGCCATGAAAAACTAGAGAGAAAAGGAAGAAGGAAACTAAAGCTAAACCTAAGAATACAAAATATAACGTCCGAAAAAAGGTCGGGGGAAGAGAGAGAGAAGACCTATTTATAGTTTTTACAGAACCGGCTAAAAAAGGCAAAAATTAACCTTCCGGAAAAACCGCTCGGTCGGGCGACGTTGTTCTGAAACTACGACAAAAATGGAATTCCGCCCGGTCGGACGCGCAAGCACTTTTGGAGCCACATTCGCCCGGTTGACCGGGTAAACATGCCTTGTACTCTGAAGAAATTTTCGTCTCTCCCGGTCGATCGGGCTGAAAAACTGTGATTTTGTGTCAACTTGCAAAGGCTGTATCTCTCAAACCAGAAGTCCATTTGGGGAGTGTGACCTATCGTTGGAAAGATCTTGAAGTCTACTTTCCAAAACAACTGAAATTTCTTGATTATAAATTTTATATCAAAAGTTATGATTAAAATAGTAAACAGGTGTCAGTTTTAGCACTTCTTTCACTAACTCTTTGCTTCATTCTAACTCGAGATTGTCCCAAATGGATGCATTGTGATCCTTGTGCAAGCTATCTTCATCCTCAATGATTAAAAGGCTTGAACTTAGATAATCATAATCAATTTGCATCAAAATAACCTTAAAATCATCGAAACACGCAAACGCGGAGTAGTAGAGCACAACTTACGTAATTCATGTCATTATGCACATAAATGCTCTAAAAGGAGTTCTAAATGCAATCAAAATGCATCTAAAAACTATATATAAAAGTGACACATTAGGGAGGATGTGGAAGTAATAGCAAGCATGGGATTCGAACTCGAGACCTAATAGCCAGAAACGCGCTTTCATGTTGCAGTTGTAACCAAGTTGATGGATATTTGACCGTGCTAATAAGTAGATACATTAAGTATTTATTGTAACAACATCGTTATATGGAAACTATAATAGCAAACAATTTAGTATTTTTTTATTTTCTAGTAGCACTTTTGTGTTTTTGCATTTTGTAGTGGCACTTTAGTCTTTTCAAGCAGCAAGTTGTAATAACATGTTTGTAGTTTTTACTTAAGAGATAATATTAATATTAAAGAGAATATCACATATATTTGTAATGCTAATGAGTAGTGAAGAATGAAACAATTTACTAATCTCCTTACATGATTGGAAAAAAGGATAATAAAACGAAGAATAGCTAGAGATCTTCTTACAAAAAGTAACATAGTATCAAAAATATAAGTTTTATTATAAATATGTTACTTGAACCTTTTTGCTTCATTTGTATATGTTTTCACATGCATAACGCTACATTTTTTAGTAACCGATAACTATTATTTGAATTTCAATCGTTATTCTTTATAATCCTACGGTTTTTTATTTTAACCCTTCAATGTTTAATTTTTACCATCCGACTTAAGCTTTTGTTGTCATTATTGGGTGGTTGTATAGTAGCATAGAGTATTTCGATGGTTACTCCTTAGTTGGTAAGTATTTATTTATACATAATATCAATTTTAGGTGAAACAATCGATCGAGATTTAGTATTTGTATATTACAAGATTAATACACAAGTAGTGCCTTATAACAAAAAGTCATCTAATAATGGTATTATGGAGCATAATTTCGATTTTTGGTCAAACAATTGATCGAGATTTAGTAGCTCTGTTAATATTAAGGAGCATAACTTCAATTCTAAAGGCTAACAATCGATCGAGAGTTAGCATTTGTGTACAACAAGATTAATAATTATTGTGACTTGTAGTAAACCATAAACAAAGTATTCTAGCTTTTAAGTTTTATTTAAAAATCATTATAAAACTTTTGGAATCGGTATAGGATCGGTAGGAATCGTATAAAATCGTAGGATCGTTTCATAGGATCGGTAGGAATCGTATAAAATCGTAGGATCGTTTCATAGGATCGGTAGGATCGACCGATCCTACACACAACTAACCTATTGCTCTTTTTCTTTCTTGTTTGCTTTTCTACTTGTATTTTGTCATCCAAATATAAGAATTATGCATGTAAAATGCAAAAATAAGCAAATAAGTTTACTATTATCACTTTGTTATTACTTTTTCAGTTTTTTTATAAAATTAATTTTAAAAGATTTTTTTAATATTATTATATAAATGGTAACGTCTGTGTACAAACACATTATTATCTTATAATTCAACCCCAATGTTAGCTTTAACAATCTAATTTACACTTTTAGGATTATTCTCCTCAAATTATGAATCATTTGGAACATATTTAGATTATATTTTATCAAATTTTAGTTATTTTGTAGGATCGTACGATTCTTCGATTCGATCCAACGATCCGATCTTATATGCCCTCACCGATCCAAAGTAGGATCGCGATCTTGATAACCTTGTTTGAAGTCCATCATATGATAATTAAAATTGAAAGTAAAACATATTATATAAACAAAAAATATTCAATTATATTAATAGCAAAGTAGGTTCAAACGGTTTTAAGTTTGTAATTTTTCTAATAACAATGTACGTTTAATTAGTAATCATAACCTTTATTACAGTTTACAAATAACGGCTTTGCATACTATACTTATTTAATATATCAACTTTTTAGCATGGTGAACATCCCGCCCACTTGGTTACAACAGCAGCAATGAAAGCGCTTTTCTGGCTACTAGGTCCCGAGTTCGAATCCCATGCTTGCCATTAGTGCCACATTTTTTCCCTCATTAAAATATTTTTTTTTGTATCGTGGAGAAATATTAAATTTGTTAATACAATGGAATCATTTGAATCCATTATATGATAATTAAAATTGAAAGTAAAACATATTATATAAATAAAAATATTCAAGTATATTAAAAACAAAGCAGATTTAGACGATTTTCAATTTATAATTTTTCTAGTAACAACATACATTTAATTAGTAATCAAAACCTACATTACAATTTGCAGGTTGGTGGGAGTAATATGCATTAATAACAAAGAAGGTTCAAACGATTTTAAGTTTGTAATTTTATTTAGTAACAACATACATTTACTTAGTAATTAAAACCTATATTACAGTTTGCAAGTTGGTGGGAGTAATATGCATTAAATGCAGGTTGGTGGGAGTAATATGCATGTTGGACACCAACAGTAATTTATCCCGCCACACCATGCTTTTTGGCGCCATCAGCCAAATTATTTCCCCCCCATTTTCCCCTCTCTTTTTTTTTTGGCTAGCAGCGACGTGGCAATACACCATTGGAAGTGTATATATGGCCTACATACACCAAGTGTATGTGTAGCGTCTCTCAAGATTTTTCTATTAAAAAAATGATTGTTAAAAAAATGTAATGATTAGATTATTTGTACTGTATTATACTTCCTTCGTTCCATAATAAGTGAAACATAGAGATTGGGCACAAGATTTAATAAACATCACTTTCAAAAGCTATAAAGTCATAAAATACACTTTTCATTATCAAAAGGAAGAGAGAGAAAAACAAACCACACAAGTTTGTGATGGGTACTCTTGTCATTTTATCACTTTCTTTTTTTCCATTTAAGGTATGTTTCACTTATTTTGAAACGTTCTAAAATAGTAGGTGTTTCACGTATTATGGAACAGAGGAAGTATACGATTTACATATGGTTGTTAAAAAAAACAATAATGATTAGATAATTTCTATTATATAAGTTTTTTCTATTAAAAAAATACGGAGAAAAAAAGTCGGATCTAGTCGGAGTCAGATGTTGGGATTTTAAGTTGGTTCGGGCCTTTTTTCAGGATTAGGTTTTAAGGTTGAAGTCAGGTCAAAATTAAAATCCAAATTCTTGTTGGGTCGAACTTGGATTATGCATAACCCGGTCCAAGCCCGACTCGTTGCCATCCTTAGGAGGGAGTAATGTAATTAGATGTTTTGGGTGCACATGGGAATTATTTTTCAGTTGATCTTGTAAGAGACCGCCTACTTTTAATTTAAAACAAGTGTGTAGCTCGGGCGACACCTCGAGTTTTTACTTTTAATAATAATTATTATGTTTTGAGCTTATGTGTTATTTCAGATTAGTTTGTTATATATACTTATGATGAGTATGAGCATATCTAATAATTGGTTAAGATGGTAAGATGTCTACTTTACAATTCATTGGTCGCATATTCGGATCTTACTACACAAAGTTTTGTAGTACATATTCCTTGTTAAGCATATGACATTGCATGTTTCTAGTGAATTGGGGGGTTTCCACGTAGCAACATATACTCTATTAGGGACACCTTTTAATATATATATGAGTATAGATAGATAGATTAGACAACGACTTAAGCCCAATATTAAGAAGAGAATGGACCGGACCACCTTTCCGAATATAGTGACCAGTTTTATTCTACTAAGTGACCAGTTAATCCACTAAATCACATTTATTTACCCATTAGTGACAAGTTTAATCCATTCAGTTACTAGTTTAATCCATTTGATAAGATTACTAGGTTATTTTTTAAAATTATTTGTTGTAGTTCGAGATTCAAAAGGAAACAAAGGAGTAAGAAGAGAATGGACGATTATGTTGGTGTGAGATGTTTACGAATAATGTTGGGTAAAAGTGAGATAGAATGGAATTGTTAGGAGAATGTAGGTGTTGATTTGTCTAATTTTATACTAAAATTAGACCACCTATTCTAATAATTTGTGATTATTTTTAGTGTGACTAAATAATTAAAAAGTATGTCAAAACCTGGCATTTAGAGTGACATATGGTAATTATTTTTTTGATTTGCTTTTCCTTCTTTTAGTGTTGACATATGGCATCTTAGTTTGAATAAATTAAAGCGTTTCAATTGCTAAGTATCTATTCTCCTCAACTTATTTAAATAAATAATAAGAAAACTTCAGAAAAATTCAAGAGAAATCCAGAAAAAGTAAGTAAACATTTAGTAAAATAGAGAATTGGTTTGGCAAGTTCAAAAAAAGTCGGGAAAGTTGAGAAAAGTTCAGATAAAATTAGAAAAGTTAAAAAAGTTTGAATTAAATAAGATAAGTCCAGTATATGTAAGTTGAATAGAACATACCCTAATTCAATTAGTGAAGTGTGATCTTAATTGTAATTGACTAGTTTTTTAAAATCAGGCGAAATATAATGTGTCAAATATTGCTTTTATTTGTGAAGTGGATAAGATATATCACTACAAGTTAGAGGGTAACTTTAATATTATTGACTAGGGGCCTTGAACCGATACATGTTGGAACTAGGGATCCAAAAAAGGAAGGCACCTTGAAAACGAGATTTCTAATTGACCTCGATAACCAAGTTGTGATTGATGTTTTAACAATATAAGTGAGATAACCTTCAAAAAAGAATAGACTTCAGATAAATTATAAACAACAATTATGGTAAATTTGGAGAATTCATAAATTTTGGTTGTTGATGGTTTGGAAACTACTTTGACGCTATTTGACAATTAGCAGATAGTTGATAGTTGTTAGGCAATTGTATTACCTGCTTTAACTAGCTGATTGTATTAGTTTATTTATATAAAGTGTTTAATAAGTAGTAATTGATGACGCTCCTCTCCCTATTTTTCTTTCTTCTCTCTCCTCTCCCACAAAACCCTAATTTTCAACCTAGGGGCTACCGCCACCCTTTTGGGCGGTGGTAAGCCCCTTTTCTCCTTTTGTTACTAGTTTTTGATGTTAATGTTTCTAATAAACTTCAGTCTCTCTCTAATGGAGAGTTTTTCTACCCATCTATTGGGTTATATCTACCCATATATTAGGTTTTATCTCTCTCCATGTGAGAGTTTGGAGACTTTATTTTTGGGTTTTTGTGTAATTCAAGAGGTTGATTTGTTGATTGAAATTTGTGCGGGGTTGCAACAGATGTGAGTACTTCGTTTACAATCACTTGAAATGGATCCAGTTCTACTTCAAAACTACAAAAGATCGATAGACCCCCTTGCAGAAGGCTGCATCAGACAACGATGTGAAAGACGAGGGTTTTCAGAAGTGTTAGATCTACTCAACGATCGTGGTTTTGTCATATTAGAATTGTATTTATTTCATTTTGATATGTATTTGTTTAGTTCTTACTTCTATTGTAGATGTCGTATGACTTTGAATCAATGAATTAATTTTTAATTTCAAAAAAAAAAAAAGTAGTAATTGATGACTGATTTACTTGATTTTGTAATTAAAATGACAAATAAGGACATGAACATAATCTATTATTGTACTTTTTATTGTTTACAAAATGGATATGTTAGGTGAATATATCGGAAAATAGAGATACTAATGAATAATACATACCAATCCAAATTTATTTGATTCTTGATTCTAAGTATTAAAAGAAAATTAGTCATGGAAGAAAATCATGCACAACATTTTAAGGAAAAATATAGAAAGTAAAAATTTGATTTACCTTTTTCGTAGTTGAAAACTCCATGGCACAAGAAATAGTAAAATGGAGTCGGACCGAAGGAGATGTGATATATGTTAGGTTTAGGGTACTTGGATGTACCCTGGTAAGGGTAATAATTTTCGAAAAACTTTAGGACATAAATATAATTTATTCCACTCATTCTCAAACCTCTAATTTCAAAACGTTGCTTCCCCCAACTTTTTCAAAAAGAGTTTTAAAAGAGTTTTTTGAGCCCAATCAGCTATTTCAATTTTTTTTAATTATTAAACACTAAAATTAAAGGATTGACTAGTTAAATTTTTTTAATATGAGAACAAACATCTAATTCCCCCAACCTCTCTTTACCAAATAGAGCTTTCACAAATCTCCGTAGTTTTGGTAGAGGTAAAACAATAATGTGGAGAAGGCTAGGGAAACTGCAAGGGAGGATCAAGAACAATTGAAAAGGAGCATTCTAAGTGTTACATTTTATAACTCCTTTGTGTATGGTAGTTTGTTACAAACATTTGAATTTACATAGTAATAGAATGAAGACAAAAGTAAGAAAATATTTATTCACCCAACAGATGAAAAGTGATCGACGATAACTCACATCCTTGCTAATTTATATTGTTATTTGAAAAATAAAGATGTGGTATTTGTGGGAATAACCTGTCATTTGGGTTTCGTTCAAAGTATTAGGCATATCAATAAGTATTCTAAAATATACGGGACAAAAATCGTAAGGTAATATACTTGTCTTTGCTGCTCATACAAATAATTTGCCTCTCATTGTATTTAGTAAATATGTCCATTTGTATTACCACCTTTATTATATTATCCTTTGTCAAAACTGTTTGACCAATTGTATCTTGCCACTAATCATAGCAATCACATGACAATTATGATATGTAGTCACTGATCACATTATTTAGGATAAAAAACGAGTTTCCCTTTTTATATTTTTAAAAAAGGCATTAATCACACAATATGTTTAACTTTTGACGATTTTTAAGTAGCTAATATATAGTCCGACTAAATACTGTTTCTATTAGGCTCCTTGACCATAAATTTGGACTTAACTAATATTACAAAACATCATATATTAGTATTATCAACCATCATCATTCAATAACAACCTTAATGCAAAACAGAGACACTTATAATCTCATTCAAATCTCAAAAAATACCTTCAACCATGAAATATTAGGTTGGACTAACAAAAAGTCTAAAACACCAATCTCCCACTTCAAAACACACAACAAAAGCCATGACCATACAACATAACCTCACCACATACCATACATGACCAAATTATCAATGACTATTACACAATATTGGGCTAAATAATACATACCATCACCAACCCTTTTTCTATTTGACAAAGTCTCCTATTCTCCTACCATACAACAAAAAACATCCCAATTCACACAACCAAGGGCCCCTCAACATTTAGGATAGTCAATACCCAATACTTACACACATATGACATATCTTACCCCAAGAAAAATGGGCTATTGGTCCACCAATAAAAACCATTTTTTTTACAATTTTTTTTTTTCTCATCATAAATATTTAATACATTATATTATAACCAATTGGACTAGAACCATATGATATAATGGTCCATGTGACCCATCCAATACCATCCAAGTGCCCAAAATAGTTATATGCTTCTTATTTTTCTCTCTCCTCTCATTTTCACCCAAAAGAGGTCCTAAAAATATTTATACCATCTTGATCTAGCAATTACATAACATAACTAGTAAGTGTAACCTTATCAACTTCTTCCACCAAAACAAAGTCCCAAATTTCTCCAAATCTCATCAAACTTTTATTTCCCTAAAATAAAGGTCCATTGGTCCTTTTCTCTCCCCCAATCCAACAATCCAAGCCCATTATCATTTCCCCACCACCTCACTTTCTCTCTCCTCCATTTTTTCTCTCTCCTCCATTTTTTTTTTCTTCCGTCGAAAAAAACCCTAGATCTTCACCGCCGTTGACGGTGTTTCGTCTTTCTCTCTCCTCGATTTGTTCTTCCTATCTGTTTTCGGTTTCTTTTTCTCGATCGTTGAATTGTAAGTTTTCACTCAAACCCTAGATTTTGCGTTGAGAATTGAGGTTTTTGAATCTTTCGATTTTGAGCTTAGTTTTTGATCTGGAGTAGTTCGTGAAGTGATTTTTGAGTGTGTGATTTTATTTGTGTTGTTGAAAATTGGTGTTTGATGTGAAATTCAATTTAGGTTTTGATTTTCGATTTGCGATTTTTGTTCGACATTTTGATTTTTTTTTTTTCCGATGTGATATAAAGTTTACATGAGTTGTTCGTAAGTCACTTTGTTGTTCATGTGTTTGAATTTTGGCTCCAATTTTTCATTGTTTTGATTTTTGGTTCATTTGATTAAATTTTGGTCAATTTCATCTGGGCTTATGTTATGTCATGTAAACTTATGCTATGCTATGTTATGTCTGTCAGTTTCTCTGTGTGTGTTCTGTTTAGTAATCTTCAGTTTGATTTTTGCACAGAACAAAAAAGAGGGGTTTATTTTTTTGTTCTGGAAAAGAGCCCAACAAAGTGGTTGAAAATTTGGTTGAAGTTGTAAAACAGAACTTAAACTCATGAACCCTAAAAATAAAATTGTTCGATCTTTGTTCAATGATGGTTCAATAGCCCATAAAGTTTTGGGGCTGAAAACCTTATTAAGTGAAATGACTATTTTACCCTTGTTGCCATTTTCCCCCCCTCTGATGGGCTCACTTTACTGGGCCTACTTTTATTTTTTATTTTTTTTTTTATTTTTTGCAAAAGGGTATGTATAATTCTATCTTGTTTTAGTGTTTTAGGTGGCCCATATTTTATGGGACTTCTCGTTTCTCTCTATATTAGCTACAAACTAGGGAGATCTACTTTTATTTCTTGTAGATGGATCGAAAAAACATATCTTAACTACGATTTGATTATAAAAAGTTGTTGGCTTTTTTGGGTCTTATATTTGCGTTTGGATGAGCCCAGTTTTAGGTAATTGTTTTTTCTCTCTTTCTCTGGTCTTTTGCTCTTTATTGTCTTCAACAATAGGAGCCTCTGTGATCCTTTTTTGCGAATGTTTGTTGGAAAAAAAGATTGTTACTTTATAATTATATGGCGGGTCAATCATGGATTTGTATTATGCATCATGAAATTAAAATTTCCCCATCTATATATATGTCGTTTTAATGAAAGTCTTCGCTGGTGGGTTTGGTTCGTGAGCATCAGTACATGTTGCTTCTACTCATACATGATAACAAGTAACTGTTGCGTCGAAATTGCTCTCTTGCCTTTGTTCCCCCTCCCCCCCTCTCTTTTTATTGGGGGGGTGCCGGCGGCTGGTTGTAGGTGAGGTTGGGGAGGAGGATCCTTAGATAAGTTAAGGCTATGCTTTAAAATCTATGTCAGGGTAGTCTTGTTGGTGGAAAGTATTGGGTTATCAGCTTCGAATGAAATACTTCCTCCTTTTTTTTACTAGTATAAAAGAAAATATTGTTGGATGTGTTGCAGATGTATGTTTTCAAAATATCATCTTCTTGTAATTTTTGCTAATAGATATTGATGATCAAAGTTGTGTGTTGGCAAAAGTGAAAATTAAGGTGTTACAATTAATTTAAACAGAGGGAGTAGTTTCCCATGATTATGGCAAATGATTGTGTATGAGCTGTGGGTGTTATTTGTGAATGTTATGAGATTTTTGCTGCTATTGAGCCTTCATGGCTAGAGAAGTTAAGGCTAAAAGGGACTTTGTTTATTTGTGAAGAATTACAGTTAGTGCTATTTTATTTCAGAATTGGTGATACGAATGCAAAATGAGTTGTGAAAGCCATGCTTTGAACAATGAAATTTATATTGCACAGTTTCTAAAGCCTTTGTCTTTTTTTTTTCCTTTTCTTTTGGGAATTTTTCAATGGGTACCCCCGTGTTTCTTTGTCTTCTACGTTATGTTGTCACTTTTCAAAACTTTCGAGTAGTAGCCTTCAACTTTTTATTCTACCTACATAATGCTCTTCTTTTCAGTAAAAGTTAGTTCTTCTGTTTAGTAAATGTCAGTTCTTTTATTAACTTTTTGCTTGCTGATTTTAAACATATTTGTTAGATGGCTATACACTGCAGAATGTGAGAGAGAATCCTGAAAATACATTACCGTGAAGTATACATTTAACAGAAGAACTAACCTTTCCCTTAATGGAAGGGGTACTATGTTGGTAGAATTATAAGTTTAAAGGTACCACTTGGAAGTTTTACATAGTGGGGGTATATCATAGAATACAAAGAAACATAAGAGTATACCATAGGAAAAGCTTTTCTTTTAGCACCTTTAAAACCCATTAGATGTGAACATTTTAATGATAGTGTTTGCAGCAATATTGTGTAATGCGGGATGTATATTGTTTACTTGTGAATCAAAGTAAAAGGATTAGCTTTTGAGAGTTCCTGAATTCTGTTAGCAGTCTAGGAGCTTTGGATCATAAACATTTAGATGAAGAGTATGAAGGGTCATCTACGCTGTACTTCCTCCGCTCCCATTTAATTGCTACACTTCCAAGTTCCAATTTTACGCTTATCAATGCACAATTTGCACTGTTAATATCTTTAGTTATGATTTGGTAAAAATTATAAAAATTAGATATCAATAAAGTACACATTAAGACTAATCCGACAAGATTCCACATAACTATATTTTTCCATACATATGAAACACACAAGCTAGTTATACGAGTGATTGTGAATAGTGCCAAAAGTGGAAGTGTTGCAATTAAATGGGAGTGGAGGAAGTATATATATTTCATTTTGAGACTAAAATATATATTGATATTCGATACTGTTTCTAGTTTATAGGGTTAATTGGTTTTGTTATTATGTGTGAGTTTTGATACTTCATTGCAGAATGTGCGCTAAGACTATATATCTATACGTATTGCAGGTTCTGGCTTATTTTGCAGTATGACAACCACTGATGAAAATAACGAAATGGTAGATTCAAAACACACTGATGACCAGCCAAGAGAGTCAGAGTTTGAAACTTCACAAGCTAGGCATTCTGTGAAGGTGAAATGTGAACGAGTTGTACCCGAGCCAATGGATATGGAGGAGGCAACGCCTATGGTCGAACAAGCTGATCCACAAACTGCTGGTGAACCGGTTAACTCAGAAAATGTGAATTCCGAGCTTGCTGATCCTGAGCCGCTCGGTGAGGATGCTGTACATTCACCACCAGTCAATTCAGAGGACATGCATCCACAAGTAGTCAACTCAGAGCATATGCAATCGCAGGCGTTCAGTTCAGAAATTCTGCATTCACAGCCAGTTAGTACCGAGCTTGTTTCCCAGCCTGGCAGTGCAAATCTCATGTATTCGGAACCTCTTAGTTCCACTAATGAAAGCAATCAACTGGTAGATCCGAAGCAGGCTGATGCGCAGCCAAGAGAGTCGGGAATTGGAAATTTGCAAGCAGGGCATTCTGTGACGGTGAAACCAGAACGAGCCGAACCTGTGCCCATGGATATGGAGGCCGCCAACTCACAGTGTTTGGGTGAAGAAGTTGATCCACATACAGTTGGTGAAGAACATGCAAGTGCTGAGCTTGCTCATCCTGAGCCACTGGGTGAAGAGGCAGTATACCCAGTCAGCTCGGAAGACATGCATCCGCAGCTAGTCAATTCAGGGCATGCCCGTTCGCCAGTTAGTTCGGAGCAAATTCATGCAGAGACTGTCACTGCAGAAAACATGCATCCACAGCCTGTGAGCTTGGAACACATGCCTTCTCAGCCTGTCAGTTTGGAACACATTGAGAGTTCAGAACTTGTGCACTCTCAGGCAGTCAGTGATGGGCATGTTCTTTCGCACCTGGTTGCTGCAGAGGTGGTTCATTCCCAGCCTGGTGATATTGTGTATTCCCAGCCACTTGGTTCAGATATTGTGCATTCCCAGCCAGTCAGTACAGAGCTTGTGCATATGCAGCATGCCAATGTAGAACCAGTTCATTTGCAAGCAGTTGGGTTAGAACTTGTCAATTCGCATGGTCATGGAGGTGAACTTGTAAACTCCCATGCTCTCGGTATGGAGCTGATTAATACACAGCCTCTCAGCACAGAACTCCCTAATTCACAGCAAGCAACTCCTGAGACCCAACCTAATAAGCGTCGGAAGAAGAAGTCTATCGTCTGGGAGCATTTTACTATTGAAACAGTTGGTGCCGGCTGCAGGAGGGCATACTGCAAGGTATGTAAGCAGTCATTTGCATACAGTACTGGTTCCAAGGTTGCTGGAACAAGCCACCTGAAGCGTCATATTGCTAAAGGGACTTGCCCTGTTGTCCTGCGTCAGCAGGAGAAAAATCAGTTGTCCCCATATATGCCAAAGACTGGTGGAACTGATGCGGGTACTGAACATCAACCAAAAAGGCGTTACAGGAGCTCTAGTTCACCTTATCTCATCTTTGATCAGGATCGTTGCCGACATGAGATCGCTAAGATGATCATCATGCATGATTACCCACTTCACATGGTTGAACATCCAGGATTTGTCTCCTTTGTCCAAAATCTTCAGCCCCGTTTTGATATGGTGAGCTTTAACATTGTGCAAGGAGATTGTGTAGCAATTTTCTTGAGGGAAAAACAGAATCTTCAACGGTTTATTGAGGGGATTCCAGGACGAATTTGTCTGACATTGGATATGTGGACTTCAAGTCAGTCAACTGGTTATGTTTTTGTGACTGGACAGTACATCGATAATGACTGGAAGTTGCATCGGAGACTTCTGAATGTTGTAATGGAGCCATTTCCAGAATCAGATAGAGCACTGAGCCATGCTATTGGTACTTGTTTGTCCGACTGGGGATTTGATCGTAAATTATTCACAATTACTTTTAGTCAACCACTGGGTGAAGCAGCCCTTGAAAACTTGAGGGCCTTGCTTGCAGTAAAAAACCCAATGCTCTTTGATGGCCAGTTGTTGGTTCAGAGTTGCATTGCTCGCACTCTGAGCAGCATGGCTCAAGAAGTAATAACTGCTAGTGAAGAAACCATCAAGAAGATCAGGACTAGTGTGAAGTACGTGAAGACGTCAGAATCTCACGAGGAAAAATTTCTGGAGCTAAAGCAACAGCTTCAAGTACCTACAGAAAAGAGTCTTTCTCTTGACAACATCACAAAATGGAACACTACATATGAAATGCTCCTTGCTGCTTCTGAGTTGAAACAAGTATTTTCCTGCTTAGATACATGTGACCCTGATTATAAGGATGCCCCTTCCATGGAGGATTGGAGTCTAGTTGAGAACATCTGCATGTACCTTAAACTTTTGTACGATACTGTGAATTTGCTCTTAGCAAAACCTACTCCATCTTCAAACGTGTTCTTCCATGAGGTTTGGAAGATCCAGCTGGAGCTAGCACGAGCTGCTGCAAGTGATGATCTCTTTGTAGCTGGCCTTGCTAAGCCTTTGCAAGACAAGTTTCACAAATACTGGAAGAATTCTTGTCTGGTCTTGGCAGTTGCTGTAGCTATGGATCCCCGGTTTAAGATGAAACTTGTGGAGTTCAGCTTTACAAAAATCTTTATGGATGAAGCTCCGCATTTCATCAGAGTAGTTGATGATGGAATCCATGAACTTTTCACGAGTACATGAATCATCCTCTTCCATTAACCCCTGTTAGGGACGGGAATGGTGGTTATGTCAAGGGAGAAGACCCAGAAGGAGGCAACCTTCTTAACAGCAATGGACTTTCAGACTTTGATATGTATATCATGGAGACATCAAGCCAACAAATGAAGTCAGAATTGGATCAATATTTGGAGGAGTCTCTTTTACCAAGGATTCAAGATTTTGATGTGCTAGGTTGGTGGAAGCTGAACAAGCTAAAGTATCCTACCCTTTCAAAGATGGCCCGGGATATACTGTCCATGCCCCTCTCGACTGTCTCTGCTGAATCTGTATTTGATACATCGTTCAAGGAGATGGATTCATACCGGTGCTCATTGCGGCCAGAGACTCTCGAGGCCCTCATATGCGCTAAGGATTGGTTGCAGCCAGATTCAACCAAAGCCTCAAAAGAACTAGTGAAGATGGAACTCTGACTTTGCAGCTATTCCTATAAATCTTGTATTATGTCAATGTGTAGGCTTTCTTTCCATCGTTGTCGCATGTTGATGCGCTCTTTATTTCTAGCACAGATTGTGAAAATGATTCCTGACTCTTAGGTAGTCTCATTGTAATATTTCAAGCGAGAACCATTATGTGATGTAGGAGTAGATGTTTGTAGGGATTGCATTTTGGTTACAATTTTATGTGAGGCAAGCTTCCGAAGTTCTCAACTGTCAGAGTCCTTTATTTTCGGTTAATGTGCTTCAAGAGCTATGTTGGTATTTGACTAACTGCTCTTTTGGTAGGTGGTAAAAGAATGAGGATAATGGCTTTTGGCATAATTTCGAGTTTAATTTTCCCTTTATTTTCAAGGTTCCGTTTCCTTTATTTTCGATTAATGTGTCTCAAGAGCTATTCTAGTGTAATAGCTCATTTGGTGGGTGGCAAAGGATAAGGATAGTGACTTTTGGCCTAAGTTTATAAGAGAAACCTCATGTTAATGTCACCATAATGCGTGTGTACCCGCAAAACATCTATCTTTTTCCTAAAATCTAATTACCAACAATAACCACTTCAGAATGTATTTTTGATTATTTGAGTGGTAATGCAATTGTATGGAGAAAAAATATATATATTTGAGGATTTAAGTTTCATTAGCATGCACATGAACTTGAGGTTTTCCTACAAAATTCATCACTATAAAATTGTCATACATTGTGCTCTAAGATGTTTTTAGTGTGTTTCTGATAATTTGTGGTTGCTTAAGACTTGTAGCTCTTTTTGTAAAAGGAACATTTGTCCAAGTTGGACGTCCACGGGCGAGACCAACAACTACAAGGATGATGCCACTCCAGTCTCCATGGCCCTATTCCCAACCTTGACGGACACACAATGAAAACCATATTTGCCTCATTATCTACCTAGGAACCTACTCATCATATCCAATTATCCACCCACTTCAAAATTTTAATTTCAATAAAGATAACTTTATAAGTTCATTTTTAGGTCTATTGACTTAAGCTGGTTATTCTGAAAACAATATTGTACTTCCTCCGTTCTGTTTTAAATAAAACGTAGGGTTTAGGAGCCTTGGGATTTAGGAGAAGAGAGAGAAAAAGAGAGACTCATGCAATGAAGAGAGAGAGATAGAGACTAGAGAGAAGTAAGTACCAAATATAGTAACGTTTTATTTATTCTGAAATTACCTAAAATGATAAGTGTTTCATTTATTTTAGAACGGAGGAAGTACATAAAACTGAGTAGTTTTGTAAAAACCACACTGGGGCTGTGGTTATGAGATGGTTACAACTTCAATTTCATATATGCCTCATCATCCGTGATGGGTACAGTTTTTTTCCCCTTAATTTCGTCCCACCACTATCAAATCAGTATATATGATATATCACTGCCTAACTGAGGTGGATGCAATTACTTTCTAAAATACAAAAAGGGGATGCAAAGCATTAAGCATGTCTACCATTTCGGTCAGACTGATAATCCTATTCCCAAGTCCCTGTTTGGGCTTACTTGAAGTAGGCCTTTTTGCTAGCTCGAACAGGCATGAATAAGGTCCATTTTTTTGGACTAATTTTCAGCTCGGTTAGTTGCTTTGCGGTTCGGTTTAGTTCAGTTCAGTTCAGACACTTTCCCAGTTCAGTTTAGTTCATACACTCTCCCATGTTCATTTCTCTCTCATGTTCAGTTTAGTTCGGTTAGTTCAGTTTCTCCCATTTCAGTTCAGTTCAGTTTCTCCCAATCCAAAAGAACGGGACATAACTGTAACTCTAACATATTTGTGATATTTAGATTAAGTTTTGGGAGTGTTGCAGCTTCTACAAGTCTTGGGTGAATCGGGTTCACAATAATTAATTATGAATCTAAACTAAATATATCATAGAAAACTAACTATATTTTTCAAAAGCTGAAGATACAAAATGTACTCAAATCATACAAAAAATGACTATACCATAGAAAACTAACTATATCATACAAAAATCGACTATACAAAAGGTGTTCAACTTATATAAAAACTGATTATATCAAATAAAAACTGACTATATCATACAAAATCTAATTGACTAATACACAGTAAGTTATTGTGCAACAGGTCCATTCAATTTTTTAATTGCGGCTTTGCGTCACATTGTTATACTCCCTCCGTTTCATTTTAATTTACTCACCTCACTTTGGGGGGGAACCAAGGAAAAAGTGCAAAATTATGATAGAGAAACTGAAAAGGTGGAGAGAGAAACTGAAAAGTGAGAGAGATAAATTAAAAAGTGGGTTAAAATATTAAAAAGTGGATGACATGGGTGGAAAAAGAGGAGAAAGTAGATGTGACATGTTATCAAAAATAGAAAAAGCAACAATGCGTAGATTAAAAAGAAACAGACCAAAATGAAAAGTGAGTAGATTAAAAAGAAACGGAGGGAGTAATATACTTCCAGCTTCTTTGGCTGGTGTCACGTGGGAGTTTTTTTTTTTGGCAAAGCTGATTCAGATAATGAAAAGATTATGATTAAATCCAGGTCATTATGACTAGATCGATAATTCTATTGTGTGGGTTAATGGTTGTAGACTTGGCAAAGATTTAACCATGAAAAGAGCAGAATCAGATTCATTGTGTCTTAAAATACATCCTTTTTTTAGTAATTATATTCATAACTAGTTTTTTGACCCGTGCAAACTGCACGGGAAGTTTTTTATTTTATAAAATGAAGTCTTTAAGAAGTTTCTTCTAAAATCATGGTGGTGAATATTAACATGTGATCTAAAATTATATAATCATGTATTGAGATTATTTTAAAATTGACTTATGACCCGTGTATTTAGTGGCTGTTGTAGTTAAAGTCATGGCGGATCATGTGACCCACGTTTAAAAAAAAAAAGTTGATTGAAATAGTCATTACTCTGTCTACTGCTTCCCTTAGAGGCCCAAATAAAATCACAATTTGCACCACCACTAACACTCAGCCATACACACGATTTCGCTTCCACTTCTGGCAGTTCTATTCACCCTCTATCTCTTGCCATTTTGCACCACCATTGCACCATATATCGCCACCCACTGGTCACTACCCACATAGCCATGATTTTAATTTTCTCAATATGTATAAGCTTTAATAATAATTAAGGTATACTTAATTATATCTAATGATTGTTTTTCGTGTTTGATGATATCTTGTGCAAAGTCATACATATTGTTTGGATCACAATCTATATTATACTACTAAACGTTACACCAAGAAAACCACACAAAATCAACTTCCCAAAAATTCTATTTTTTTCACTTCTCCCTTCTATATTATGGCAAGAAGATATACTCCCTCAAAAAAAGAAAAAAAAAGAAAAGAAGATATATTCCCTCCTTTTCTTTTTAATCTACACACTTTCCTTTTTGGTATGTTTCTTTTTAATCTACACACTGTTATTTTTTCTATTTTTGTAACATGTCACATCTACTTTATCATCTTTTTCCACCCATCTCATCCATTTTTTAATATTTTAACCCATCTTTTAGTTTCTCTCTCTCACTTTTCAATTTCTCTCTCCACCTTTTCAGTTTAATATATACTCATACTTTTGCACTTTCTCCTTGGTTTTCCCCCAAAGTGAAGTGAGTAAATTAAAATGAAACGGAAGGAGTATGACTTAGGACTTCCTTCTTAACTTCAAAATGTTTATTTGTATTGAATACAAAAAAATGTTAGAAATATATTAATAGGATATATATATTGAAGGTGTGATAAATGTCGTATTTTGAAAAAAAAATCTTCACAAATTATACTTATAATTTTCATAATATTTGATTTGTAGTTATTGCTATAATATAGAAGATACCGATTAAAAATTATATTCAACTATTGATACTTTTTCAAATTTTTATAAGGATGTTTCATGTTAATTGCAACATTTCTATATTTGGTAATCCTCTCTCGATTTCTCTCCATGAGTCTCACTTTCTATCTATCTCAATCTGTCTCCTCCTCACATGATTTTTTTTGATAATGTGTCAATAAGATATATTTGCAATAATAATGAAACATATGAAGTAGAGTTTTATAATATTTTCGTTTTCATTTGTTTAAGTCAACATATAATTATAAATTTTTTTGGTTCTTTAAGGTTAACTTATCTTTTAAACAAAATAATATCATTTAGTTTTTAATAAATCATTGTTCTTATAGAGAAAAAAAGAAAGATCTGCCACTGGCCTCCAGGATTTTTTGACACATGGGCAGAGTTATGTGTCGATGTGCGCACGCTACATGGCAAATGAGATGACGAATTTGTGAGGTTCTATCACGTGGCCTCTATGATTTTCATAATTTATAATATCTTTGCGAGTATGGTGTACTATATAATCTATCATTATATTCTTGTTACTTTGGCGCTTAGGAAATTTTTTAGACCTATGTATTCCTTCAGCAATTTCTTCCTTCCTCTCCCACGTTTTCCTCCAATTTGAAACCCTTAAAAAAGGAAATTATTATACATCATGGTTTGAAAATGGCAAAAAAATACGCTTGAATGTTTCAATCATGCAGACAATAATTGTTATTACCATGAAAATTTTTTGCTTTATAAATTTAAGATTTTAGGATGCTTATCCTACAATCATTGTGTAAATATTAGCTCGTGAATATAATTTTTTATAATCATATTGTGTATTAAGAATATTTTAAAACTGGTCTATGACCCGTGCATTCAATGACTAATGTAGTTAATATCGTGGTGGAGCATGTGACGCACCTTTTAAAAAAAAAGTTTACTAAAAAGGTAATCTCTTTACCCATTGTTTCACTTAAAAGCTCGGATAAAATCGCAATTCGCACCATTGCTGACGCTCAATCATGCAACCACTTCCGCTCCAAACTTTCCACAGTCTCACTCACCCTCTTTCTCTCTTGTTTCTTGCACCATCGCTACACTACACCAGCTCATCCATTGGACACCACCCACCAGATCACAGGAGAATTTTAGCAGACGTGTTTTTTAGTCTTATTTTCGTTAATACTCCCTTTATCTAGAGCAATGCTAGTACTTTTCATTTTATTTTGTCTCATAATACTATCTCCACTTTTATGGTGGGGAAGGATTTGTCTATTTAAAGCAACTTTGGACTTTTAATATCATCGTATTTTTGGTCATCTTGCATTATATGATTTTTCATTTTGTATTAATTATGTTCTCCAGTTATAGATTTTTATTATTATTCTAACTTTTATATCATTTCTATTTGTTAGAAAGCACCAAATATGTTGCTTATTTCGCCCATTGTGGACAAGTCTGTGGATCTTATACCAAGGGTGTATGCTATGATCATAAAACTCATAAATAATATCCCTTTGCAAAATGAGATTCTATGTAGAAAATTACTTGAGTAATTACAGCTACATCCACATTACCATTGGCTTCAGTCATGCCAAAAACCACACCTGTGGTTCTATAGAATTGATTATTTAGAAGTTAACCATGTCCATGGTTCTATAGAATTGACGATTTAGAAGTTAACCACGCCTATGGTTTTAGACCCATGCAAATTGCACGGGAAATTTGTTGTTTTATAAATTTAAGATATTATGATATTTCTCCTAAAATTCTATTGGTAACCCACTATTTTCCGCTTTTCCATTGGTAAGCTTCAATTTTTTAATCTCGTTCGTAACCCTTAATTATTGCATAAATGTTGAAAATTTTCGCTAAAAATTAATGGCACGCAAACCAATATTTTCTCATTGAATTTTATAGCACGCAAATGAGGAACTTTGGGTCATACTTTGTGAGATTTAGTTTATAATCATATAAGTAGAAAGCCATATTCTTTTCTAATGCCTAACATGGATTAAGGCTAATTTATTGTCAATTTTACTCTTGATTTTAAAACATTATTATACATTATTTATGAAAATATGATAAATATATTAAAATATCTTATAGATTGCAATAATTAATTATACTCAATTGTTTATACATTATTCTATCATGACTTCAAAATTATTATTATTATGAGTTCATTAATGTTACCCAAATAATCTCCTTATTTCTATCCTAATTTATCTATAGTTTCTGCCAATCTCTATAATTATACGAAATATATAGAATATTAAAAAGTATTTATATTCCAAGGGATGTATTATGAAATCTTAAATCTATCGGAAAGTATTTATATGAAATAATTATGTCGTAGATAAAATATTAATTATATTAGGTCGTGGAGGTCAAATATTAAGTCTTATTTTAAAAAAAAAAAATATTACAATAAGAAAATCACGATTTAATATTAGTAACACTAATTGCCATATACTTAGTACTTACCATCACATGAATTGGAATTAGCATACAAATATGTTTACCAAATCCTTAAGGAAACATCAATCTGGTAAACAACATAATTGCCCTTAACTAATTTTCATCAGAATTCTTAAAATCTTGACAACAGAAATAAAAAAATTTCCAACTTTTTTTTTCTTTATCAACCATAGTTTTGGTGGGCAGTAATGTTTGAGGTGGGGAGTAGTAGTCACTAGTCAGTAATCCCCTTGAGTTGCGTGCCTCATGTTCCCATCATTCTTCTTCCTCTCCCTCTCCGTCTCTGATTTGATAATTTTTCATTTTATTCAAACAAAAATTAAATCAAATCAAATTAAAAGCAAAAAATAAGAAAATTTCATGCACCCATTTTCACAAGAACTTCAAAGAACATCAATGGAGTCTCCTGCTCAACGTTGGAGTCTCCTGCTCAACGTTGATAATCTTGACTCCATTATCATCCCTTCTGCAAACTCCTGGAGAATTTTTCCAAGGTATCTTGTTCTCCTATTTGCGATTTACAAAGATTAGCCATTTTTGTCAATAATTCAAGAATGCAAGATTTTTCCCCCCTATTTGCAACCTTTAATTACATGCCTTTTTTCCAAAAAATAAAATAGTTGTTTAACAATTACTACCTACTTGATTCTTTTGAGATTTTCTCTTTTGTAGCTTATAATTTAATCTCAGTATGGAAGTGATGATTTTGGAGTCGATGAGAGTGATGATTATGGAGTTTAGTGTTTCGGTTTGTCAATATGAAGGAAATATGAAGATGGGGTATCTATATTGCTAACAGTTCCAGTGTAACATATTAATCTGTGTAATCAATTTTGTTTTAGAATCATGTATAACCGTAGTAGTCATAAGATTGTATTTTTATTCCTTGATTTAAGATTCATTAGCTGTCGAATATGGTACTTATTGATATTATCCTTGATTAGGGATATGAATATCAATTAATCATGATTTCAAAAAGGAAAAAATCGTAGAAAGCAAAAAAACGATTTAGCAACATTGCACTCCAATACATTGTGACACGTGGCTTGTAATCTCCATGCCCCATGAATATATCTTGCAATGTAAGGGCTGAATTTCTAAGAGCTTGCCACGTAGGCATAATTTTTCTTGCTTTAATATTATATATGATTGACCCTCTCTTTGCCGACTTGTTGCTGAAATCTAGCAGATTATAGAGAAAAAAAAGAATTAGTAATAATCTTGTTACACCTCAAAATTAACAATATGTTTATTTTTTTTTTGAGGGGAAACAATATGTTTACTTTGACATGTAAGAAAGTACTTGTATCTAAATCATACCTCCTAGTTAGGGCGTGTTTGACAATTACTTTTGAGGTAGCTCTTAGTGTTTGGACTAAGTCAAAGTTCTAATAATGGTAAAAAGTCGTGTTTGGTGAAGTAATGTATGGAGTAACTTTTGGTGTTTGAACTAGTGTTTTGGAAAAGCTATAAATATTAGCTTTTAGGGTAGACGTAGCTTTTGAATGGAATATAATTTATTTTTATTATTTTTTAAAACTAACGACTAGTTTTACCGAACACTCATTACCATAAAAGCCATTTTCACAACCAAACTCTAACAGCTGAAAGTTACTTCTACAGCTAACAGCTACCACAACAACTATTTTTGTCAAACAGGCCCCTAGGCTCATCTGTTTCAAAATTACAATGGCTTCTATTTAATTTATTCTTTTTTACTTATTTCAAAGAATATAAGTTTACATGAATTCTTATAAGTTTCAATAAGTTATGATAAAATTTGAGAGAATTCATAACTTTAACAATGAATTTAAATTTGATTAATGGTCTATTTCCATGCCTTGTGATGAAATAGGAATCCGCATGGCGTAAAGTGAAGATTAATAAGTCAAATCTAGCTCAATAGAACAAACTCCTAATTGCAACATTTCTCTTTGAGAAAAATCCCTCTCTCTCTAACAATCGCCCTCCCCAAAAACTCTCCAAACCCTAGGTAAACCCCCGCCTTTTCAGCCGACCTTGCAGGCTCATGATCATGTCATTTCTTTTAGTTTCGTTGCTTCCCCTTCCTTCCCCTTCCCCTCCCCCTCCCTCACCCCGCCGTCGTGTCTCCTCTTCCCTCTCCCCCCGCCGTCGCGTTACCCTACCCCTCCCCCGCCGTAGGTTAGGTTGTTTTTCCCTCCCCTTCGCCGTTTTCCCGTTCATTTTCCCCTCCACCGCCGTCGGTTAGGTTGTTTCTACCATCCCCCTCCCCGGTGCGTTCAGTTTTTGGTGGTGCGTTTTGGTCAAGCCTCCCATCCCCGTCGCTGTCCATGGTCCCCGTCCCCGTCTTAGCGTCCCTATTTAGTGTTGTAGCTGTTATGGGCTCTCCCTCCCCCTCCCCTGCTTTTGTTTCGGGATTCCCTTTCCCTCCCCCTCTGTTAGTGTCGGGCTTCCCATTCCTCTACCCCCCTGTTAGTGTCGGGCTTCCCCTCTCCCTCCTCCCTAGTTGTTGGGTTCTCCAACAAGTTATGATTGTTGTCTGTAAGTCTGGTTGTTTCTTAGAAGGTGTGTTCAATCTCCGAATAATAGGAGTGCGTTGGTTTTCTGGAGTTGCTAAAGATGTTGTCAATGGTTGTTGTGCCCATCGACAAGTAGTTATCAGTTGGGTCAGGATTGGTGGTTCAAGGTTATAACAGTAGAATATGTCGGTTTGTGGGACTATGTGCTGAGGGACAAGGTGTATAAGCATGGACGAGGCAATGATAGATTTTCATGGTTGGGATGTTTGTTTTCCGATTTTGCAAATCGGAGGTGTGTACGAGAGCTTGACTAGTCCGGCTCTCTGTTTAGCTTGGCATTGATCTCAATTGTCTTTGCCTTGACAACTTCAATCTGCAGGCGGCACCCCAGTTGCATCTGGGGGTTTTCAGCATGCCCACTCATTGACGTTTCTCCTACTTCATGGAGAAACCTGAGATACTCTCGATCGAGAGTAATGAGTCACAATGGAATGTGACTCACATGATCATGAGCTCAGAATCCCAAGCGATAACAGATCGTTGGGATTTCTCATGCGGCGAGACGCGACGCTCGATGTTTGTTCATTGTCCGGATCGTGATCGTCATCCGCTTCTTCTACCACTTCCATTAGTCATCCGAGGTTTGCATTCATCACATGCACTGACCCGCGACACCCCCTTCCTAAGTGACTTTGTATCGGTTTTATTTACTTTTGTTTTAGGTGGAATGTACGAGCTCCTAAAGCTCCTTTAGGCTTGTTTGTTTGTTTTAGTTTAGATTGTATTAGCATTAGGTTGTACTTCCTCTTTTAATTAATGTACGACTTCTCGTTGTCAAAAGAAAAAATAATTCTCTTTGAAAGGTCAAGGTATGAAATTTAAGCCATACTTTTTCTACTAATCACCAATATATATGTAAAATATAATAACATGGGATCTTCATCTTAATGTAAACTTCCAATACAACAACTTTTCATAAATCTTATAATCATATAATAAAAAATACTAATGGTTAAAGTTGTGCATTAAATTGTAATAAGTAAACGTTGTAGCTCCTTTTTGAGCAGATGAAATGAGTTTCCATAAATGAGTTTTTGATGGAGAGAGTATTGTACAAAAGGGAAATTAGTGTTGCCCTAAAACAATAAACAATAAAAATAAAAACCCCTGACTTAGCGTGAGTTTTTCTATCTACCTAACTATTGCTGGAAGTGGATCGACCTGTGTTGGGTTTGGGTTGACCCGTTTACTTCAATGAGTTGAGATCCTCAACTCAACCCACCCTATTTAGTTAAAACGGGTTGAGATTCTCAACCCAACCCAACCTGATAATAAGTGGGTCGACCTGAAATCGACCAACTAACCAACATAATATCATTTTATATTTCCTATTAACGTCACCTGATTAGTAAGTACCTCACATTCTAAGAATTTCAAGGTACATAGAGTCCATAAATAACAAGAAAACAAATCCAAATGCAATACAACCCTTTTTATTATTCATTTAACTCGAAAAATTGTTTTTTTGGATGGAAAATTTATCGGGTTAGTGGTCAACCTAACCAGAACCTAACCCATCTAAGTATAAA